>BTHU01000003.1:69946247-70308747 GCA_036184795.1 Tokudaia tokunoshimensis | reverse complement strand
TGGAGACCCCACCCAGCCCGAAACCTATGTCTCACCTCCCCAGGAAAGCCCTTTGCTCCCCTATCCCAGTAATACCGGGTGTTACAGAATTAGCTGTCACATCTTCAAAGGCTAGTCTCAGAGAAAGATGACTTCCTCCTGCCTGTAGTACCTCAGTGCTGGTTCTGCGGGGACGGGTAGATGGGGACATTTGAGTCCAGAGCAAACCCAGACTTGTCCATGTTGCACCCCAAGCACTGAAAGCCTTTACCAGCACAGCTCCTCAGTCATTCTGCTCTGTCTGCCTTTCTTCAAAACACATCTCACAGACTTCTCCCTCCCCACAGTGACACCCGGGCTAGCCTGTCACCTCCCACCCTGATCAACTCCCAAGGCTCACCTGTGTCTTCCGAATCCATAACCGATCCATCCGTCAGCTGGAGCTACCTCAAACCCCACTCGAGTTGTATTGTGTCCCTGGGAGCAACAGCAGCCACTCTCAGGTGCCCAGTTTTACCAAGGCCACATCCCCCACCCAGCTTCTCTTACTCAAAAAGCTTTTTCTTCCTCAGAGTTATGAGATATATTTGACCTATAGAAAACTGTTCCCTCTACCCCTACTGGTTCCTTCTCATCCTTAATAGCTTAAGCAGAATCACATCAAGGAAAGCCTCACCTTATTTAAGAGGTACCTGAGACACATCACTGCTCCACCCGGCCACTCTGTCCCAGTACTGTGATGTATCCCTCACAGCCCTTACACAGTTTAAAGCATTTATTTATTGGCTAGTAGTCTGTCTCCCCCACCCCCTCCATCCCTGCTGTACTAAAATCCAAAGACGGGAAAGGTTCCATCTGCTTGACTCTCACTGTATCCTCCAGGTCTGTCACTGGCCAATGTCATAGTGAGACTGCCACGGAAGCCTTCCCAGAAAAATCCCACTGCTCTATCAACGTTGCTGAACTTGCAAAGTCACCTAAGAGAGTGTGAGAGTGTGAGTGTGTGAGTGTGTGTGTGTGTGTGTGTGAGTGTGTGTGGGGGGGGGTCACAAGAATCCCCAGCAGAGGGCCATCTGGGATTCGAAGGAAAGTGCCAGGTGGTCCCTTGGGAGTGAATCAGGGAGTTTTGCCAGCAGGACTGCAGTTTACACTCAAGGTGGTCAGCAAGGCAAGGTCACTCTCCCTGGTGCCTTGGTAAAGAGTGAAGTGGGTACGATGTCCCCATGATGGCTGAAGAATTCCCCTGTGCTCAGGGTTCCATGTGTTTATCAATATGGTTGGTCAACGACAACCTAAACAAGTTTATTAATTAGTGCCTAGAATTGTTCATTGTTTCATCTTTGAAACTGCAGAGGAACATGTGTGAGAAACTGAGATACCCTCTAACTTTTAACTATCACAGGGTTCCTCCCTCTTTTCCACAATCTAGTCCCCACCTTCAAGCTCTGGCTCTGGGAATATACCTAAGGTTCTCAACAATAAAATACAAAGAGGAAGGGATTGTATCATTGCCCATTAACCAGTCTCTCTATTGAAGCTGATGCCAACAGTGTGAATGGACTAACAACTGATCAGGAAGAAACAGATGACCTAGGGGAAGGGAAGTGGTGGGGGCAGTCCTGGAGAAGGAACTCTGTGTGGGGATGGGGCTGCCTACTGGGTGTGCCCCTTTTCTATTCTCTGGCTCCTGCAGATAAGACCAGCAGTTAGGGCACACTCTCCTCCCAGTGTGTGGTTCTTGCAGCCCCAGTCCCACGCTTTGGAAGCATGTCTGTCCAAGAGAACGCTCTACCCCAGCAGCTCTGGCCATGGATCTTTAGGTCCCAAAAAGACTTAGCAAAGTCTGCCTTAAGTGGGGCTCCAGGAGGTAAGAAGAGGAAGGGGTGCCGCTGAACAGAGAGGAGAATTAGAGTAGAATCAGCGTTGGGGGTAGAAGCCTTGGGGGAAGGATGCCCTTTCCAGCCTCACCTCTGTTAAATACAGACCTGATCTGAGCCTTTGATCCAGGCTCTGCAGACAGGCCAAAGGGGATCCAGCAGCAAGGAGGCCACGGGGCACTCCCGTGGTTCCTGGACTCTGGCCCCCAATGTACAAGGCTTCCATTGGCAAGAGAGATGCTCGCTGGTTATACTTTAACCAGGACTGAGCTCATCCGAGCCAGGCCTCATCCCACTGACAAAGGCAGAGTATAAAGCAGACCCACAGACACAGCAGGTACGCAGCAGAATGGAAGGTGCTTCTAAACAGGGTGCTCTACTGAGCTGGGCTGGGTCAAGCTACAGGATCCCCACACACACACACCTCCCCGGGGAGAGCAGGGGATGGAGCAGAGTTGAATGGATGGAGGGAACTTAGAGAGGAGGGGAGTGGGGAAGCCAGAGAGTTGCCTGGAGCTTTAAAGGAGAAAATTAGGAAAAGTAACAGAGTGATGAGAAGCGGACTTGAAGGAGGCCTCTGGGAGTGCTGAGGCCCAGTGGTCTGCAGGGGGCGGGCTGGGGGAGGGGCTGGGATCGGAAGAAATCAGCTTGGAGCTAGACCTAGATTTGAATCATCTTCCTTGGAGGATGCATTTTTCCTAGACGACATATTTTCTTTCTCCGTCTTTTTCCTACTTGTAAAGTTGGGATAGAGCACTCCTAACGGCCTGCTCCACAGGACCCTGGAGACTAAAGAAAGTAATGTTGTGAGATACTCAGCTTGAAGGAAGGCCCCACACGAACTGGAGAGCTGAATGTTCACTGGGTGCACTGGCAGGAAGCACACGGAGGACAGGCGGGTGTCTGTGCAAGATCCTGAGTCCCCATCTATCGCAGGGCCAGCAGGATACCTGCGACGTGCCAGTGTGGCCCAACTGACCCAGGAGCTGGGCACTGCCTTCTTCCAACAGCAACAACTGCCGGCAGCTATGGCGGACACCTTCCTGGAACACCTCTGCCTTCTGGATATCGACTCAGAGCCTGTGGCTGCCCGAAGCACCAGCATCATCGCCACCATCGGTAAGACGCCCAACCCGGGAAGCCACACGGGGCGCCTGCATGGCTCAGGTGTCTCCTTACCTTTCTATCTTTGCCATGGTCATTCAGTCAACAAATACTCGTGAGATTTGCGGGTGGTGGTGGGGGTTGGGTTTTGTTTTGTTCTGTTTTTTTTATTTGCTTTTTATTTGAGACAGGGTCTTTCTATGTTATAGCTCTGACTGTTGGGCAGGAAGGCCTCAAATTCAGAAATCCATCAACCTTTGCCTCCTGAGTGCTGGGCTGGAATTAAAAGCATGCTCCACTTGAGGCTGGGTCTTTGAGACAGGGTCTCAGGTATAGCCTTGGGCAGTTTCAAGCTTATTGTATAGCCCGTGTTATATCGTCTTAGCCTGGTGAGGTCATAGCTATGTGATGCCATACCTAGCTTAACAAGTGCTTGTTGAGTACCAGGAAGACAAAGTTTGGAATTGGGGGTAGACCACTAAATAAACAAATAAGGGCAGTCTAGTGGATGCGACAATAAATACTAAGCAATAATTTATTAAAATGTTCTAATTCAGAGTCAGGTTGGCGGCCCAAGCTTTTAATCCCAGCGTTTTGAAAGCAGAGGCAAGCGGATCTCTGGATCTCTGAGTTTGAGGCTAGCCTGGTCTACATAGTGAGTTCTAAGACAACCAGAGCTACATAAGAAAACCTTGTTTCAAAAAAACAAAAACAAAACAAAAACAAAAAGCTACTTCAGCATGTTAGAAAGTCTTTGGAGAAGATGCTGGGTTCCCATCCGTAACCCCACACTCTGAACGCCTGGGAAGGAGGATTGCTAAGAGGTTGAGGCCGGCTGGGGCTACAACATGAAATCCTGTCGCATAAACAACTACGACAACAAAATCACAAAAATGCAACTGGGGATCTAGCCAGTTGGTAGAGGATTTCCCTTCCCCGAATGAAGCCCCAGATATCACATAAAGCTGTGGTCTGGAACACGCCTGTAATACCAGCACTGGGCAGTGCAGGCAAGAGGGCCAGATGTTCAGGGAATCAAGTTTGAGGTCAGTCTAGGCTACATGACACTCTGAAAATAAAAAATAAATAAATGAAGGAGGAGGAGGAAGAGAGGGAGGAAGAAGAAGACAGCAAGAAGGGGGGGGAGGAAGAGCTCTGCGGATATCTGGGGGAAGAGAAGTCCAGGCAAAGGGAAGCCAATGCCCAGAAGGGAGCCTAGAGGAGCAGCGGGAAGAGAGTGGGGAGGGAGGACCAGGAGCGGTGGGCTGAGATTGGATTCAGGGCCCTGGGAGGGTTTGGCAAAGGCCTCTCCCAACAAGATTCACATCCTCAGCTTTCTTTGTAGTTCTAATTTTGACACAGTCTCACTGGATTGCCCTGCCTGGCCTTCGCTCCCTCTCCACCTGTGACTACAAGTCAACCTGCTTCAGCCTCCCGAGGAGGTTGCAGCCTTGTCCCACTCTACCTGGGTGGCCTGGGTGCTCTGGCTTTTCTTTTCTTTTAGGCTTTTCAGTTTGTTGATGGAGAGTCTCTCGCCCTGTATCCCAGGCTAGACTACTGTAACTCTTCACTCTCCTGCCTCAGTTCTCCATTGCTGAGGTGACAGATGAGCATGAGGTGCTGAATGAGGGCGAGGACAAGGCTCAGTTTCTGTAGTGTGGAAATTACGGGCATGAGCCACACTTGCTGATTCCTATTCATTCATTCATTCAAGACAGGGTTTCTCTGTGTAGCCCTAGCTGTCCTGGAACTAGTTCTATAGACCAGGCTGGCCTTAAACTCAGACTTGCATGCCTCAGTCTCCCGAGTACTGGGATTAAAGGTGCGTGCCACCACCGCCCAGCTACTGATTCCCATTTTTATCTCCACCACTCTCCTAACCCTTGTCCTTGGATGTTGAGAGTGTGACTCACACGCAGTCCTATCAACGCATCAGGAAATCCCCAAGGCTCCACCTTCAAACAGTGCTTGTAGAATGTTCCACTTCTTACCACCCCAGCCACTGTGACCTGAGATCTGAGCATTGTTGTAAATTGGAGACCAATGTGGGCTAAACAGAGACCCTATCTCAAAAATAAATAAGAAAAAGGAAAGGTGTCATCTGCCCACAGATGGCCTTCCAAATATAAGGACAGTTGGGATCACAGAGGAGGAAAAGTAGAAATAATGAGAGCTGAGGACCAGACAGACACACACCATGACACACCAAATACACATGTCATCACACATACACACATACCACACATGCACACACATACACCACACATATTACACACACACACCACTCACAGATCACACACACACATCCTGCACACACACTACACACATATATACCACACATACACAACACACTTATACAATATACATACCACTCAGACATACACTCATATGCCACACATACATATTTCACACATATACACCATACACACACCACACACCTCTCACATTACACACACACTATACATGCACACATACATGCACACACACACACTCACACACACGTACGTACATACCACACACACATACCAGCCCCCACACGTCATGGCTCAGCAAATAAAGCCTTGTCATGGAAACTGATGACCTGAGTTTAATCCCTGAAACTCACATGGTGGATTCTGACCACTAAAAAATAAAATAAAACAAAAAGAATTCAGTCCGGCCTAGGCTGTATGAGACCCTGTTTCAAGGAGAAGGAGGTTGGGTGCGTAGGTGTAGGTGAGTTGATAGAGTGTTGCCTAGTGTGCACGAAGCCCTGTGCTCAGTCCCTAGCGCTGCATAAATTGGGCATAGTAGAGCATACCCTTAACCCCAGCACACAGGGGAGGTGAGGACAGGAGGACCAAGCCAAGGTTATCCTTAGAAACAGAGCAAAACCAAGGCTAGCCTGGGTTTCAGGAGACCCTGTCTCAGAAGGAAGGACTGACAGGAAGAAGGGTGGAGAATAAATAAAGGACTGCTGGAGCTCAGTGCTAGAGCAGTTACCTTCCTAGCATGTAGGAGGCCCTGGCCTTGTCTCCAGAGCTGTCGAAAAGGAGGCAGGAAGAGGAGGGGAAGGAGGAGTGCCCATCAAACGCTGCTGCCGGCTGCTGTAGGCCGGAGACTGGGACAGACCTCAGCTCTGTCAGTGCGACCGCTCAGTTTTCAAAGCACGTCTTTGACTTACCTCATGTTCTGACCCTTCACAGCCTACAGTAACCTCCACAGTGTGGCACTTAATGTCAGGTCACTTGCTAACAAAAGTACCTAAGGCCTGGCTGAGATTAGACATCCCGCAAACTGCCTTCCCAAGGGGGTGTATACTGGTTGGAGTGGGCAAAAAGAATTTGTGAGTAGAGGAACTTCGAAGGACTAGTGGGTGGGGGTGTCTCTCCGATGTTGCAGATGGGTTTGGCCATCGGGTTTGGGAAGACTTTCTTAGTGGGCTCTCTGGTTCCAGGCCCGGCATCACGCTCTGTGGACCGCCTCAAGGAGATGATCAAGGCAGGGATGAACATTGCGCGACTCAACTTCTCCCATGGCTCCCATGAGGTGTGGAGAAGTCGTGGAGGGGGGAGCTGGAGAATGCCCCAGGACCTGTCCACTTTGCCTTATAATCCCGGTTTTGCTCTATCTCTCTCTCCCTCTCTCTCTCTCTCTGACAGTACCATGCAGAGTCCATCGCCAACATCCGAGAGGCGGCTGAGAGCTTCGCAACCTCCCCACTCAGCTACAGGCCTGTGGCCATCGCCCTGGACACGAAGGGACCCGAGATACGCACTGGAGTCCTGCAGGGGGTGAGAAGCCTCTGGGTTCTCACTGTCTGGGGCCTGGAGGAGTGTGCGAGCCCTGGAGTGGGAGAAAGGGTCAGCGCTGGTCAGGACCCAGCTGTGGAACTCAGGTCTATCTGCCCACCCCACCCCTCTCCAGGGTCCAGAGTCGGAGGTGGAAATTGTGAAGGGTTCACAGGTGCTGGTGACTGTGGATCCGAAGTTCCAGACAAGGGGCGATGCAAAGACAGTGTGGGTGGACTACCAGAATATCACCCGGGTCGTTGCAGTGGGGGGCCGCATCTACATTGACGATGGGCTCATCTCTCTAGTGGTGCGGGAAATCAGTAAGGAAAAGCTTCCTGATCTTGTGAGGCACTCCCAAACGGGGCACTTTCTCTTCCTTTTGGATTCTATGTTCTGTCAGCTCTAGACCACCCACACCTTCCCCTGGTGGTGTCTGCTTCCCCACCTGTCCTAGCGGCCCCTGCTGTCATCATGGGTTGGGGGCTGGACATTTGATGCCTCTTCTTGGTGTGTGTGGAGTGGGGTGAAGGGCTCAGAAGTTCCGATTTCTTCAGGATGCAAGCTTAAGAGTTCCCTCTGCCATTGCCTATATCCTGGCTCAGCCTTGACAGACACTGGTTCCTTCTATACCCGCAGGCCCCGAGGGACTGGTGACCGAAGTGGAGCATGGTGGTATCTTGGGCAGCAGGAAGGGTGTGAACTTGCCAAACGCAGAGGTGGACCTGCCTGGGCTGTCTGAGCAAGATCTTTTGGATCTGCGCTTCGGGGTGGAGCACAATGTGGACATCATCTTTGCCTCCTTTGTACGGAAAGCCAGTGACGTGGTGGCAGTCCGGGATGCCCTGGGGCCAGAAGGACAGAGCATCAAAATTATCAGCAAAATCGAGAACCATGAAGGCGTGAAGAAGTGAGGCTTGGTCTTTGGTCCCATCAGCTCCCTGTATCCCTTTGTCCCTCTTCTGCATGCTATTTCCCAGCATCTCCTGGCTCGGCCCTAGCCTGGATTCCTCCAACCACCCAGGTTTGATGAAATTCTAGAAGTGAGCGACGGCATCATGGTGGCACGGGGTGACCTGGGCATTGAGATTCCGGCAGAGAAGGTCTTCTTGGCTCAGAAGATGATGATTGGACGCTGCAACCTGGCTGGCAAGCCTGTGGTCTGCGCCACACAGGTCTGGAGTGAATGAACCTTGGGCTGGGCTTTAAAGGTGCTGAGCAACCTTAGATATGTTGCTGTCTGGTCACAAATGACGATGACATGAACTTCCAGGGTCTCAATGCAGGTGCCAGAGAAATAGTGTAGGCAGGGTCCCCAATCAGAATGTGACTTCTACAGCTTTGACATCCCTGGTGTCATTCAGATGCTGGAGAGCATGATCACTAAGGCTCGACCAACTCGGGCGGAGACAAGCGATGTGGCCAATGCTGTGCTGGATGGGGCTGACTGTATCATGCTGTCTGGGGAGACCGCCAAGGGCAGTTTCCCCGTGGAGGCCGTAAAGATGCAGCATGCGGTAGGAACTCTCCTGAAAAGCTGATGGGCCAGGGACACAGACCCCTCTGGAACTCCAATGACTCTACTCAACCTGACCTGCAGATTGCCCGGGAGGCAGAGGCCGCTGTGTACCACCGCCAGTTGTTTGAGGAGCTCCGCCGGGCAGCGCCACTGAGCCGTGACCCAACTGAAGTCACTGCAATTGGAGCCGTGGAGGCTGCCTTCAAGTGTTGTGCGGCAGCCATCATTGTGCTGACCAAGACTGGCCGGTGAGAAATGTATTGGAAACAGAGCTTTGGGCAGGGGCAGCTGACACCGTGGGTGATTAAAAAAAAAAGTATTGCTTTAGGGCAAGAAAATAGCCATGGACGCTAGAGGCCAGGAGAGGCAGCTCTTGGGTGCTCTAGAACCAGAGCCCGTGAGCCCCAGGGACGCAGCCAGTGAGCCCCAGGGACGCAGCCTGTGAGTTCCAGGGACGCAGCCAGTGAGCCCCAGGGACGCAGCCTGTGAGTTCCAGGGACGCAGCCAGTGAGCCCCAGGGACGCAGCCTGTGAACCCCAGGGACGCAGCCTGTGAGCCCCAGGGACGCAGCCAGTGAGCCCCAGGGATGCAGCCTGTGAGTTCCAGGGACGCAGCCAGTGAGCCCCAGGGACGCAGCCTGTGAGTTCCAGGGACGCAGCCAGTGAGCCCCAGGGACACAGCCTGTGAGTTCCAGGGACGCAGCCAGTGAGCCCCAGGGACTCAGTCAGTGAGCTCCAGGGACTCAGTCAGTGAGCCCAGGGACGCAGCCAGTGAGCCCAGGGACGCAGCCAGTGAGCTCCAGGGACTCAGTCAGTGAGCCCAGGGACGCAGCCAGTGAGCCCAGGGACGCAGCCAGTGAGCTCCAGGGACACAGCCAGTGAGCTCCAGGGACGCAGCCAGTGAGCTCCAGGGACGCAGCCAGTGAGCTCCAGGGACACAGCCAGTGAGCCCAGGGATGCAGTCTGTGAGCTCCAGGGACCGGCATGTGATAACCTAAGCACATTTGCCTTAGGGTATTTGAAGAACTGGTACTGAGAAGTCTCCACTGGGCTGAGGTGTTGCTGAAAAGCCCAGTAAGCCCGAGAGTTGAGGATTTTTCTCTCAAACTTAGTGGTGAGACCCTAAGTAATTTGCTGGGGCCTCACAAGCCACTTCTGGCCCCATCGGTCTGTGTGAGTTTTCCATTTGTCAACCCCTCCACCCCTGGGGTTGTGCGGATTAACAAAAGACGTTACGTGTCATACATATAGAGGTTGGGTAGGATATAAACATACATCTTATAGACAGTTTTACCCTTTTTTGTTGTTTGTTTGATAGGGTTTTTCTGAAATAAGGTTTCATTAGTCCTGACTGGCTTGAAACTTACTTTGTAGCTGAAGTAGCCTTGAACTTAACCCTCAGCCTCTACCCCAAGGGCTGGGGTTATGGGCATATGTCACCATGTCTGGCTGGTTTTAGATTTCTTTTTTTTTTTTGGTTTTTCAAGACAGGGTTTCTCTGTATAGCCCTGACTGTCCTGGAACTCACTCTGTAGACCAGGCTGGCCTCAAACTCAGAAATCCACCTGCCTCTGCTTCCCAAGTTCTGGGATTAAAGGTGTGCGCCACCACTGCCCGGCTGGTTTTATATTTCTAATTTTGGGGGGGATTTGTTATTATTATTATTTTTTTGGTTTTTCAAGGCAGGGTTTCTCTGTGTAGCCCTGGCTGTCCTGGCACTCACTCTGTAGACCAGGCTGGCCTCGAACTCAGAAATCTGCCTGCCTCTGCCTCCCAAGTGCTGGGATTAAAGGCGTGCGCCACCACCGCCCGGCTGTTATTATTTTTTATGTGTGCATGTACAGTCCTAAGGTCAGAAGAGGATGTTGAACCCTCTGAAGTTGGAGTTACAGGCAGTTGTAGAGATTTGATGTGGTCAGAACCCACTCAGGTCCTCTCAAAGAGCAACAAGAGATCTTAAGGACTGAGCCATCTTTCTAGCTCAGGTTTTACATTTATCTTATTAATATTATTTTTAATATGGATTGACATTTTGCCTGCTTGTATGTCTGAGCACCATTTGTATGTCTGGTGCCAGTGGAGGCCAGAAGAGGGTGTTAGGGCCCCTGAGACTGGACTTAAAAAACATTAGTAGCTGCTGTATTGGTGTTGAAAACTTAACTCAGCATGTACTCTTAATAGCTAAACCATCACTGTAGCATGGCAGGTATTCTTAATACTTAGTGAGAAAGATAAAGAACAGAGAAGTATAACTTACCCAGGATCTCATGGTTTGTGACACCTGGAACCATAATTCAAACTCTTGTTTCTTGGGTCAACGCTCTGAGCTAGCCTTCTCTTCCTCATACAGCTCAGCTCAGCTTCTATCCCGCTACCGACCTCGGGCAGCTGTCATCGCTGTGACTCGTTCTGCCCAGGCTGCCCGACAGATCCACCTGTCCCGAGGAGTCTTCCCCTTGCTCTACCGTGAGCCTCCAGAGGCCATCTGGGCAGATGATGTGGATCGAAGGGTCCAATTTGGCATTGAAAGTGGTGAGCCTTGCCCTCTGCTCCGCAGCCTGTTGCCTCGCTCTGACTCAAAAGTTCTGCCTGTCCTCACTGGTCCAAGAGTTTTCTAGGAGTCACTAAGATGGACGTGTCTTGGACTCTAAGCTGAGAGGAAAGGAATGAGAACAGGACCCCTGAGAAGTCTCTGCTGCTGTCTGCCACAACCTAGTGGGACAGAGGAGCAAGAAGAGGGGAGAGGACAAAGCCAGAAGAGCTGGGACTAAATTTATAGTTGTCATGGCCACTCCTATCCTCATCCCACATGGGTGTAAAGGCTTAATGCTTAAAACCAGTACACCACATCCCTCCACACACACATCCTCTCAAACCACTGCCTCAGTCTCCTTTTCCCCTATAGGATAGGTGACCTTGAGGTGGTGGGTGGAAATGACCGACCTATGTTCTTCAGTGACTGTCACCTTTTTCTCCACCAGGAAAGCTCCGTGGTTTCCTCCGAGTTGGTGATCTGGTGATTGTGGTGACAGGCTGGCGACCTGGCTCTGGCTTTACCAACATTATGCGAGTGCTGAACATATCCTGAAACGCCTCTCCCCTTTCTGACCTAGTTGTGCCCCATTTCTTTCAACCCATACCCCTCCCATAGTCCTACATCTGCCATCTAGCCCCTTCCTGGTGCTTCGCACAGGCCCTGAATGTCTGTGTCCAATTATACACCGGCCGCCCGGCAGCATCAGTTGTATATCCCTGTCTCAATCCGCTCAGCTGAACTCTAAGATACCCTGAGCCTTTAATCCCAGCCCAGCTGGTTAATTCCTCCCGGGTTCCGATCATTAGAATGGGGGAGTGGAAACAGGGTAATCTTGTCCAATTGCCATAGAACCATTACTTTAAGACACTCTATCCCCTGATATATCCCTCACGACCAGTTCCCTAGCAAAGTGTCACCTCTTGATGGCCTCGAGTCAGGGCAGAATACTCCTTCAAGGAGCACAGCTCCACACTTTAGGGATGGCTAGGGTAGATGGGTACTTGAGAGAACTAAGCCAGGCAAGGTCTCACTGTATAGCTCTGGCTGGCCTCAAACTCCTAGAAATCCTCCTGCCTGACCCTCCTCAGGGTAGGCTACAGGCATGAGCGACTGGCTGGACGTTAGGTAGTCTTATTTTCTTACTGACTCCACAAGTCATGGAGCTGAGCTCACAAGCCACTCATCTGGCTGTTCTCCTGCCCGCTGATCTGCTGGGTCAGGTGATCCAGACATTCTTCCACCACCACTTTGTTCCCACATACAGATCAAAAGGAAAAATGAATCTCTTCTTTTAAACCCAACTGTTTAGGTGCAATTATAAAAACAACTCCCACAGGCAAAGAATCCCAGAATCTCCCACCCAAGGAGATGTGTGATCCTGCCCCACCCGTCAATGCTATGGTGTACTTCTGAAGGGGGACAGAGTGGGTGGGCAGGGGTTATTCTTGTCCTTGAGAGAGTGGAGGAGCTGCTGGCCCACCCTTCCTGGGTTTGGATACCCCAGGCCCCCCTCATCTGCACCAACAGCAAACACAGATGAGGAAAAGCAATACACTTGGTCCTCCTGCTGCCCCCCTTTCCACTCCCTCAACACAAGAGAGGTTGAGCATTCCTGCTGATGGCAGGGTGTAAGGACCACAAAGATGTCCCCCAGCCCCCCTACCAGAAGGTGGGGAGGACAGATAAAAGAATGAGTAACAAAATGAATAAGTCAAATTAGCAAATGAATACATAAAATTAATAAACAACTGAATAAATAAGACAAAGGAAGGACAGATAAAAGGTCACATGAGGATTCAGCCCCTTGCCCCCTACCTGGGAGGGGCTCGGCTGGCACAGTAAGGAGGTGCTGAGTATCCCTTAGCTTTAGGGGCAACACCACTGAGGCAGGGAGCACAGCGAAGAGCAGCTTCTAGTTTACAAAGGTAGCGCTTCCACACAGGAGCTGCCGAGGGCGGACTACAGTGGGCAGATACAGGTTCTCACTCAGTGTAGACAAGGAGGGCCCTCACGTGGCAGTGAGAAAGAAGGTCGATGTTCACACCCAGGGCCCTAGACATCTGTTGGCTGTTCTAGAAAATTGATGGTGCCCAGCTACGATGAGGAGGATGGGAAGATAGGACACACTGAGCACAACCTGCAGGGTCACTGACAGGGAGATAGCCACCTAGTTAGTTGGCAGTGATGGAGGCAGCAAGTACTTGTACTTAATAAAGGCAGGGCTGTGGGCCCAGGCCTGCACCTGGCAGGACTGTGGCCTGGGGGGACACCCTTGTTTAAGGGCTTTGAGTCACTTCTACTTGGCAGTGGACACGCAGTACCTAGCACAATGCCTTGAACATGGTAGGCACTGGGTACCTATGACAAATGGGTATGTGATTAGGATTAGCAGGCTGCAGCTGCTTTGAGCTGAGGACACAGAACAGCTTTGTGGTGGTAAAGGGCAGTATGTTAGATCCCCCACAGCCTTCCCCAAGGGGGCGTCTACCCTCGGCACACGTGATTGTGTGCCAATAGCTAAGGCCAGTGTAACCTAGGATTTCACATGTTAGCAGAAATGTGGGGACCTCTGGGGGTAACTGGCTCAGGCACTGATGACCTGGGTGGCTGGACTGTCCCTGGAGGCTTGGCCAGGAGCCCAGAGGGGGGCAGGCGCTCACTCCCAGAGCCTTTGCGCCTAGGAGAGCCATCCCCTGTGGCTCGCTGAGGCAGAGAGGGTTGAGAGGCAGAGAGTGGGCGACCCCGTGGTCCTAGCCTCCGAGCACCTCCTCCTGGGGGAGGGCCCAACAGAGACACCTGGGAACGCCCTGTCCGGGACAGGCTGGCATGAAGGGTTCGTGCAGGTGGAGCGGGCAGGCGAGAAGTGGACGCCCAGGGTCCCCGGGCCAGCAGAGGACCTGCTCGGACAGGCACCAGTGGGGAGGCTGGGGAGCCTGCTGAGCGTCTAGCAGATCGAGCCAGGAGGGCGGCTGGAGAATCAGGGGAGAGGGGCAGAGGGCCTCGCTGGTGAGTCAAGGCTATGGCCACGTTGGAGGTCACAGCGGCTGCCTGCAGAGGCGCGTGCACCAGTGGTTCCCACAGCACTGGCTTTCCGCTGAGTCGAGCTCCTGTGCCAGGAGCCAGGCCCCGAATACCACGAGCCATGTCTCTGTCGTGTTGTACCAAATGCTGCTCCATGACACCACCGCTGCTGCCTGGACTCGGCTCAGAGCGTTTCCTCTGCAATATCGAGTTCTTTTTGCCTACAAGTTGTTCCAGAACCAAGAAGTTAGGAAAGGGAAGGAATCTAAGATGGACGATGGATAACCACAGTGTGAAGGAGTCTGAGGGGTAGGGGATGGGAACTCAGACATATGGAGAGAATGCTTGGCAATAGAAGCAGGAAGGTGGTATTAATGAAAAATGTTGAGGCTAAGGACTGATACCCAGGAGGACACGGGGAATGAGGGTTTGGGGAGACAGCTTCACGGCTATTTCTTGTAGGGGTAAGACGAGAGAGCAACAGTGCTAGCAGCCTGCTGGAGGCATGGACTGGGTTTGCGTGGGGTGGGATGTAGTAGACCGGCCTCACCAATGCGCCGAAGCCGGTCCACGGCCACAGTCTCAAAAGCCCTGCGCATCATCGGGAACTCCTCAAGCACCGCATTGAAGTGGTCCACGCTGAGCGAGTACAGGCGGCAGTAGGTGTCAGCCCTTACACTGGCTGTTCTCCGACCTCGAGTCAGCAGGCAGATCTCTGCAGAAGTGGGGAAGAGGCTCAGAGTCCCCATTCCTAGAGCTTCCAGCCCCAATTAGGCCTGCAGCAGCTAACCCAGCACCCTCAGATTCGTCCTTAGACTTGGGAGGAATGAACGATTACCTGGTGTAAGGTCCCTAACTGCTCTAAGCACTGTCTGTCTTCATACCTGCACATCTGGAAGACTGCTCCCCTTTTTATGCTCTCCAGACAAACAAGTTTGCCAGCCCCAGATGTTCTTCTCAGTTACTCTACACATTAACTCCAACCCCAGTCCTATCGCTCTATCCCAGGGTGTACCATACTCCTGACTTGGGAGGAGAAAAGCAGGCTAAACAGACACAAAGTGGAACTGGGGGGGGGGTATGCTGAGGCATTTAGATGATTGCGTGAACCTTAAGTCACTTTGGGCAGTGGCTGGCCGCACTTCTTCCAAAGCCACAGCCTTGGTTTTCAGACAGCCCCACAAAGCCTACGTCCGTGGAAAAGTCCTGCTTCTTCCCTGGGTTTCCCTAAACTCACAGGATCCTTGCATTTTGTCACTATTAATCCTACAGGGTTGCTGGCCCAGTAGCTTGCAGCCTGCCCATGCACTAGACTCTCCTGAGAAGCTTTTAAAAAAATAAAATAAATAAATAAACCAACCACCAAGTGTGGTGGTGCATGGCTTTTAATCCCAGCCCTTGGAAAGCAGAGGCAGGTGAACGTCTGCCTGGTTGAAATAGTGAGTTCCAGGACAGCCAGAGCTAAATATTAGACCTGGTCTCAAAAAAATAAAATAAAGAGCTTCAGGCCTGGATCAGACTCCATGAGGTTTGGGTAAGGGTTGTTCTGTGATTTTTGTAACACCTGCAGGTGGGGCCCTGACCCTAGGAAACAACTGCAGTCTGTACAATGTACATGACCCCCCACCTTCCCAGAGGCCTGCTGACCCCCAAAGTAGGATCCATCAGTGAGGCGAGTGTCCCGAGCGCCCCGTGCCAACACACTGAGTAGCCCGTGCTGGATGAAGTACATCTTCCTGCCCACGGAGCCCTCACGCACCACCAGGTCCCCTGGTTGGAAGACCTCAAAGCGGAGCTTGGTGAGCACTGCAGTGACGAAGCTGGGGTCAGCGTGAGCAAACAGCGGCATGTGGGCCACCAGGCCCCGGCAGGTGAAGTTAATAATCTCCTGGACATAGGAGGGGCCTATCAGGCTCTGCCCGCTGCTGGACATGTCCCCACCGAGGTCATCTGTCTCCAGAAAACCCATCCACCTGTCTAGATAGGTCAGTGGATGGGGTGCTACAACCAGTGTGGGGTCTGCCCTGAGGACCTGCTTTCCAGACTTTCCACCAAGGCATCCTACAGTCCCTTTCAGATAGCCTTTGCTCCCATAAGACCCTGCACAGAAAGCCACCTCCCCTCAAACGCTTGTCCTCCCTCCCACAGGAGCCTCTGATAATCACTCCCTTGTAACCCGGGCAGCACATGCAGAAGCCCAGATCCTAGAGAGCCCTTCCCACAAGGTCCAGCCCGGCCCCACCTCCCGAAGTGGCTCGCTCAGCTCCCCCAGGATGCTCTCTTCATCAAACATCTTGCCCTGGTAGCGGTGCTCATAGTACTCGTGGATGCGCTGCCGCGTGTCAGCTGGCAGCTTGTGGAAGGACATGTACTGCTCCACCTGCTTGTACTGGAGAGGCAACACCAGTCGCCGGCAGGAAAAGGATGTGGAGACATGGGGCCAAAACAATGGGGGTGGGGGCGTGCAGAACAAGTCGGATCCAGAGGTGATAAACATGATATACACAGAACCACACGGGATATACGGATAATGGTGGATACAGGGAAGACTGTGTGGTTACAGAAAACCCCAAATGTGGACAGAGGAGGGGAGGGTCCAAGGACAGAGGCAGAGGGACAGTCACAGACGTGTTTCACACAGGTGGATGGGACAAATAGATACGAGGCAGGAAAGGACATAGGGGCCCATCAGAACACAATCTCCAGCACTTCTCCAAGCCCACCCCCTCCCCTCTCTTGTCCCTGCTGACCTTCTCCTGGTACTGTCGCCGGGAAGAGTCCAGGGACTGGATGAGGGCGGTGGCGTGACCGATGAACATGGCATAGCACGTCGCGCCCACAATCATGCTGAGCATGGTGAGCCAGACGTCAGGCATGCCTACCGGAGCCTGCTGCCCGTAGCCAATGCACAGCATGTGACTCATGGCCTTGAACAGGGCGTGGGAGTACTGGCGGCCCCACGAGTGGTTCTGGGGGGCAGAGTATGTTGCAGAACAGGGCTTGGGCCCCTCCGAGACTCCTTCTCTACCTGCCCTCCTTTCTCCCTTTCAGTTCTCCGAGTTCCCCTTCTACCTCAGGCCTTCCTTTCGGCAGTCATTTGTTTGGTGTGTGAAGGAAAGGGGGGTTTCTTCTGTTGGGGGGGGGACCCTTGTTTTTGCCTAGCCTTCCTTTCTTGCCTGATCCCTCTAACACATAAGCACTTTCTCCGTCTAGGTTTCTTACCCGTCTCCTCCCGCAGTCCCATCTCCTACCTTCTGCTCCCCACGGTTATCCCAGTTGCTCAGGCAGAGGAGCCCTTAAAAGGCCCAGGAGTCCCAGAGCTGGGGGGGCTTCTCACCACCATACGGTTCATGGAGACCCAGCAGTCAGAAGGGAAGTCCTGCAGCATAGGGACCAGGAATTGCAGACAGCCATCCCAGTGACACAGCAGCAACATCATTCCAATGAGGTTGAAGATGCGAACCACTGCACTGGCCAGGTCGTAGGTCATGTGAAAGATCTGAGGAGTCCGAGGAGGCACTGCTGTGGACAGGAACCCCTCTCTGCTGGCCCCCTCCAGTCCCAGCCTTGCAAATTCCCCTTGACCCTCTCTCTCCCTTTCCCAGTATCTCTGAATTTAAAAAAACTAAAAAAAAAAAAAGAGTAGCCATTAACCTGGCCCCATGTCAAGTGCCTGTAATCCTAGCTACCAGGGAAGCTGAGGCAGGAGGATCAGGTTCAGAAACTTAAGGCCAGCCTAGGCAACTTTTTTCTTTCTTTCAAAAAAAAAAAAAGAGCCAGGTATAGTGGTGCATGCCTTTAATTCCAGCACTTAGGAGGCAGAGGCAGGTGGATCTCTGTTCAAGGCCAACCTGACCTACATAGTGAGCTCCAGGACAGTCAGGACTACATAGAGATACCCTGTCTCAGAAAACAAATTTTATGAATATGGGTGTTTCGCCTGCATATATATCTGTGTATCATATGCATGCCAGGTGCTCTTGGAGGCTACAGGGTGTCTGATCCCTTTGAATTGGAGTTACAGACAGTTGTGAGCCAGCACATAAGTGATGGAAATTGAACTTGGGTCCTCTGGAAGAACAGCCAGTGCTCCTAACGGCTGACCTCAGCATGAGCGATTCAGTAAGGTCCTATCTCAAAATAAAAAGAGCTGGATAACACTGTCTGAACTGATGAGATGGCAGAGTATACACCGAGTCACTAAACCCTGCTGTGGAAGAGGCTCCTCCTATTCATATCCAATCCTCCAGTCAAGAATCAACTAACCCTCAAGTGTGCCCACAGCTCCATGCCCACACCCTCACCCCAGGCTTCATTCCCTGAACCCTTCTGTGCCTGCTCCTCTCCCACCAACTTTCCCACCACACTTGGAAGCCTCAGGCATCTCCCCCGCCCCATAGAATCCCCAGGCTTCCGCCCATAGCGCCTTTCTGAGGAGTTTGACAAGCCCCCTGCCCACCTCCCCACCCCACCTCCTCCCACTGGTGTATGTAGCGGATGAGGCGGGAGAGGCGGAGCAGTCGCAGCAGGCTAAGGATCTTGGTGAATCGGACGATGCGCAGGGCCCGGGCCGTTTTGTAGACCTCAGCATCGAGTCGTGGTTCCAGCTCTACCACTAGGAAGATATAATCCACAGGGATGGAGGAGATCAGGTCAACCAGGAACCAGGTGCGCAGGTACCGTGTTCGGATGGCCCTTGGCGCCAGCAGGATCTCGGCACCTTCCTCCACCACGATGCCAGTTCGGAAGTTGAGCACCAGATCCAGCAGGAAGAAAGTGTCAGAGAGGACATTGAAGACAATCCAGGGTGGGGAGTTCTCCTCCTTGAAGAAAGTGATACCCACGGGCAGTACTATGAGATTGCCTACCATCAGCAGCAGCATGATCAGATCCCAGTAAAACCTAAAGTGGGCATAGGATAGAGAGCAAGACTGCGTCACACTCCTGCGGCTCCATTGACAAACGGTAGTCTGAGATAGCCAAGATCGCAAAACCACAAAAATGGCATTTAAATCCACTGAGAGCGAACACTGGAACCACCATTTGGGAAAAGAGCATTATTTGGCAGAGGTAGGTATTTACACTCTGTGCAACTCTGTTCCCTTGTGTATAAACACCCAATGGCATTGTATGAATTAATGGTTTAATAAACCCCTATAAAAGACACATGATCCAGATATTTTATTTATAAGCCAAATGCCTAGATTGGGCAGATCTAGGACTCTTCTAGCTTATTCCCCAGCTATAAAGCTCACTGTTACTTGCTGCTTCTTCTGGCCCTGCAGTTCGGGTCCATGGCGGCTTCCTCCTCTCTGTCCATCATCTTCTCTCTCCCTCTTCTGTAACCTCCTCTCGAACCTTCAGTCCCACCTTACTCCCTCCACTGCCCAATCCCAGACTCTGGCCTTTTACTGACCAGTTACATTGGGGAGAAGGTTCACATGGCATCACTTGAGTACATGAGCATCCGCTCCTCAGGGGCAACCATACCCTGAAGAACCAGTTTTAGCTATAGGATACAAGCAGTATCACACTGACCCACTATATAATGGGAACATGCACTCCAGGAGATATAACTAATAACGTCTATAGTAGGATTAAACTTGGGAACAACTCAAATGTCCACCAGTAGAAAATGGAGACAGAGTTCATTAGTTAAGAGCACTGGCTGCTCTTGCAGAGGATCTAAGTTCAATTCCTAGCACCTGCATGGCAGCTCAGAACCGTCTGTAACTCTGGTTCCATCAGGTCTGATGCTCTCTTTTGGCCCCAGGGGCACCAGGCAAACAGAGGGTACACAGACATACATGTAGACAACACACACACACATACACACACACACACACACACACACACACACACACACACACACACACAGAAAAAAGTAGAAAATCAGGCATAATACATAGAGGTAAATATATCCATAGCTTGGATCACTGTACAGCAGCATACATGAATCTCACATTTGAATAAAGAAGAGATTTATCTTTATTTTATATGTGTGGATATGTTTCCCTAACATATGTAGGTACACCATGTGCTCACAAAGACCAGAAGACAGTATCAGATCCTTAGAACTGGAGTTCCAGAAGGTCGTGAGCCCCCCGTGTAGCTGGAAACCAAACACAGATCCTCTACAAGGATGGCTAGTACTTTTTTTTTTTTTACTAATTTTAATTTCTATTGAAAATAGATATTTTTTCATACATGTTCTGATCATGGGTTTCCCTTCCTCAACTCCTTCCAGATCCTCCTCTCCTCCCCACCCACTGAAACCCACATCTTTCTTTCTCTCATTAGAAAACAGACAGGTAGAGCTAGAGAGATGGCTCAGTGGTTAAGAGCACTGACTGCTCTTCCAGAGGTCCTGAGTTCAATCCCAGCAACCACATGGTGGCTCACGATCATCTGTAATGGGATCTGATGCCCCCTTCTGGTGTGTCTGAAGATGGCTACAGTATACATATACATGAAATAAAATAAGTTTTCTTCTTTTTTTAAAAAAAGAAGGAATGTCCTTGTTGAAGGAAGTGGGTCACTCAGTGTGGGCTTTAAAGTTTCAAAGGCCACACCAGGCCCAGCTTCTCTTTCTGTCTTTCAACCCATAAAACTGGTTGCAGCTCTCAGAGACTGCTTCAGTGCCGTGCTCCCTGCTGGGATGATAATGGACTAAGTCTCTGAAGCTGTAGCCAGTCCCCAATTAAGTGCTTTCCTATATAAGCTGACTTGGCCATGGTGTCTCTTCACAGCAATAGCACAGTGACTAAGACAAAGAATAAAGATGGATGTGCATGGCATTATTTTATTCCTACAATTTTTTTTTGATATTTTCGAGACAGGGTTTCTCTGTATAGCCCTGGCTGTCCTGGAACTCACTCTGTAGACCAGGCCAGCCTCAAACTCAGAAATCCAATCCGCCTGCCTCTGCCTCCCAAGTGCTGGGACTAAAGGTGTGCGCCACCACTGCCCGGCTATTCCTACATTTCTTTAGCAGACCCACAATATTTGGTTTTCTCATAGTTCCATGGCCTATCTAGTCTCAGGTTCTTGGCTTCTAAGCAGTGTCAGGCATGGGCTGCACCTCATGGAGTAAGCCTTAAGGCTGACGATTCACCTAGTTGTTGGTTACATCCACAACCTTTGTGCTGCTCTTGCACCAATGTATCATACAGGCAGGCGGGCCATCGCTGTGGATCACAGGGGTTGTAGCCGGGCTGGTGGTTACCGTTCTCCTTCTGTAGCATGGTACCTTTCAGTACCATGCTACAGGTTCAGAGTTCAATTCCCAGCAACCTCATGGTGGCTCACAACTATCTGTAATGGAATCTGATGCCCTCTTCTAGTGTGTGTGAAGAGAGGCAGTGTAATCACATACATAAAATAAATAAATAAATCTTAAAAAAAAAGAGAGAGAGACACACACACAATGGTACAAATCAGATAATTCCATGTACACAAAGTTCCAAAATGGACACAGAAAAGTAGTGAAACTTTTTTAGAGTCTCTCTATATTTAATTATTATTATTATTATATCATTGTGTGTGTTCATCATACGTGATGCACGCACGTGGAGGTCAGAGTGTTTCCTGTGTGCCCTTTTCTCTCCTCCAGTGGCTGAATTTGGATTACTGGGTTGGTGAAGCAAACACCTTTAGCTGCTATGCTATCTTACTGCCCAAGCCCCTTTCTATTTTATTTTTACTTTATGGCAAAATTATTTTTACTGTTTAATAATATTTTCTTTATTTACAAGTTAGAATCAAAAGACAAAAAACAATGGCCCAAAGGACCAAGGAGGCAAATAACTAAAACCTCTAAATGAAGAGAGAAAGGAAAAAAGAAAGAGAGCAGAAAAAGAAAATCGAAGTTAAAAAAAAAAAAAGCACACACACACACACAAAAAAAGCAGCCGGGCGGTGGTGGCGCACGCCTTTAATCCCAGCACTTGGGAGGCAGAGGCAGGAGGATTTCTGAGTTCGAGGCCAGCCTGGTCTACAGAGCGAGTTCCAGGACAGCCAGGGCTACACAGAGAAACCCTGTCTCGAAAAACAAACAAAAAAAAAAGCACAGAGATTCTTCTTCTTCCTTCCCCACAGAGTTTTCGAGACAGGGTTTCTCTGTGTAGCCCTGGCTGTCCTGGAACTCACTCTGTAGACCAGGCTGGCCTCAAACTCAGAAATACGCCTGCCTCTGCCTCCCAAGTGCTGGGATTAAAGGCGTGCGCCACCACTGCC
The DNA here is from genome assembly GCA_036184795.1 of Tokudaia tokunoshimensis. Taxonomy (NCBI): domain Eukaryota; kingdom Metazoa; phylum Chordata; class Mammalia; order Rodentia; family Muridae; genus Tokudaia; species Tokudaia tokunoshimensis. The sequence goes on along the minus strand of BTHU01000003.1, from coordinate 70,286,707 downwards.
CGGCTGACATAGTGATATATTAATGTGCCTCTGTGTGTGTGCGTGTGTGCGTGCGTGCGTGCGTGCGTGTGTGTGTGTGTATGCCACAGCACACATATGAAGGTCCATGGACAGCTTGTAGGAATGAATCAGTTCTCCCCTTCCACCTCATGGGTTCCAGGAACTGAACTTACATTGTCAGGCTGTTGGCAGGTTCAGTACCACAGAATCTAGAATGTAGGAATAAAGGCATAGTTCAGTGGTAAAGTGTGTGCCTACCATGTTTGAAGATCTAGTTTCAATTCCTAGCACATTTCACCCACCTGTGAAAAGTGAGAATAGTGGATTTGAGAGAAGACTGTGTGATTAAGCCGGGTGGCGGTGGTGCACACTTTTGATCCCACTGCTTGGGAGGCAGAGGCAGGCGGATTTCTGAGTCCAAAGCCAGTCTGGTCTACAGAGTGAGTTCCAGGACAGCCAGGGCTACACAGAGAAACCCTGCCTCAAACAAAACAAAACAAAAATAACAACAACAAACACACCAAAAACCAAACCAAAAGTCAAACAAACAAAAGCAAAAAAACCACATGCACACAGGCTGGAGAGCTGATTCAGGGGTTAATGGACTTCTGGCAGAAGTCCCAGGTTCAGTGCCCGGCACCCACATGCCAGTTCACAACCATCTGTAATTCCAGTGCCAGGGCATCTGTCCCACTCCTCTGACCTCCTCAGTCACTGCATGCATATAATACACAGACTTATATGCAGACAAAACATTCATACCCATAAAATAAATCTAATTTTTTCTAAAAGTAAATGTGAACACAGCTGCATACACACCCACAAACACACACACAAAACAAATAAACAAACACAGCACACACACACACATGCTGGCATCAAGACTGTTTTGTAATTTTCTAAAACTAGGGAGCCTCCGCTGACCTCACTGGTTTGTCGGGCACAACAGTGCTGTATACACTGCAGCTGTTGCTATGGTGCATCCCATTCTTTTCCCATCTCCAAGTCTCTATTTCTAATCTAGGCTGTCCTTCCCTTCTCTATCACCCCCACTCCTTTCCTGTTCTCCAACATGGCTAGAACACGGATGCTGATTTCCTGTAGGTGAGGAACTACCATCTGTGGTGGGGTCGGGGGGTGGGGTGGGAAGAGGCTATCCTGCACTCATCTAAAGTGAGCCTTTTAGGGGTGCCCATCCCCCTCCACAGCACCTCAGATGGCTATGCACATAGAGGACTCCCTGGGAGATCCCAAGGCAGTAAGGCTTGAGCTACGCACCCCTTCCCTCCTCCAGGCTGCCTGTGCAAGCAGAGATGGGCAAGGGCAAGCTACATTGCATCAGAAGAAACTGTGTAGATATGAGGTCAGGAGGGAAGTAGAGGGCAACATTCAGAGAAAAAAAACACCACATGATGGTTTCAGGGCTAATCCCAGCATAAGTCCCAAACACAGTCCCTTCTGATTCTGATTGCAAAAATCAATCCTCTCAACCTCCGAAAAAACTCGTTAGTTCCCAAGTCCAGACCCACCCCTGAGCGCCCCTCAGACTCGAATGCTTTAGCTCAGCAACAAACCCCTGATGTTTCTTCCTCCCCTTCCCCAGCTGCAGAGGAGAAATCTTGCGCTGTGAGATACTGAGAGAGGAAAAAAGGTTGGCCGCGCCATCAGAGCATCTTCACAGCCTGACTCACAGGCAGTCACAAGCCCAGCGGGTGATGTGGTAGAGGATTGGGAAGCAACAGAACTCTGAGGGGGATATAGCTTCTGGGGATATGTCTGAGGGTGAACTGGGGGAAGGGAGGGATCTGCTGGAGAATAGATAGGCAGGTGAGAGTGAAATAATAAAGAGGACTGGAAAGAACAACGCGGAATAGAGGAATATTTACAGGGAGTGAATGTTTGAGAATGGAAGATACTGTCTGGGCCTCCGATTGTGTTTCCAGGTTCCAGAGACACACCTCATTTCTTCAACTGAAAGCTGTCCTTCACTATCCCCAAGGACAGGGATGATTTTTCTCCCCTAGCGACCTTGATGTATACGTACAGCCTGAAGGGGACTGTGAAATGGCTACATCCTCACTCTCTGTCCCTTTTCTATGGAAACACCTGAGCGGTGGCCGAGCCCCTGCTTTCTTCCCCAATCTTTCTGAGTACCCGTCCCGCCCCGCCCCGCCCCGCCGCATTCCGCCTTCAGCACCACGGACAGCAAACAGAGCGGCGGACCCGAATGACCCCTGTCCTTCTCCAGCGTTCCCAGTGTCTCTAGTACTTCAGCGTCCCTGATCTGTTCTGCTGAATTGGGCAAGCGCTTGGTGTGTGGGTAAAACGTGGTAGAGAGTGGAACTAGGCTTCTTCTTCAGGTCTCCCAGCTTTGAGGTATGATATAATTTCCCACACCCCCAGAAAACAGTACTGAAAAGAGGCAAGGTTTCCAAACTCCGATACTCTCCGTGGTCCATGAGGTTCCTGCATTGGGTGTATCAAGTCCTCGGAGATTACCTGATGTTTGCTGTCCGTTTATGTTTCCCTAACCTGACAAAACATAGAGGACCTCGGGGAAACCCGCCTAGGAATTCCCAGGCTGGGTTGGAGGAGGTGACTCTGCAGCTCCACCCGGCCCGGCCGGTAGCACTGGTGTCCCTCGCTCTCCCCGTTGAGCCCCCCGTACCGGAAGTCGCTGTAGGGGTGGATGATCCAGGCCCCGGCGGACTTCACCCTCTCCTGCTCGATTTCCACTGCTTTGTGGCTGCCGAAGACTCGGAGAGAGAACTTGTTGACCGTCGGCTGCAGCAGCGTCCCGAGCTGCCGCCTCTTCGGCTCGGGCACAGACTCCGGGGCCCCACCTGAGGCCGCGCGGGCCTGGGCGGGAGCCGCAGGAGGCGTCTCGCGTGCAGGGGTCGCCGCTTCGCCGGCCCCCGCCGCCGGCCTCGCCTCCTCCTCCATAACTGCCCTCACTCGTAGGGCCTCCCCAACCGGTCCATGGCCATGGCGGGCGCGCAGGTCCCTGGGAGCTCAGCCCAGGCAGGGGAGCTCCGACCCGCGTGCGCCCCGGGCGCAGGGGGCGTGTGCAGGCGACAGACGTGCGGGAGCTGCGCCCCCTGGCGAGGGTTGCGTGAGACCGGGCGGGGCGGGCCGCTGGCCCAACTGCTGCCCACACTTCCCGAGAGGGCGTGGCTTAGGGGTCCCGGGGGCTGTGTGTAAGTGTGTGGATGTGGGTGTGTGTACACGGCTTGCTTCTGGAGGCGGGAAACTCACTAGGGTATATGCAGCCGGGGGACCTGCCGTGGGTCAGGGATAGAATAGGAATCTGAGATTCTTCCCTATCCTTGCCCAGGGACTTCTGTTCTGATCATGTCCTTTCTCAGCACTCTCCTAGGTGTCTTGCTATGACAGAGATCCTCTAAACTGCTTTTTTTTTTTTTTTTCGAGACAGGGTTTCTCTGTGCAGCCCTGGCTGTCCTGGAACTCACTCTGTAGACCAGGCTGACCTCGAACTCAGAAATCCTCCTGCCTCTGCCTCCCAAGTGCTGGGATTAAAGGCGTGCGCCACCACCGCCCGGCTTCTAAACTGCTTTTTATAGTATGTTTTTCCTAGTTCGTTAAGACAACCTTTATCAAAACCATTCACTGAGTAGTACATGCTGAGGATGCAAAACTGAGCACAACAATCTCACCTAAGTCAATGGTTCATCTCCACAAATAGATCAACAACCAAGGAAATACCATACTACATGCCTTTCTGTGCTTTAAGTGTAGAACATCTTAGCCTCTTCTTTCCTCTTCTTACAGCCGCTGCCTTAGATAAATCTTCATAATCTCCAGCTAAATTATTTCAGAAAGTTTACATTTTGTTTTTGACATGGGCTGTAGCTCGGGCTGGTCTTGAACTTCTGACTTCCTTCCTCTGCATTTCAAGTGCTGGGGTTACAAATGTGTGCCACTCTGCCTGGACTCAGACGTTTTTAATAATTTTCAAAATCTGATGGGCATAGCGTTGCAGTCCTTTAATCCTAGCACTTGGAAGGCCAAAGCAAGTGGATCTCTGTGAATTTGATATCAGCCTGGTCTATATAGTGAGTGCCAGGATAACCAGGGCTACATAGAGAGACTCTGTCTCAAAAGAAAAAAGAATCTTCAGCAAATTCTCCTAGACAGCTGGGCAGTGGTGATGCATGCCTTTAATCCCAGCACTTCGGAGGCAGAGGCAGGCGGATTTCTGAGTTCGAGGGCAGCCTGGTCTACAGAGTGAGTTCCAGGACAGCCAGGGCTACAAAGAAAAGAAAAAAAAGACACACCAGAAGAGGGCATCAGATCCCATTACAAATGGTTGTGAGCCACCATGAGGTTGCTGGGAATTGAACTCAGGACCTTTAGGAAGAGCAGTCAGTGCTCTTAACCCTGAGCCACCTCTCCAGCCCTCCTGGTTTGTTCATTTCCTCCAGTTTTCTTTCCAGCAACTGCTTCAGATAATACATCCTCCATGAAACTTAAAAACACACTCATACTTTTTCCTCTCAGTCTAGTCTAGAGCTTTCTAAAAGCAAGTTGGGCAGTACTGTTTATAGCAGCTCTTTTCACAGGTTTACTTTTGTTGTTGCTGTTGTTGTTGTTGTTGTTATACAGGGTCTGACTATGCTGCCTCACCTGGCATGAAACACAATATGTAGACCAGGGTGACTGGAATTCACAGAGATTCTCCTGCCTCTGCCAAGATGCCTGAATACCGTTATTTGTTTACAGGTCTGTGCTTTCTCAATCAATCCTCAGATGAAAAACTTGTGCTGGGTACAGTGTTGAGTACACAGTTGAATAGTCAGTTAATACTTGTTGGAAATGACCTGGGAAAGTCTCCCTGAGGAGAAAGAAGTAAAACTGTCATGCTTGCCCAATTCTCTCTCTCTCCCCCTCCTTTCTCTCTCTCTCTCTCTCTCTCTCTCTCTCTCTCTCTCTCTCTCTTTCTCTCTCTCTCTCTCTCTCTCACACACACACACACACACACACACACACACACAGAGATCTCTTTTCAAACAGGTCTACGTAGCTATGTATCCCTGGCTGTCTTGGAACTCACTGTGCAGCCTTGTACTTATGACGATCTATCAGCCTCTACTTCTGGGGTGCTAATATTAAAGGCATGAATGCTGGGCAGTGGTGGCATACACTTTTAATCCCAGCACTTGGGAGGCAGAGGCAGGCAGATTTCTGAGTTCGAGGACAGCCTGGTCTACAGAGTTAGTTCCAGGACAGCCAGGGCTACACAGAGAAACCCTGTCTTGAAAAATCAAACAAAATAAAATAAGAGAGAGTGTAAAAGCATGAAGCACCAGACCTGGCTCTCTTTTTAACACAGGGAATTTCTAACTATTTCTTGCTAACCAGTCTAGTCTCCGTTTGACTATTCACCTAGTTCCACTCTTATTTTCCTTAACTTTAATATATTTATTGAGGGTTATTTTGTTTCCCTTCCAATTCTCCTTTCTGCCAATTTCCCAGTACCTTTAAATAGTGTATTTTCCCTTGTTTTTTTAAAATACATATTTATTTTTATTTTCTTGTGTGCCTTGAGTATTTTGGCTTGCATTTATTTCTGTACACTACCTGCATGCAATGCCTGAGGACACTAGAAGAATGTTGAATGGCCTGAAACTGGGAGTTACAGGGCACATATGAGTCACCATGTGGGTGGGGGTTGGGAATTGATTCAGGTCCTCTGGAGGAGCAGCCAGTGCTCATAACTGCTGACTTATTTCTCCTCAAAAACAATAACGACAAAATTAAAAAAAAAACAAAAACAAAAAACAACAGCAACAAAAAACCCTTTGTTTTTTGTTTTTTTCTGAGACAGTGTTTCTCTGTAGCCCTGGCTGTCCTGGAACTCACTCTGTAGACCAGGCTGGCCTCAAACTCAGAAATCCTCCTGCCTCTACCTCCCAAGTGCTGGAATTAAAGCCGTGCGCCACCGCCCGGCCTAAACCCTTTGTTTTTGAGACAGAGTGTCAGTATACCCAGGCTGGCTTCAAAGTCATTAGATAGCAAAAATAACCTTGATCCCCATGCCTCTGCCTCCTGTGTCCTGGGATTGATTACATGTATAAATTATATGTGTGGCTCTCTTGCCAGGACATTGTGGATAAAAGGCAAGTACTCCACCAACTAAGCACATCCTGAGCCGGTTTGTTTTTGAGACAGTCTCACACTATAACCCATGCTGGCCTTGAGCTCCTCCAAATAATCCTGCCTTAGTCTTCTGAGAGATGAGATTATGGGCACGAACCATTTTAGCTGCTGCTTCTTCCTTTTCCTTCTTTTTCTTCTCCTTTTTTTGTAATATTTAGTAAACTGGAGCCTGAGAGATAGACGGTTCAGTGGAGGATTCAGCACCCACAATGATCAGTCCATAACTGCCTGTAACATCAGCTCCAGAGGATCCGACCCCTTCTTCTGACCTCATGAACACTTGCACTGAAATGCACATACCCTGCTACAGATACATAAACAATTTAAGGTAACTCTAAAAAGAAAGAAAGATGATTCAGTAAATTTATACTTAATACAAATTAGCTAAAACAAAACGGCGTCTAATTCTCCTTCCTCTCTGCCTACGCACCTGCCCCAAACATGAAAGACTTATGTGCAGGACAAAGAGGGAGCCTTTCTTTGCTGGCGTTCGGCAGCAGGAGGGTCTACTTTTCAAGTTTTGTTTGAATAATCACACTTCACAGAGCCTCACTGGGGTGGTTTGCCCAATAGTGATACAATGTAAATAACAATCCTTTAAACAGCCAATATTAAAAATGCCACAAATCTCTTCTGGTGAAGAGCAAGAGGAAGGTGTCTTGGGAAAGGATAAAAGGCTTAGAGACTCTATAAACACGTGACCAGCTCCTAGAGCCTCGGGAAACGAACCAAGAGGCGCACCCAGATCTTCCCGGACTCTGGAAGGTGCGGGCAAGGCGGCACACTACCCCGCAGCGCCCGGTATGGGGGGCGGAGCCTATCAAAGGCTGGGAAGTGACGCAGGACGTGCGTGCGTGTGTGCGTGCGTGCTCGCTCACGGTGGCGGCGGCGGCGGAGCGGAGAGGCCAGAGCCGGAGACCGAGCTGGGATCGGGCCCCGGGCGGGGGCGGTGCGAGAGGCGCCGAGCGGATCCTGGGGGCGGGGACGGAGCCCGGGCGGGCGGGACTGGAGCAGAGCCCGGGAACGGGGCGGGAGGTCCCAGGGTCCCGGGTTGGGGGGTGGAACCGCACTTCGTCGCCGCGGGGGTGCCGGGACTCCGGCCGCAGTGCCGCCGCCATCACGGACTTCCTGTGGGACAAGCGCACGGGCCTCGCCGCCAGAACGGTGAGCGCGCGGGCTGGCGGACCTTGGGGCCGCGGAAAGATGGCTACCGCCAGACGGGCGGCAACGGGATATGGAGAAATTAGGAGTGTTGGGCTCTGGAAGCAGCAGATTAGGGAGATGAGAGGGAGGGAGGTCGCGGTGCTTCGGTGTAGCAGCAAGACCTATAGTAAACTTCGGGGAGCCACAGAAGTGATGAGGTAGAGACAGGAGCGGTCCCAGACGTGCAAAAGTTGGACCAAGGGTTTAATGGGAACCGAAAAGTGTTAAGATGGCAGTGTAGAGGAAGAGTTTGACTCTAGGGAATTATCCTAACTCTTCTGAGTAAGAAAGGAAGAAACAAGGTTTAGACGTTGAGAAAGTTAGACTAGGTTTGCTTTTCTAGAAGAGACTGCAGTGAGTTTGTTGGTAGGTGTCCAAAGTGAGATGGCATTTATGTTCATTAAGTTAATCAAGATTGGGTTACCTGGGAAAGTCTTCTTGCTTTCCTGTCAGCCACTTTAGGCCAGTGTACCATAGGTCACTTTCCTTAAATTAAGAAGGTTGTGAGGACGCGGCTAAGAATGGCAACCAGATGTTGGAGTCAAATCCACAGACCTCATGTTCTCAGTCCTGGACCAAGACTGTCCCAGAGGCTCATCTTATTCAGACTATCCTGTGTTTTTCCTGGATTATGACAGTGATTTCCCTCTGACTTTTTTCCCCTTTGACCAAAACAGGACTCATGAACCCTAATCAGTCCAGTTTCATTTAATGGAGGCCCAGCTGCCAGCCAAGTATTACTAATATTAGTTAAAAAGTACTTAGTAGGCTAGGGATATAGTTGATATGGTGGTGGTCACTTAGATTGCATGAAGACCTGGGTTGATCTCCAGCCTGTGTAAGCCCCAGCCATCTGCAATTTCTGCATTTGGAACTGAATTAGGAGGATCAAAAGATATTTAGGGCCATCCTAGGCTACATATCAAAATCGAGGCCAGCTTAGGATATGTCAGGTGTGGTCTTGAAAGTCATTCATCCCAGCACTTAGGAGGCAGAAGCTAACAAGATCTCTGAGTTCAAATTCTGCCAGGTATGCTAAAGTTTAGCCCAGACAGGGTTACATAATGAAACCTTGTCTCAATAGGGGAAAGAAAGAAAGAGCAAGTGAGGGAGCGAGCTGGGGCAGTGGAACACTCTTAATCTCGGTGTTTGGGAGGCAGAGGCAGACGGATCTCTGTGAGTTCGAGGCCAGCCTAGTCTACAAAATGAATTCCAAAACAACCAGGGTGACATAGAGAAACCCTGTGTCAAACCAAAAAGAAAAGGAAAAGCTCAGTTATTTTCTGCTTAATAAATCCAGTGGTGGAGGGGAACAAACAGACGGACACGCTTACCTTGTTGTACTATTTTACAACTTTGTGAAAAATTTGGCCAGGCATGTGAGAGACGTTTGTGGGACCACATCCTGATCTCTGGAACTTGTCAGTGTTTGTTACCAGCTATCTATAAAATCTTGGGAAACTTGCATTATTGCCCTCGTGGCACTTGTAGTCTAGTGGGGGAGATAAGATGAGCTGTTAATAACTAAAACAACCATGTAAACTAAAGCTTTATTTTGTTTGCTTGTGAAGAATTCAGGATGGCACAGCTGCGCATGTTAGATGGCAGCAGAGATGAACTGTGGCAATATTTATCAGTCACACACTTGTCACCTGTCGTGAACTGTGGCTCAGACCAGAAGGTCTTCATGGAGCCATGTTTGAGGTAGAGCAATTGAATTTGACTTTCTTGAGTTTTCAGCCAAAATTTGTAGGTGGCTGTGTAGTCCATAAAGGGAAAATTATAAACATGAAAACCGAGGAGTTCATGTGCTAAAGGGCATAGGACCAGAAAGCAGCTTTGCATCTTCAGAAGCAGGCAGTCCAGGAGAACGGTTATGGAATCTCTGTGTTCCTACCATTCTGCTCTTCCTTCCTGTCTAGATGCCTCATCCCCGAAGGTACCATTCCTCAGAGCGAGGGAGCCGGGGGAGTTATCACGAACACTATCGGAGCCGGAAGCATAAGCGCAGAAGAAGTCGCTCCTGGTCAAGTAGCAGTGACCGGACAAGGCGGCGGAGGAGGGAGGACAGCTACCATGTCCGGTCCCGAAGGTGAGGCCTCAGCAAGAGAGACTGATGGCAGGCCTCTGGTTACTCTTCTGTTCATTGGTTACATGCCGAGGCCAGTGGGCTGGACAGCTGGCTGGGGCGAAGGGCCTCGCTATGGACTTCTGTGCTTGACATGTATTTAGTTTTGGGTTCACTTTCTGCCATTACAACAAAGTGGGGGGTGTTGGTGGTATATACCTGGGATAGTGAGGTAAGGAGGATTATGAGCTCAAGGCTACTTTGGGCCTCATACTGAGTTTGAGGTCAGCCTGGTCTACATAATGAGCCTCTCAATGGGGGAAAAATTTTTTTTTGAAAGGTGCTTTCTAGAGGAAGTACTTAAGGATTAAAGCTGTACCCTCCAGACATTGTTGGAATGGTTCTTATGTAGTTCAGGGAAAACAACCTTTTAAAAAAAATTATGTGTATAGGTGTTTTACCTACATGTATGTCTTGCATTATATGCATCCCTGGTGCCCTTGGCGGTTAGAAGAGAGTATGGGATTCCTGGAACTGGAGTTACAGGCAGCTGTGAGCTACCACGTGGGTCACAGAAATCAAACTCAGGTTCTCTGAAAGAGCAGTCAGTGCTCTTAGCCAGTGAGCTATCTCTAGCCCTTTTCCTTTTGTTCTTTAGACAAGGTGTTACTGTGTAGCCCTGTCTGGCTTAGAACTTTCTGTGTAGACTAGGGTGGTCTGGAAGTCAGAGATAACGCCTGCCACCTCTTCTGGAGCCCCGGGATTATTGGTGTGCACTGTCATGTCTGATTCTGATTCAGGGAGAACTTTTAAGGAAAGGGATGCATAAACTTGCCTAATGGGACTAGTGAAAACCAGGCAGAAATGTCTTTGGGCGGCAGGAAGTGCATGCCATGGACTAACAGCTAAAGAGAGCACGTGCGCTAACCCGAAAGCTAGGTCCGCAGTGCTTCAATAATTCAGTGGTGTGGAGAGGAATGGTCTGGATTAGGGCAGGGCTGAATTTCATTGGGAAACAGTAGAGAGCAACCTGGTTTTTTGTTTCCTTGTATCATTGGAGGGGAGGAGGAGGTGCACCCCCAGAGGACTTCTGCAGGTGCCTTTGGGGAGGACTTAGTGACAGTAGGTGTGTGGAAGCACCACCATGGTTCTTCTTCCTATTGAGGACCTCATTGCCTGCTGTGGTGGGGAAGGTGGCCTGGACTGACATTCCTAGTGTGTATTTGTTACCCAACAGCAGCTATGATGATCATTCATCTGACCGGCGGCTATATGATCGTCGATACTGTGGCAGCTACAGGCGCAATGACTACAGCCGGGACCGAGGAGAGGCCTACTATGACACAGACTTTCGGCATTCCTATGAATACCATCGAGAGAACAGCAGTTACCGAAGCCAGCGCAGTAGCCGCAGGAAACACAGAAGGCGGAGAAGACGCAGCCGAACATTCAGCCGCTCATCTTCAGTGAGTGCCAGCCCAGGCCTTTTACTCTCCCATTCTTCTTCAGTCCCTCAGGGACCCTGATGAATAAAATGGCCCCTTGTTCTCAGTCATGCTTTGGAGCATGAACGTTGAAGTGGGCACTAGGTATGCCTACCCTCTTGGAGACTCTCTGACTCTGGAGAGGCCCCAAATCGACTTTGCAGATCCCTTATGCCCTCAGTGATACGTTGGATATGTTGGGCTTGTGTTGGGAGCAGCTGCTCTGACCCGGGACCTCTGTGTTTTTATGAGGATCTTGGTTTTGAAAGACCTGTCTCTCCCAAGCCGTGGACTCTGTGGCCCCTCAGTGGGCAATTTTGGGTTGGGGGGCAAGGGAAAACTGCGTGTGCCTAGAAGTGTGCTTCATAGAGCATGGGGTTGTGGGTGACACTGGCGACATCATCACTTTTCTGCTCTGCCCGTGCCTCTCCCTGTCCTGATTTGGGTTTGGGGACTTGGGATTATGCGCCGCTCTCTCTTCTCACACCGATCCGCCTTAGCACATCTGACGTGTTCCCTTCCACTGTCCCCCATCATCGTCTGTCCCCCCTGGCTGGGCGCCTGTGACCGGTGACCCCTACACCACCCACCCCGTCTCCCTCCGGCCCCCGATCCGACACCTGGCTTGCTCCGACCCCCCCCACCCCCCGACAGCAGCACAGCAGCCGGAGAGCCAAGAGTGTAGAGGACGACGCTGAGGGCCACCTCATCTACCACGTCGGGGACTGGCTACAAGAGCGATGTACAAGCCAAATCGTAACAATCCTATAGCCTGTAATGGTCCCATAGCCATCCTAATGTCCCATGCCAACCCAGGTCACAGCCTCTTGTGCCTTTCTCAGTGGTGTTGCTCACCTGGGTGGTTTGAGTTGCTGTTGAAAACTGACCTGTTGTCCACTCCCAGCTCTCATGGCCCCTGGGTTAAAGGTGGTGGGAGTCACACAGGGGTTTCTTCCCCTGCAGCCATCTGTATCTGTTCCCCTTCCTTCATCTCCTCACCCCAGGTTGCTGTGCCCTGTTTTCTTCCACTTCATCTCATCCCCCCTTTCTCCCTCCCTCTCCCCGACCCTGCTTTCTTTCGTTTCAGATGAAATTGTAAGCACCTTGGGAGAAGGGACCTTTGGCCGAGTCGTGCAGTGTGTGGACCATCGCAGGTAATTAGCGTCCTGCCACTTACTCCACATCTGTTAGGCATAGATGATTGTGAGAGCATCGGATCTGTTTACAGATTAGACAGACAGAAGTTCTTAGTCACTGATTCATTCAATCTGAGATGTTCTTGAACACAACAAAAGCCTCCCGTGTTACCCTACAGGGGCGGAGCACGAGTTGCCCTGAAGATCATTAAGAATGTGGAGAAGTACAAGGAAGCAGCTAGACTAGAAATCAACGTGCTGGAGAAAATCAATGAGAAAGATCCTGACAACAAGAAGTAAGTAAACAAAGGAGCATGTGAGGACAGCTCTAGGCTGGGGGCTAGGCAGGCAGGGGAGTACAGCTGACCTTTTCTTTCTTTCTTCCTTTTCTTTTTTTTTTTTTAAAGATTTATTTATTATTATAGGTAAGTATACTGTAGCTGTCTTCAGTCACACCAGAAGAGGGCATCAGATCCCATTATGGATGGTTGTGAGCCACCATGTGGTTGCTGGGATTTGAACTCAGGACCTTCAGAAGAGCTGCTAAGCCATCTTTCCAGCTCCCTCTTTTCTTTTTCTTTTTTCTTTTTTCTTTTGGCATACTTTTCTCACTTTTCTCTGTGTAGCTCTTGCTGGCCTAGAACCTGCTTGTAGAGCAGGCGGGCCTCAAGCTCACAGAGATGCTCCTGCCTCTGCCTCCTGAGAGCTGCGAGTAAAGGCGTGTCCCCACACCCAGTCTGTTAAACTTGATCGTATAAGAGTAGCAGAGCATTAGTGTAGGCCTGTGACAGTCTCCAATCCAGTCCGCTTGGGGTACAACATCTGTAGTCGGGAATGGCCCTGGCATTGGTGGGCATCACTGTAGGTGGTGCAGGCCTGTAATTCCAGCCACTTGGGAGAAGAAGAAAGACAGATTAGAAGCTTAAGACAGCCTGGGAAATTATAGTAATACCTTTTCTCATAAATGGAAATGGTGCTAGAGATTGTAACCCAGGGATGGAGTTACCAGCCAACTATCTCACAGGGTCCTAAATTCAGACCTCAGTAAAATACACAGAAACAGACGGTTGTTCAGGAACTTGAAGCAGAAATTTGAGACGAGGGGAGAGATGTCTCAGCAGTTAAAAGTGATAGGATAAGACCTGAGTTCAGTTCCCAGCACCCACACAGAAGTTCAAAATAGCTCTATGGGAGCCAGGCACTAGTTGTTCATGCCTTTAATCTCAGCACTCGGAGGCAGGAGTAGGCAGATCTCTGAGTTTAGGGCCAGCCTGGTCTGCAGAGTAAGTTCCAGGACAGCCAGGACTATGCAGAGAAACCCTGTCTTGAAATGAAACAAAATAGCTCTGGGAATCCAGCACCTCTAGCCTCTTCAGAAATCTGCAGTCATGTGCAATAACTAACTCACATCATTAAAAATAAGAGCTTTGAAAGAAAATATTGGGACTGGTGGTAGTAGAACACTGGCCTGGAATAAAACAGGACTTAGAGTAACAGGCTCTAGAACTGTGTTAAACTGTGGGTATTTATCCAGTAATAATTTTGTTCACGTGCTATTCATCAGCTAAAAATTGAGTAAGATAGTTACAGCGAAGGATGATTGGTTTGTTTTACGGCAGTACCTCATTTTCCCCAGCTAGCTTCTACTCATCCTCACAGCCAAGGGCAAAGATAACCTTGAACTTCTGATCCTTTTGTCTTCGCCTGCCGTTATAGAAGTGTACCTAGTTTTTTTTTTTTTTTTTTTTTGAGACAGGGTTTCTCTGTGTAGCCCTGGCTGTCCTGGAACTCACTCTGTAGACCAGGCTGGCCTTGAACTCAGAAATCCACCTGCCTCTGCCTCCCAAGTGCTGGGATTAAAGGCGTGCGCCACCACCGCCCGGCGTGTACCTAGTTTTATGTGGTGCCAGGTATTAAACTTTGTACTTGCTAGAAATATTTTACCAGCTGAGCCATATCCCCAGCCCAAATAAGATTTAACAAAATCTTAAAAAGTATAAACTTCACCAACATAGTGGCTGATACTAAAGTTCAGGAGATGGGGCTGGGATATAGTGGCTCATGAATTTGAGACCAGGATGTGAACAGGGCATAGAAAGTTCCAGATCAGACTGAGCTCAAGTGAGACCTAGACAACAAACAAAAAAAGGTGACTTTGGTAACTGAGAACCCATATTGTCTGGAATTTCATGCTAATAACTCTTGAGCAAATAGTTCTTTTGGTTTGGTTGTTTGGTTGGTTGTTTGGTTGTTTGTTTTTTCGAGACAGGGTTTCTCTGTGTAGCCCTGGCTGTCCTGGAACTCACTCTGTAGACCAGGCTGGCCTCGAACTCAGAAATCCGCCTGCCTCTGCCTCTCAAGTGCTAGTATTAAAGGCTGCCTGGCTTTTGGTTTTTTTTTTTTTTTTAAATTTGTTTATTCGAGATAGGATTATACTGCATAACCTAAGCTGGCCTCAAATTCATGGTGATCCTCCTGGCTCTAAATTCCTGCGTGTTCTGATTGCAGGAGTACACCACCCTACCCTGCTTGACAAATAGATTTTGCTTTCCTTGTTTTGAGGGCTAAGATTTCAACATGGCCTCTTGCATGCCAGGAAAGTGCTATATTCCTGAGTTACAACCCCCTATTACAGTGAATAGATTTTGAACTATTCAGGATGGTACAAAAACATGTTTGGGAGAATTTGACAGGTAGTACTTTTTGGTCTTTCCTTTTGGCCATTCTCTAGATGACCTGAATTTTGTTGATGATTTTGTTTTTTTTGTTTGTTTGCTTGTTTGTTTTAAGTGACAGGGTGTCTTGTAGCCCAGGCTAACTTCTTCAAACTTACTATGTAGTTGAGGATAATCTTGAATTTATGATTCTCCTGCCTCCACCTCCCAAATGCTGAGATTACAGGTTCATGCCATCATCATTGTTATATGGAATGCTGCAGATTGAACTTGTGCCTTCTGCATGCTAAGTAGTCACTCTATGAACTTAACTACATTCCTATCCCTTATTAGTGATATTAGGTAGCATGTTTTTTACAACTGTGGAATCAACAACCATGCAATCTTTCCTTTTGGTGGGGTGTTGGGCTTTGGGAACTTATTAGACATCCAACTTCCCCTATCTCTCCCCAGCCTCTGTGTCCAGATGTTTGACTGGTTTGACTACCATGGCCACATGTGTATCTCCTTTGAGCTTCTGGGCCTTAGCACCTTCGATTTCCTCAAAGACAACAACTACCTGCCCTACCCCATCCACCAAGTGCGCCACATGGCCTTCCAGCTCTGCCAGGCCGTCAAGTGTGAGTGGGGTGGGCTGAGGCGACCTCGGGGCAGTCCTTCCTCCATCAGGCCCCTTCTGTGTACTTGTGTGCCAGGCATGCCCCTGAGCAGTCAGTTCACTCACACCTGTTACTGTCATGGCAGCGCCTCTTCCGACTTAGCGCCTCGGCTGGTACCTTTACCATTGCCGGTCGCTCTTACTGCAGACTCACAGCACTTAGTGTCTTCCTCATCCCTGCTTTTCTGGAGAAGTGCTGTACGACAAGAACCCAAGTACTCTTGCTAGAGCCTTGGGCCTGCCTAATGAGGTGCTCTTCACAAAGCAGCTGCGAGAGCACTGGGTCATTGAGCGAGGCACCGACTTCAGAACCTAGAGTAGTCACTCCTCTGCCTTGTCACAGTGATACATTTTAACCATTTGAATCTGCAGAATGTTAGGCAGTCACACAGGTCAATCACAAGACCAAACAGACTCTCCGGCTTAGGCACACTGCTGCTTGTCTATCAGATGGACTATATGCATTTTATATTACAAAGGGTAGAGTTTGGGCCAACCATTTTATTCGGTTGGAGAGCAGAAGGTAGCCGCAGTAGAGTCTGGGCCTGCCTCCTCCCTAGCTTTGTCCTTAGGACTCAGTGAGGGGTCGGCTGCTGGCAGTTAGTTCTAGCCACCTGGGTCAAGCCTGATCTAGCCTTCTCCCCTGCAGTCCTCCATGATAACAAGTTGACACATACGGACCTCAAACCCGAAAATATTCTGTTTGTGAATTCAGACTACGAACTCACCTACAACCTAGAGAAGGTAAGCTGGACAGGGGCTGCCCTCTGTCCAGAGGGGCAGACAACTGAGCCACTTGGCTTTGGGTTAGTTCTTTGTGTTCTCTCTTTTACTAATTTCTTGCTGTCTGGCTCCAGCTGGGTAAGATCAGTGTACCACAGTGGTAAGTCAGAAGGGAAGTGTCCACGCTCCCTTTCTGAGATGTGCATTTCTGTGTGGCAGGAAAACTGCTTGACAGCTAGAGGTCTCAACATTAAAGGTCCTCTTCACCCTCTGCTACACACGACAGATTTCCAGAATAGCACACCAGACACTGGCTCTAGTGGTCTGGTACTTAGAGACTTCACATTACTCCATATCATTTCTTAGTCTTCTTCCTTTCCTGCTCTCACAGCCCTGCCGTGAGAACCAGGTGTGGGGGCACATGCCTGTATCCCAGCACTTGGGAGGCTCTGAGGTAGGATTGCTGAAGGTTCAAAGCCTGCCTGGGATACATAAGCAAATCCTGTTTTAAACAACAAAATACTAGGAGCCTAATTTTTCTAGATATTTGGGAGCAGGCTACATTTTTCAGAGTCTGAAGCATCTTAGTCTCTGAGTCTCGGTGTTATGGAGATTCATTCCCATCTGCTTTGCCCCTAGAAGCGAGATGAGCGCAGTGTGAAGAGCACGGCAGTGCGGGTGGTGGACTTCGGCAGTGCCACCTTTGACCATGAGCACCATAGCACCATTGTCTCTACTCGCCATTACCGAGCCCCAGAGGTCATCTTGGGTAAGGGAGCTCAGGACTGCCCAGTGTCCGGTGATGCGAGGGGAGCATTTCCTAGGCATCTTAACACTCTTCCTCCTCACCACACAGAGTTGGGCTGGTCACAGCCGTGTGATGTATGGAGCATAGGCTGTATCATCTTTGAGTACTACGTCGGCTTCACCCTCTTCCAGGTAAGTGGTGGGACGATACGGAGCTGCGGAGGACATGCCTGCTCAGTCTTCCATACTGTCCATATGGCAGCTAGTCCCCAGCGGTCCTTGCTGAGTCCTGTGCTCAGCTCTGCCTTTGTTCCCCAGACCCATGACAACAGAGAGCATCTAGCCATGATGGAAAGGATCCTGGGCCCTGTCCCTTCTCGGATGATCAGAAAGACAAGGTGAACTTGAGCTGTTCTTCTCACGGAATCCCTTTGTTACACATCATTTTCTTTTTTTCATTGATGCCTTCTAGTGCCTACTTACTTTCACTTGGGTAAACAAGGGAAAGGGTTTTATAGAAGTGGGACCTTCTGATGCACCAACCTCCCCTTCCCCTCTAGAAAACAGAAATATTTTTATCGGGGTCGCCTGGATTGGGATGAGAATACCTCAGCTGGGCGCTACGTTCGTGAGAACTGCAAACCACTGCGGGTGAGCCTGGCCAGGGAGAAATACTGTACACCATCTAAAAGTTGCTTTTTTCTTAGGGTGGTTTGCCCCTGGAATGCATTTTATAAGCGGAGGTTAAGGCAGGAGGGGGAAGAA
Organism: Tokudaia tokunoshimensis; assembly: GCA_036184795.1. Taxonomy (NCBI): domain Eukaryota; kingdom Metazoa; phylum Chordata; class Mammalia; order Rodentia; family Muridae; genus Tokudaia; species Tokudaia tokunoshimensis. Next base: position 70,269,071 of record BTHU01000003.1, on the reverse strand, counting down.
GACAGTTTGGTCAACAGTGGACAGAGGAGAGAGAGTGTTCACAGAGATGAGCATAGCCTCATCTGTAGACAACCAGATGAAAGCAATGGATTCTTAAGGTCAGACAGAAAAGAATAAACTACCTTTGGAAAGCTTACATTTTAATGCGGAGCTAAGGAACATTCATGAGGTTGAAAAGTATATACAAGTAAAACTTAGAATATGAAGGATTAGTTGTGCTAGTGGAAGGTAGGTTGAGCTGTAATATCAGAAATGGTCATGATGTCGTGGTAAGGTAGCTTTCCAATTGCATGCACACTGAGCTTTGGTTCTTTTTCTAAAGAGCAAAAGCAGGGCTTTAAAGGAAGCAGGGCCTTGTATGGCTGCCAGGTGTGGCATTCCAGCACTTGTGAGGTCAGCTGCAGTGCATAGTGCAGAACAGCCTGGGCTACACAGTGAGACCCTATCTTGAGAAGGAAAGAAAGATAATAAAAGTTTGTAAGGCATCCTGCCTCACCTTCTTCCTGCCCTCCACCAGCGGTATCTGACCTCAGAGGCAGAGGACCACCACCAGCTCTTCGATCTGATTGAAAATATGCTAGAGTATGAACCTGCTAAGCGGCTGACCTTAGGTGAAGCCCTTCAGCATCCTTTCTTCGCCTGCCTTCGGCCTGAGCCACCCAACACCAAGTTGTGGGACTCCAGTCGGGATATCAGTCGGTGACAATCAGGCTTTGGGCCCCCTGCTCCTTGTGTAGCAGTGGGTGTCCAGTCCAGGACACTGGTGCTTTTTTATACAAAAGAACAGAGCCAGAACTCACCCCCTCTGCAGCCCCTGGCTCCTTTATACTTGTGAATATGTGAAATAGTGTAAATATGACAGAACTTGTACCTATCGATTCAACCTCTGCCGTGTATATACTACTATTTACACTCTTCCAACCTCATCTGCCCCTCATGTGGAGTCAGATGGGGGGCAGAATGACGTAACCAGGTGGTGTCTACCCCATGTTTTATAAGGGATTTTGTACAGTCTTTGTGAAATAAAATGACATGCTTCGTCTGACACCCCTCCCCCCCACATCCCTGGAATTTGAGGTTCGAGGGGTAAAGGGGTGAAATGATTGGTAGCCATGGGAATTTTCGTATAAAGGCCTCTTTGTCCTGCCGACTTAGTGCACTTATATGCACTTTGTATTGTAAGGTAGTAAAAATTAAAATAGATTCAATCAGGTAGAATTTGTGTGATGTAGAGTAGTAAATGCCGGGAAGTAGCTTTGGCCCTGTAAATAAATGGATAGTGACAGTAGCCATGAGGTTATGCTCTCCAATAGATCCAGAAACCCATAAAGAAAACTGAGCCTCCCGCCACTGGCCAGTGTACATCTATCCCTTCTGTGCTGCTTGGGATGCGTAGTTCATGCCTGCTAGGAAGTCACGTGAAGGAAGTGCGACTCTAGGCTGCGGAGACTGGCTTAGGGATATCACGTGAGGAACTTCCCGCTTTTGGGTGGTTTTTTTTTCCTTCCTCCGACTGAGGCGCAGGCGCAGTCCACTCCTGCTGCGGGAATCTTCGCGACTCTTCCGGTTGCTTCAACCAATTGGAGCACAGGGAAGCGAGTGGACCGAGCACACCGGAGGGAGTTCTTTGGGCCGCCACCGCCGTACTGCCGCGGCAGGGGCGTGGAGGGCAGGGGCGGCCGGGTTCACTTGCAAACATGGCTCAGAGCAGAGACGGCGGGAATCCATTCCCCGACTCCGGCGAGCTTGACAATCCCTTTCAGGTGATTTTGCGCCGGCCTCCTTTGGCCTGTTAGCTATTCCCAGTTCTGTGGGGTTGGAATGCTATTCCCATTTGTGACTTTGGCCCAGGGTAGAAGTGTTGCTACGTGAAGGTGACGGTAGCTCGAGACCAGTGAACATGGGGAGCTAAAGGATTGCGGGCTCTGCCCCTTTAATGAGCGGGTTCTATCTATGTAGAGTGATAGACTTGAAGGCAAATGTTGGGGACCACGGCGTGGCACCAAAGGCTCAGTACTTGTAGCCACGAGCAGTTTCGGGAAGTTCCTAGGAATTCCTTTGACTCCGATTGCCCGCTGAGCCCAGTCTCTGCTCTCAGGACCCAGCTGTGATCCAGCACCGACCCAGCCAACAGTATGCCACGCTTGACGTCTACAACCCCTTTGAGAACCGAGAGGTGAGCAATTAGAGGGAGCACAGAATAGCAGGGAAGGCGCAGTGTTCCATAAGCCCGGTCTGAGCATACTGGGGACTTCTTTTAATGCAACAAAAAGATGAAGTGTTGTGTATTTACCTTCCCGAGAGACGTTAGACAGCCAGGCCAAACCTAATCTCGGGCAAAAGAGCCATCTAATTTTGAGTTATAGAAGTCAGTCCAGGGAAGACCTGTTTGAAGAGAATCAAGGTTGGGGCTAGTCATAGTTGAGAAACCTGTTAGGTGTGCAATCAGAGAACAAACGAGGAGGGTCAGTAAAGGAAAGTCAGGGTGGGTGGCTGTGGGGTTGTAGCTCAGTTGGGAGAGTGCTTGCCTACCAAGTGTACTACCCTAGATTTATCTCAGCCCTCAGCACTACATGAACCCAGTGTGGTGGCCCAGGTATATAATCCTAGCATTTGACAGGTAGAGGCAGGTGTATAAGTCACCCTTGGCTAGTAGCAAATTGGAGACCAGGATGGCATGTGAGACCCTGTCTCAAAAAACAGTCCGATGGATCAATTGGTAAAGGCTCAGTTTGCTGCCTAGACTTGAACCTGACTTTAGCCAGTCCCCCAAGAACAACCTGAAGAAGGCGAGAACTCCAAGTTGTCATCTGACCTCCATGTGCATACTGTGATTGAAGAGTGTACATAGACACACACACATATGAATGCTCACACGATAGGTAAATGTAATTTTAAAAATTAGAAAAGTTAAAGAGATCATATGTGGATAATCGCTGATGCATTGGATGTGGGAGGCTTCACAGACTGCTGCAGCTCTGAAGGGCTTGCCCAACTTACATTCACACAAGTAACTTAGGCACAAGGCACAGAGCTGTTGATCCTAGGGCTTAGCCTGAGGCCAGAGGATTGCAAGGTCGAGACCAGCCCACTTGCCTGTCTTCTCAAAAACAGAACCAAAAAAACCAACGAGGTTCCTAACATGTAGGATTAATGCTGACTTGGGTGATGCTTTCACGCAGACTAGATCACGGATTACAGGGACTAGATGATGTCTAAGGCTTGTCTCCAGCAGCCCCCACCTGCCTATGAGCCTCCTGCCCCAGCCCCAGCACCTCTGCCGCCACCCTCCGCTCCCTCTGTGCAGTCCTCAAGGAAGCTCAGCCCCTCCGAGCCCAAGAACTACGGCTCCTACAGCACCCAGGTAAAGAGCGTGTGTGGGTGGAGGGGGAAGAGCGCGTGCTGGGCCTCAAGCTCACACCTGCCTCTCATGCTGGGCAGGCCTCTGCGGCAGCGGCCACCGCTGAGCTGCTGAAGAAGCAGGAGGAACTCAACCGGAAGGCAGAGGAGCTGGACCGCCGGGAGCGGGAGCTGCAGCATGTTGCCCTGGGTGGTGCAGGCAGTAAGTGGGTCCTGGTTAGGGTGCGGGTGAGAAGAGTTCTTGACAGATTGGAAGGAGCATGGGATCATCAGTCACATGGTTAAATTCGAGTTTTATTATAGTTGACACTGCTTCTGAGCCATGGGCTCATAACAGAATAGGTTGTTTTTAACAGACTTATTTATAATATTTTTACTTTATGCGTATGAGTGTGCCTGCATGTATATAAGCGCATCGTATGTATGTAGTGTCCATGGAGTCCAGAAGAGGGCAACGGATCCCCTGGAGCTGCAGTTAAAGGCTGTTATAAGCCCACATGCGGGTGCTGGGAACTAACTCTGAGCCGCTGCAAGAGCGGCAAGTGCTCTAATCACTGAGCCTTCTCTGTAGCCCTTTGGGTGTATCAGCCCCAACCCACTGATACACACCCCAGCCATTTGGTACTTCCTATTTTCAAAAATGTTCTTCTCAATTTACAAAGTAAGGAATTGTGAGGGCTTAACAAAATAACCTATGCAAGGTTCTTGGTGGAGTCCTCAGGTGTTTCAAGTAATAACTACTTGCTTACTGTTATGTCTTTGTTGTTCTTTGTTTTGTCTTGAAAGAGTCTTGTGTAGACCAGGCTGGGCTGGAACTTTCTCAGCCTCCTCAGTGTGGGATTGCAGGCATTCATTACCATGCCTACTGCTTTCCTCTTTTTGCCTCTTTTTACCCATGATTGAGAAGGCAGGAGTGGAGGAAGAGGTGAGTGTGTCTCTGATTGATTTGCACTGGTATTTGATGTCTTCCTGGTTTTGTGCCTTACAGCTCGACAGAACAACTGGCCTCCCCTACCGTCTTTTTGCCCTGTGCAGCCTTGCTTTTTCCAGGACATCTCCATGGAGATCCCCCAAGAATTTCAGAAGACAGTGTCTACCATGTACTACCTCTGGATGTGTAAGTGTGAGAAAACTTTTTGGGAGACATTACAGATTACCTATTAAGTGCCCCAGAACACAACTCTGAGAGCAAGACACTTATTAGCATCTATTTAAGAATCTTTAGGCTTACTCTTTCTTATTGTATGCATGTTATTAGTCTGCCCCTTCCCTCTGTCACCATGCATAAATGTGTTCTGAATCCTTTCAAAGTTTTTGCAAGGAGGCCATCCCTCATCTGTGGGGTTGATTCTCCAGGGCATGGGCCCCATCCTTTCCCTCTGCTGCCACAGTTATTGAGGGCCATTGGGCAGGTGTATGTGACGGGCTTCACTGCAGGCCGGAAGGTTCCTTCACCCTGTCCCTCTCCGCCCTCAGGCAGCACTCTGGCTCTTCTCCTGAACTTCTTCGCCTGCCTGGCCAGGTTCTGTGTGGACACTGGCAGTGGCTCAGGCTTTGGGCTGTCTATACTCTGGCTGCTCCTTTTCACTCCCTGCTCCTTTGTCTGCTGGTACCGCCCAGTGTACAAGGCTTTCCGGTAAGTGAGGGTGTGATGGAAGGAAGGGCCGCAGTGGGAGGTGATGGAAGGAAGGGCCCGCAGTGGGAGGTGATGGAAGGAAGGGCCACAATGGGAGGTGATGGAAGGAAGGGCCGCAGTGGGAGGTGATGGAAGGAAGGGCCGCAGTGGGAGGTGATGGAAGGAAGGGCCGCAGTGGGAGGTGATGGAAGGAAGGGCCGCAGTGGGAGGTGATGGAAGGAAGGGCTGCAGTGGGAGGTGATGGAAGGAAGGGCCCGCAGTGGAAGGTGATGGAAGGAAGGGCTGCAGTGGGAGGTGATGGAAGGAAGGGCCCGCAGTGGGAGGTGATGGAAGGAAGGGCCGCAGTGGGAGGTGATGGAAGGAAGGGCCACAGTGGGAGGTGATGGAAGGAAGGGCTGCAGTGGGAGGTGATGGAAGGAAGGGCCCGCAGTGGGAGGTGATGGAAGGAAGGGCCCGCAGTGGGAGGTGATGGAAGGAAGGGCTGCAGTGGGAGGTGATGGAAGGAAGGGCTGCAGTGGGAGGTGATGGAAGGAAAGGCCCACAGTGGGAGGTGATGGAAGGAAGGGCTGCAGTGGGAGGTGATGGAAGGAAGGGCCCGCAGTGGGAGGTGATGGAAGGAAGGGCTGCAGTGAGATGCAGTGGGAGGTGATGGAAGGAAGGGCTGCAATGAGATGCAGTGGGAGGTGATGGAAGGAAGGGCTGCAGTGGGAGGTGATGGAAGGAAGGGCCGCAGTGGGAGGTGATGGAAGGAAGGGCTGCAGTGGGAGGTGATGGAAGGAAGGGCCGCAGTGGGAGGTGATGGAAGGAAGGGCTGCAGTGGGAGGTGATGGAAGGAAGGGCCGCAGTGGGAGGTGATGGAAGGAAGGGCTGCAGTGAGATGCAGTGGGAGGTGATGGAAGGAAGGGGTGCAGGCCCCAGAGCTGCTCTGACCCTCATTTTCTAATTCTCCCACACTTGATTTTTTTCTCTTTGCAGGAGTGATAGTTCATTCAATTTCTTCGTTTTTTTCTTCATTTTCTTCGTCCAGGATGTGTTCTTTGTCCTCCAGGCCATTGGCATCCCAGGGTGGGGCTTCAGGTGTGTGAGCTGCCCTCCATCTTCACCCCTTCCTTCCATGCTGGACAACTCAGTTAATGGGGTTGTCAAACAAAAGGGCATGTGGGACTTTTCCTTGGAAGAGGCTAATGTAGCTAAAGTCAGGACACTTCTTGGCTAAAGAGCCAAGACAGCTGTAGACAGGCAGAGGCTGAAAATTAATTTTCCTGGGTAGGGGGATGCCATGTCACAGTGGACGAAAGATCAGGGAGCACCCTGAGTTGAGAAGGATCTGTATTTTGTGAGGATGCCAGGAGAGCTAGGAGCCGATGCTTCAGAAATGACTTAAAAGTGTGAAGAGAATAGATGTAGTAGGACTGGCTCATGGGATGCCGCCATATTGGCTGAGGGATGACCACCGATGGGCGTGGAGCATGTTCTTAGTAGACCAAGGGAACTCTGGGAGAGTGGAGCCCCGGGGAGCAGTCCGTCCTCACCGACGCATCTCCCCACAGTGGCTGGGTGGCTGCTCTCGTGGTGGTGGGATCCAAACCAGCCGTGGCGGTGCTCATGCTGCTGGTCGCCCTGCTCTTCACTGGCATCGCGGTGTTGGGAATTGTGATGCTGAAGCGGGTGAGGGCGGCACGGGGGAGGTGGGGCTGGGGAGTGAGGTCACGGGTCCCTGGGGGCTGCTGCGTGGGACATTAAGGAACTGGGGTATGGCAGTCAGGCGAGTGGGTTATCAACTAATGGGCTTTCCTGGGTGGGTGAGTTTGTGTGTTTGGGAGTGCCAACCCAGAAGGAAAGGTAAAAGCAGCCGGTGAGTGGTGGTGTCCCCTGGGTGGAGTGGGAGGGGCCTCCTAGCTTACATGCTCTTCCATCTTGCAGATCCACTCATTGTACCGCCAGACAGGTGCCAGCTTTCAGAAGGCCCAGCAAGAATTTGCTGCTGGTGTCTTCTCCAACCCTGCGGTCCGAACTGCTGCTGCCAATGCAGCCGCAGGGGCTGCTGAGAATGCCTTCAGGGCCCCCTGACCCCTACTGCACCCGGTGGGATGCTCTGGCCCTGCCACCTGTGGGAACCGAGATAGCCCTATCTCTGAAGTCTTTGGGATTCAGGGAGCCGTCACCACTTGGTGACTTCTATGGGGCTCTTAATTCACAGCCATGACTCTAAACCTGACTTGAGGTGTGGAGAGCCCACTGTGACTCAGTCATTACTTGCCTTTATCTCCCATCTGGCCACACTGCTGCCGCCACCTCTCACATAACCCCAAACCCAATTTCCTGCTGTGCCAAGGATGTCTTCTTCCGTTATTTAAATTAAAAAAAAAGTGTGATTGGAACTCACCTATTTCCTGTATCTTTACTGGAGATTAGGCCATTGTGTGGAGTGGGGGACTGGAGTGGAAACACTCTCTCTGCAGGAGAGGTAGCGTTTGGCTAAGTGGGCAGGCTGATAGGCCGGAGACATCAGGGAGTCCCAGTCCGGTTTGCCACGCCTTTCTGTTAATGGTGAGCAGTCAGTCACCTTTGGTGAGAACTCTGCATCCCGGGAACCTGAGACGTTGGGTAGGGCAGAAAATGGACACACAAATGATCCTTAACTGCTCAGGCTTCAGGGCGAGGCTAGGGATGGAGGAGGGCCTCTCCTTATCTCCGCCCCTCCCCAGGGTTGCTTTCAGACTACAGCTCCCGGGATGCATTGCACCACCCACCACACCCCTCCTCCGCACCACGCACTATCCACCATCCCCCCACCTCCACAGCCTGACCTGCTGCAGCTGGAGGAGCTAAGGAAGCCGAGCATGGTGGGGAGGGGAGCGGGTTCTTGACTGGAGACAGTTTCCGCGGCCTCTCCCCACCAGGCAGCCCTGAATCGCCAAACGCACCTTCAGTCCCTGCATGCAGACCTTTCCCCTCTTCTGTAGACTTGTTTGCATCCCTCTCGCTTTTGCCCTCCCCTCCCTTCCCTGGGATCCGGAACGCTACTCTTCAGTCTGGGATCAGCCCTTCTCGGCACCCCTCATCATTAAGGAAATGCAATGAACCGGTGCCCTCGCGTCCTCATCGTCTCCCCGGGCACGGTACCCGTTTGGTGGTGGGGAGGGAGCCCCTCACTGTCCCTTCGTGACGCCCCTCCTTTGGGCCTCCCTCCAGCTGGCGTCCCTGGGCGATGCCCCAGAGGACCTAGCCAGGAGGTGGGCTCTACAGCGAGGGCTGTGGAAAGGATAAAGAACCAGGGCTTGGGTGCTTCTGAGATGCTCCCAAGTATCAAGGGGGACCGAGCGAGGTGCAGGCAACTGGGCGGCAGGCATGATGCCCTCGCCTAGTGACTCCAGTCGCTCGCTGACCAGCCGGCCCAGTACCCGGGGCCTTACCCACCTCCGCCTCCACCGACCCTGGCTCCAGGCCCTGCTCACGTTGGGGCTGGCCCAGGTGCTCTTGGGCATCCTGGTGGTAACCTTCAGCATGGTGGCCTCCTCTGTCACCACCACCGAGAGCATCAAGAGGTCCTGCCCATCTTGGGCTGGGTTCTCGGTGAGTCGGGTACAAAGAGTACATATTACTGGGGTGGGAGAAGCTTCCCAGGCCCCGCCCCTCCTCACCTGCAAGCCCACATGGTTGTCTTTCCTCCTTCTCCTGGTCCTCTCCCTCCTTGCAGAGCTGGGTGCATCCTGTGGCAAGGGGCTCACTTAGGTGCTTCCCCTGCCAGGCTGAGCCTGTGCCCACTCTGTCCCTAGCTGGCGTTCTCCGGGTTGGTTGGCATTGTGTCCTGGAAGCGGCCATTCACTCTAGTGGTAGGTGCCAAGGCCCGGTGCCCACTGGGAAGCAGGTGCCCAACACCAGAGGGGATAGATACCCTTTATGCCCTCAGGAGCTTTCCAGTTGGCACAAGGCTGACAGAAACTGTTAGGAGAGGGTGGCTCATTCTGTGGAAGAGGAGTGCTGGTGACGGTTCCAGCCCTGAGATGACACCCTCTTTCCCCCAGATCTCTTTCTTCTCCTTGCTTTCGGTGCTTTGTGTCATGCTCAGCATGGCGGGTTCTGTTCTCTCCTGTAAGAATGCCCAGCTGGCCCGGGACTTCCGAGAATGTTCCATGGTGAGATTTGAGGTGGGAGACCTGGAAAGAAGGGGGTTAGGAGAGATGTAAGGGACCCCCGAGTTTGCTCTGATCCGGGCTACCTTGCCCTTTCCACTCCCACACAGGAAGGGAAGGTCTGCATATGCTGCCCCCCTATTCCCCTACACAGACCATGTCCAGAGTGGGGCCAGGAGCTGAAAGTTGCCCTTAACTCCACCTGTGACGAAGCCAGAGGGGCCCTCAAGGTGAACGGCCCCCCATCCCTTCCTCCTGCACGTTCCCTCCCCTCCTGGAGTTCTCAGGGGCTCAAGCATGTAAGGTTTCCCTGTCCTGGGCTCCTTACTCTTCCTTATCTTCCCTCCTCCAGAAGCTGCTCTTCAGTGTCTGCGGGCTCACCATCTGCGCTGCAATAATCTGTACCCTCTCCGCGATTGTCTGCTGTGTCCAGATCTTCTCCCTGGATCTGGTGCATATGGTAAGAAGGGAGCCAAGGCCCGAGCAGGCAGATGTGGTGGGAGCTGGGTGTGTATGCCGGCCTTGGGCCTGCCAAGCATAGCTACAGGTCTGGATTTTGAGCATGGGTGCTAGGTCACCTGAGGATATTAATTGCAGGGGTGTTTAGTGCCGAGGGGAGAGTGAGAAAGACTGGATGGGGTGAAATCGGGAAGGTCCTAGGTGGAGGAGGGGATAAAGGATGGGTAGTCATGTGGTGACAGGGAACAGGTGACAATTACGGATAGATGTGAAACGAAAAATGGGTGGACAAGGCTAGAGCTGGAGGTACAGCACGAGGCAGGATGGAGAAGCTGGGTGTGGCTGAGGAAGGTTGGAACTGGATCTTCTTGGTGGAAGTAGGGCCATAAAAATAGCAGAAAGGAAAGAAATTTGAAACCAGGCTTGCTCCGTAGCAACTCGCCCCTGAACGCTCCATCTCAGGCCCCCTGGGGCCCCTGGCCTGTACGTCCTCGCCTCCAGCTCCTCTCCTACACACCATGCTAGACTTGGAAGAATTTGTCCCCCCTGTGCCCCCACCACCCTACTATCCTCCAGAGTACACCTGCAGTTCAGAGACAGACGCACAAAGGTAAGACTTGGGGCGGGGGTTATTGGGGGTGGGGGGAGGCATAGCTGTGGAGTAGGAGTTCTTTCCCAGACCCTGATCCTCTCCCTCCCTCATCCTGCCAGCATCACGTATAATGGCTCCATGGATAGCCCAGTGCCCTTGTATCCTACTGATTGCCCCCCTTCTTACGAGGCCGTCATGGGGCTGCGAAGAGACAGCCAGGTGAGGAAAGGGCTTGGGGTAGCTGGGGGCAGTGTACAGAACCTAGACCGCTGCTTGCTGAGGATACAACAGTTCTCATGGTCTCTGGTAGCACACCCCGCTGGCTTCTTTACTCTGCCCTAGAGCTGCTGAGGTGGGTGAGAGATGAACTAGTAGTTCTCTTTTAAAGATGTGCAACTGGGCATGATGGTTCGCTCCTGTAATCCCAGCACTGGAGAGGCAGAAGCAGCAAGTGCCACAAGATTGTGGGTAACCTGGTCTACATAGAGAGTTCTAGGCCAACCTGGGCTTCAGTGACCTTCTCAAAAAATAAATAAAAATAAAGATATAGAAACTGATGCCTCCTTAAGCAACTTATACAAAGCCAACTGTAGTGGTATCTGTCTCCTCCTATAATCACAGCACTTGGGAAGTGGAGGCAGCAAGGTTAGGAGTTGAGAGGCTAGCCTAGGCTACGCAGTAAAAAACCCTGTCTCAAAAACCAACCAAACAAAAAGCAGCTAACTCATACAGAGTGACAAAGCTGCTCTGGACTCTCTGGTCTCCGGAGTTTTTTCCAGTGCATGCGAGTGGTCATGCAGTGTGAAGGGCTGGACTCTCGATCCTGTGTCTTCTGCAGGCCACTCTGTTTGATCCCCAGCTTCACGATGGCTCCTGTGTCTGTGAGCGGGTGGCCTCCATTGTAGATGGTGAGCAGACTGGGCCAGAGTGGACAAGGGCGGAGTGGGGCCGGAAGGAGGGGGAAACAAGGCGAAGTTCTGCTGAGGGTTTGGAATTAAGCTGCTTTAGGACCCTGGGCCTATCTGTCTCCTTGAGGATAATGCTGGGGGTCGGAGTGGGCGAGAGCAGCTGCCCTCATGAAATCCTACCTAGCGCTCCCTTGCCACCCAGTGTCCATGGACAGTGGGTCCCTGGTGTTGTCAGCCATTGGCGACCTCCCTGGGGGCTCTAGCCCATCAGAAGACTCGTGCCTGCTGGAACTCCAGGGCTCTGTGCGCTCCGTCGATTATGTGCTCTTCCGCTCCATCCAGCGAAGCCGCGCAGGCTACTGCCTTAGCCTGGACTGCGGCCTCCGGGGTCCTTTTGAAGACAGTCCCTTGCCACGGCGACCCCCACGGGCTGCCCGCTCCTATTCCTGCTCAGCCCCTGAAGCCCCACCTCCTCTGGGTGCCCCCACAGCCGCTCGCAGTTGCCACCGGTTGGAGGGCTGGCCGCCCTGGGTGGGACCTTGCTTCCCCGAGCTGAGGCGGCGGGTCCCCCGAGGAGGCAGCCGCTCAGCTGCACCCCCTCCTGCCCGAGCACCAGCTCGGCGCTTCAGTGATAGCTCAGGTTCCCTCACCCCACCCGGACACCGGCCTCCTCACCGGACACCCCCTCCACCACTGCTGCTGCCAAGGTCTCACAGCGACCCAGGCATTACCACCTCCAGCGACTTCGGTAGGTCTAGTTTGGAGAAGGATAATCCACTAGGATTGGGTCCCTGTGAGATTCTTAAGGGAGGAGGTGAAGTTACTCCCACAGTGTCCTTCCTGAGTGCTCAACTCCCAGGGACAGAGGCTTCACAGCTAACCAGGTGGAGGGACTTGGTTTTTGAAATTTCCACAAGCCGGGCGGTGGTGGCGCACGCCTTTAATCCCAGCACTTGGGAGGCAGAGGCAGGAGGATTTCTGAGTTCGAGGCCAGCCTGGTCTACAGAGTGAGTTCCAGGACAGCCAGGGCTACACAGAGAAACCCTGTCTCGAAAAACCAAAAAAAAAAAAAAAGAAAGAAATTTCCACAGCGCCTAAGCCTGGGCCACATAGCCACCCAGTTATAGCAACCGATCAACCAGAAGTCTCTGAGTTACTAAGAGATAAAGCGAAATAGTTCACAGCCACACAGGAAGTGCCCGAACTCCCATCTGGGGACCCTAAGCAGAGGCGGGGAGGCGAAAGCAGGGAAGATTCCATCTTCCTACATCATAGCATCTAGTTGCAGGCAGAGGTGATCGCTCCTTGAATGCTATTGGTGTTCATGTAGCAGTCTCACACTGCCCTTGTTTCTCATCCCCAGTTGACTTCAGGGACCTTTATACCAAAGTGCTTGAGGAAGAAGCTGCCTCGATCTCCTCTGCAGACACAGGTCAGGCGCGTAGATAGGCAGCTGGAGGGGGCGGGGCACTGGGTAGCCCACACACTTTTCTTGCTCTTTCTCTGTAGGCCTCTGCTCTGAAGCCTGCCTTTTCCGTCTAGCCCGCTGCCCTTCTCCCAAGTTGCTACGTGCTCGCTCAGCTGAGAAACGCCGCCCAGTGCCCACCTTCCAGAAGGTTCCCCTGCCTTCAGGTCCTGCACCTGCCCACTCTCTAGGGGACCTGAAAGGAAGCTGGCCAGGCAGGGGCCTGGTCACTCGTTTCCTCCAGCTGTCTAGGAAGTCCCCAGACCCTGCAGGAACTGGAGCCCATGGATATAAGCAAGTAAGCGTTCCGGGAACCAGGAAGCATCCCTAGAAAAGCCTGGCGCTTTAGGTTGTCTTGTACCGTCGCCCTCTCTCTGTCCTCTTCCAGGTGCGCAGGAGCCCATGGGGACGACCTGGTCGAGAGAGCCTCCACCTTCGCAGCTGTGGTGATTTGAGCTCTGGCTCCTCCCTAAGGCGACTCTTGTCAGGCCGCAGGCTGGAGCATGGCATCCGCCCACACAGCCTCAGCCTCAACGGAGGCAGCCGGGAAACTGGGCTCTGATTTGGGCATGTTCTGTCGAACAGATCAGAGGAATGCTGGAGCCATACGCGTCTGCTGGTTAGGACCAGCAGCCCTCAGCAGCCCTGTGCACCACTGGCTGGCTCAAAAAGAAATCCGCTGTATACTCTGCCAAGGTGTTCCTTTCCTGCCTGCCTTTGAGGGCGCCGGTTGCTTGCCTCTGTCTCTCTGAACGGCAGAGCTTCTGTCCTGTGCTGCATGGGTGTTCAAGTTGTGGGAGGAAATGCCCCCTGCTTACAGCATTGACAGAGGGAAATTAGTAACCTCCCCCCGCATGAGAGTGCCTCTCTCTGATATTCAAGGGCACTGTATGGGGGCAAAAGCCTGAGAACACGGCGATTTGTGCCTTGCCAAGTGGTGATAGGGCAGGCAAAGAGAGACAGGAATCTAGGTGGCTTTCGGCTTTGCCGCCTCTAGCTGCATGACCTCAGGCAAGTTATTTAACCTTAACTGCCTGACCTGTAAAACGTGGTGAACATGAATGTTTGTAACACTGAGTAAGCCTTCAATAAATTTCCATTTCTCCCTTCTCTCTTGGAGTGTTATGTTGTTGTTAAAGTAGTGTTGGGATTTATTAAAGATATTTGAAATGGCTGGGCAGTGGTGGTACGTTCCTTTAATCCCAGCACTCGGGAGGCAGAGGCGGGCAGATTTCTGAGTTCCAGGCCAGCCTCATCTACAGAGTGAGTTCCGGGACAGCAAGGGATACACAGAGAAACCCTGTCTCGAAAAAATATATATATATTTGAAATGGGCCGGAGAGATGGCTCAGCGGTTAAGAGCACTGGCTGCTCTTTCAGAGGTGCTGAGTTCAATTCCCAGCAACCACGTGGTGGCTCACAACCATCTGTAATGAGATCTGATGCCCTCTTCTGGTGTGTTTGAAGACAGCTACAGTGTACTTACATATAATAAATCTTTTTAAAAAATTAAATATATGTAAATTTGGTTTGTCTTCTCCTCCCCTTCCCTACCTTCTTTTTTTTTTTTCTCCATGAGACAGGTTTTCTCTACAGAGCCCTGGATATCTTGGAACTCACTCTGTAGACCAGACTGTCCTAGGACTCACAGAGATCTTCCTGCCTCTGCCACCCAAGAGCTGGGACTAAAGACCTGTGCCATCACTGCCAGTTTTTAAAATTATGTTTTGGAGGTGTTTTTTGGAGAATTGTGTGTGTGGGAGTGATGTATTAGCATGCACATCCCAGCATATGTGTGGATGTCAGAGGACAATTTTGTGAAGTCAGCTCTTTGCTTTTTTATGGGTGGGTTCTGGGGATCAAACTAGGGTGACCAGGTTTGCATAGCACAGAACGTGAGTGTGTGTGTGTGTGTGTGTGTGTGTGTGTGTGTATTCTGATAAGTGTGAGACTGCACATGATGTGGTACATGTTCCATAGCACATGTGAAAGTCAGAGGATAAAGTCAGACCTTGCCTCCTACCTTGTTTGAAACAGGGTCTCTATTGTTTTCTCTGCTGCATCTGCCAGGCTAGTCATTCCTCAGCTGGGGATTCTCCTGTCTCCTAAATCCTCATTCTACCATACAAGTAACTGGGATTAATTACAGTGTCTGACTTCATATGGGTTTAAGGTCTTGGAGCTTGGTCCTCATGCTGAAGGCAAGCACTTTACCCACTGAGCTATTTCCGCAACTCCAACCTTAAACGATATAAAAAAAATTATTATTAATGTGTATGAATGTTTTGTTTGTGTGTGTGCATGCGTGCGTGCGGGCGTGTATAGTCTGTGTACTAAGTGCTTCCCTAGTGCCTGCAGAGTCCAGAAGAGGACTTCAGATGCGCTAGGGCTGGAGTTAACAGATGGTTGTGAACTGACATGTTGGTGCTGGGAATTTAACTCTCTCTGACCCTTGGATGACCTTTAACCACTGAGCCATTTCTTCAGCTTCAACTTGAACAGTCAATTCTTCTATCTATCCGCCACTTGTTAAGCACCAAGATTCTAGTTCGGCGTTAGCATGCTGGTTTTACAAAGTTGTTACTCGCCTCTGCAGTCAACTAAGATACATAGCCAGCACCTTTCTTGTGAGTTTTCTCATCTTTGAAGACACCACAGTTTCCTGTTTTTCTTCTTTCTTTACTCTCTGGGTCTCCTTTACCAGCTTTTACACCTTTATGTACTGCTCAACATATATATGAGCTTTTATATGTTTATTTTCTTTTTTGAGATAGGGTCTCTCTAAATAGCCAAGGCTGTCCTGGAACTCACTATATAGAACAGGCTGGCCTTGAACTCACAGAGATAACTGCCTGCCTTTGCCTCCTGAGTCCTGGAATACAATTACATTAACTCCCCTTTCCTTTTTTTTCCCTCCAGCTCCACCCATGACTCCCCCCACCACTTCCTCTCCCTTGAGTTATGAGTGTATTGTTTGCTTATGCATAGTAAGTACACTGCATTCATGCCTGATGCCCAGAGGCCAAAAGATGGTGTCTTTCCCCTGGACTGGAGTTTTGTTTTTTTTTTTTTTTTTTTTTGCTTTGTTTTGTTTTGTTTTATCTTGTTTTTTTTTCGAGACAGGGTTTCTCTGTGTAGCCTTGGCTGTCCTGGAACTCACTCTGTAGACCAGGCTGGCCTCGAACTCAAAAGTCCACCTGCCTCTGCCTCCCAAGTGATGGGATTAAAGGTGTGAGCCACCACTGCCCGGCCGGACTGGAGTTTCTTTTTTTTTTTTTAAAGATTTATTTATTTTATGTCTATGAGTACACTGTCACTGTCTTCAGACAAACCAGAAGAGGGCATCAGATCTCATTACAGATGAGTTGTGAGTCACCATGTGGTTGCTGGGAATTGAACTCAGGACCTATAGAAGAGCAGTCAGTGCTTTTTTTTTTTTTTTTTTTTTTTTGGTTTTTCGAGACAGGGTTTCTCTGTATAGCTCTGGCTGACCTGGAATTCACTCTGTAGGCCAGGCTGGCCTCAAACTCAGAAATCCGCCTGCCTCTGCCTCCCAAGTGCTGGGACTAAAGGCGTGCGCCACCACTGCCCGGCTGAACTGGAGTTTCTAATAGTTATAAGCTGCCATGTGAATGCTGGGAACCTAACTTGGATCCTCTGCAAGAGAAGTAAATCATTTCTTCAGCACCCAAAATCCATTTATTTAGGGTGTGGGTGTGTGTGTGTGTGTGTGTGTGTGTGTGTGAGAGAGAGAGAGAGAGAGAGAGAGAGTGTGGTGGTGTGGTTATGGGGCATTCTTTCTGTTTTTTCAAGACAGGGCTTCTCTGAGTAGCCTTGGCAGTCCTGGAGTTTGATGTGTAGACCAGGTGGGCCTTGAACTCACAGAGTTATGCCTGCCTCCGCCTCTGGAGTGCTGGGACTAAGGTGTGCACCACTGCCCTACCACCTGGCTGACAATGGACTTCTTATCCCACCCTCACCCCTGGTCTTCCCCTGCTCTCGTCTCAGTAATAACTCTGCCAGGACCCATTCGCACATCCCAAAAGCTTGGTCTTCATTTTGGTTTCCCTCATCCAATACAACAATCCTATGATGACATCCCTGTCTCACCATCTTCCCAGCTGCCTAGCCAGCCTCCCACCTTCTCTCCAGATGATGTGGTTCAAGTCTGTAACCCCAGCACGTATGAAACGTAGGCAGGAAAACTTCTGAATTCAAGGCCATGGGCTTCAGAATGAGACACTACCTCAAAACAAATACCTCTCTTCTATTAAATAAACAGCTCTCTTCTATACAACCCCATTCACTAATTGAGTATTTAAAATAATATCAAAGGCAGTTACCTACACCATGTAGCTCTGTTAAATCTGTGTGCTTGTCTGAGTCCTAATTCAGAAAAATGTAACTTTTTTTTTCTTTTTTGAGACCAAAAAAGAGTAACTTTTTTTTACAATTCCCAAGAAAATGTAACTTTTTTTGTTGTTTGTTTTTGTTTTTGTTTTTTTGGTTTTTCGGAACAGGGTTTCTCTGTATAGCCCTGGCTATCATGGAACTCACTTAGTATACCAGGCTAGCCTTGAACTCATAAGTGTCCCCTCCCCCCCCATGCCTCTGCCTCCCAAGCGCTGGGATTAAAGGTGTGCGCCACCACTGCCCCGTGGAAAATGTACCTGTACCTTTTTAAAAGATACATTTCACTATGTCATTCTAATCAACGGAAACTCAACCAGGCTGGTATCAAATTCACGGAGATCTGTCTGCCTCTGCCGCCCAGATAGTGGGGTCAATGGTATGGGTCACCATACCTAGCAAACTAGAGCTTCTCCTATTTTTTTCTTCTTTAGGGCGTTAGTTGAAACCTTAGCAAGGGGCCGGCCGGGCAGTGATGGCACATATCTTTAATCCCAGTATTTGGGAGGCAAAGACAGCCAGATTTCTGAGCGCGAGGCCAGCCTGGTCTACAGAGTGAGTTCCAGTACAGCCAGGACTACACAGAGAAACCCTGTCTTGAAAAACCTAAAAAAAAAGAAAAAAAAAGAAAAAAGAAACCTTACAAGTATCCTGGGAATAAGCCTTCCTATGGGGTCTTGTAATATTTAATAAATAATATGTGGCTTTTTGAATGTATAAAATATGGACTGTGAACTGTGACCAAGAACTGGAAAGAAGCTGTGTTTGTAGAGACCGACTGTTTAGAACCGCAGTGGTCGGCAAAGACTGGAATATTGAGCTCCCTTTAGCCGCCTCAATAGGCGTTCCTTACTTGACTAGCATCCTGTGACTAATCTGTTGCAATCTATTCATTGACAGTCGTCAAACATCATCTGAGGCCAACAGGAAGGCGCCCCCATCTCCGTGTACGTACCTTGCTGATATATTCACCAACTTTGTTCAGTTTTGGTTTTGTTTTTGTTTTTTTGAGACAGGGTTTCTCTGTATAGCCCTGGAAGTCCTGGAACTCACTCTATAGACCAGGCTGGCTTCAAACTCAGAGAGATCCACCTGCCTCTGCCTCCCAAGTGCTGAGATTAAAGATATGTGCCACTAGCCCATCGATGAATTTTAAACTTGCCTTGATGTATGACTGACTGTCTTTGTTCTGTGAAACCATGGACCCGCTTCCATGATGGAATATGGAAGTTGGGGTAACCTAATTCTGTGTTCCTGGGTCACGGTCATTAACTGTGGCTCCAGAATAAATCACCTCTTAGTCCCCCCAAAACAAGCAAAGAAAGAAAGAAAGAAACAACAACAATAAAATAATCTCGGTCTATTTTCCCAGAAACTTTGGGCTTTGGCTGAAGCTTCTTCCCCTTCCGGGAAGCGACTTCTCTGCCGTAAGAGTGCTTGCTGTATCGGCATCACTGGGCACTGCTGGGCACTTCTGGGCATCGTTGGGTATTGCTGGGCATTGCTTGGCATCGCTGGGCACTGCTGGGCATTGCTGGCCTAAGTCAAAAGCATGACTTTCTTTTTTCCTTCTCTCCAACTGCCATCTCCTGAAAGACACCAAGATTTATAGTTTACATTACTAATCATTTTTCTCATAAACTTGAAACTCTAATAAAATTGGCCTTGAAACTGATTTTAAAAAAAGTTTCAGAGTTAGAAGCCAGGCTGGATTACGTAGCTTGATGTTAGCCTAGACTATACAGTAAGATCTTATCTCTAAATAAATAAATTGAGGTAGTCTTCCATCTCCTGATCCACTTTACCCCAGGCAGAATGTCTCTAAGCACCAAGAACTTTATGATGCCATCACTTGATTCCAGTCTTAACTCAACCCTTACCCTCTCATTAAGGATTATTTTTGCAGGACAGTGCTGATGCACACCTCAGCCCTAGGGGTGGGCGGGGTAGAGGCAGGCAGATGTCTCTGAGTTCAAGCACAACCTGGTCTACAGAACTTCCAGGACAGCCAGGGGATACATAGAGAAACCCTGTCAGAAAGAAAGAAAGAAAGAAAGAAAGAAAGAAAGAAAGAAAGAAAGAAAGAAAGAAAGAAAGAAAGAAAGGGAAAGAAATGTTTTCTGTTTTTCCTTCCACTCTTTCTTTTTCATTTTTCTTTTTGTTTTTTTAAGACTAATTTTTTTTTTTTTTTTTTTTTGGTTTTTTGAGACAGGGTTTCTCTGTGTAGCCCTGGCTGTCCTGGAACTCACTCTGTAGACCAGGCTGGCCTCGAACTCAGAAATCCACTTGCCTCTGCCTCCCAAGTGCTGGGATTAAAGGCATGCGCCACCACTGCCCCGGCAAGACTAATTTTTTTTAAAGATTTATTTATTATTATATCTAAGTACACTGTAACTGTCTTCAGACACACCAGAAGAGGGTGAGATCTCATTATGGATGGTTGTGAGCCACCATGTGGTTGCTGGGATTTGAACTCAGGACCTCTGGAAGAGCAGTCAGTGCTCTTAACTGCTGAGCCATCTCTCCAGCCCCAAGACTAATTTTTACTATGTACTGCTGGCTGCTCTAGAACTTACTATGTAGACCAGGCTCATCTTTAATTCACAGGGATCCTGTCTGCTTCTGTTTCCCAATTAAAGGCATATGCCATCAAGACAACTATAGTTTTAAATATATATTATAATTGCTTGTTTATATTATAATTATATATACATATAATTTTAAGACAACTATAATTTCTTAATATATAGTATAATTGCATGTTTATATTATATATATATACATTTATGTATATATACTTTAAAAACATATATATTATATATATATTTTATATATATGGATACTTTGTCTCCATGAATGCCTGTCCAGCTCTTGTGTGCATAGTATGCTTGGAGGACAGAAGAGACCTTTGAACTGGAGTTACAGAGGACTGTGAACTACCACGTGGTTGTTGGGAATAAAACCTAGGTCTTCTAGAAGAGCAGCCAGAGGTTCTACTTCTGGTATCTCTCTAGTCCCCTAGTGTTTGTTGTTTGTTTGTTTGAAATAATATTTTATTCCCAACTCCTCCTCTCATGCATGTGTGTTTGTGTCAATGTGTTTACACATGTACACCACAGTGCATGTATGTGTGTAAGTATGGAGGTCAGAAGACAATATGTAGTAGTCTGTTCTTTCTTTCCAGCATGTGGGTCTCAGGGACTAAACTCAGGTCAGCAAGGTTGGGAGTCTTCACCCACTGAGTCACTTCTGAGAATGTGACTCAGGACTGTCAGGTTTAAAATCTCTGGAGTTGGAGATCTGGTTCAGTGGTCAAGTGCACTGGTTGCTCTTCCAGAGGACCTATCTGGATTCCATTCTAGCACCCACAGGGCAGTTTACAATCATCAGTGTTTTGACAATTGGCAGTTAACTCCAGTTCCAGGGGAATCTGATGCCCTCCTCTGGCCTCTGAGGGCACAGCATGTACATTGTGCGCAAATAGAGGCATGCAAAGCAATCATACACACACATTAAAAAATAGAATAGAATCAGGGGGTTGTTGGGCCAGGTGTGGTGCACAGTCCTTTAATCTCAGTCCTCAGGTCTGTGAGTTAGAGGCCAGCCTGGCCTATTTAGTGAAGCCAGCAGAGCTACAAAGACCTTGCCTCAAAAAAAAAAAATCTTTTTTTTTTTAATCAAGGAGTTGGAAACATTGCTCAAAGGTGCTATGGCTCTCTTATGAGCTGGCTTGGGTTCCTAGCACTCACCTGCTGGCCAACAACCATCTGTAACTCCAGTTCCAGGAGATATGACACTGTCTTCTGGTCTTTGCTGGCTCTTGCACGATCATGGTGCACACACATACACACAGGCAAATGTACACATAAAAATAAACAAGTATTTTATTTTTAATTATTTTAAGTCTAAGGATGTAATTCAGTGTTGGAGTACTTGCCTAGCATTTGAGGCCCTGGGATCAGTGCCCTATAAAGCAAATAAAACAAAACCCACCTACCTTTTTTCTTTTTTAACATTAATCATTATCATCACTATTATTATTGTCTTAGTTAGGGTTTTACTGCTGTGAACAGACACCATGACCAAGGCAACTCTTATAAGAACATTTAATTGAGGCTGGCTTTTGGGTTCAGTGGTTCAAACCATTATCATCAAGGCAGGAACATGGCAGCATCTAGGCAGACATGGTGTAGGAGGAGCTGAGAGTTCTACATCTTCATCTGAAGGCTGCTAGCAGAACACTGGCTTCCAGGAAGCTAGGGTGAGGCTATTAAGTCCATGCTCACAGTGACAACTACTCCAACAAGGCTATACCTCCTAATAGTGCCATTCCCTGGGCCAAGCATATACAAACCATCACAATTATTATTGTTGTTGTTGTCATTGTTATTGACAGAGTCTCTCTACATCGCTCTGGCTAAGAACACGTATGTAGACTAGACTGGCCTCACACACACAGATCTGCTTGCTTTTCTGCTTTACTAAGGTGTGGGCCAACATGCTCAGTTTTAAGATGTATTTTTATTATAGGTATACTCACTTGAGAGCTGGTATCCCCTGGACATGGAGTTATCAGCAACTGTGAGATACTGGATGTTGATACTACAAACTACCTGGTCCTCTGGAAGAGCAGGAAGTACTCTTAACTGCTGAGCCATCTTTCCAGCACACTCCCCCACCCCGCCTTTAAAAACACCATAGAATAAAAGCTCTAGATCAGGGATTTGCTCATTGAACCTAACAGTGTATCTATCTTTAACTAACACTAGTATGCCAGTCCTGGAGGTTCTCACCTGTAATCTCACTGAGCACTTGTGAGGCTGAGGCAGCAGGATTATCAAGGGTTCAAAGCCTGCAGGACAGAGTAGAAACACCCTGTCTCAAAAATTAAAACCAAAAAGCCCCCACTGGTTACCAAAGTGGCAGCAAAAGAACGATCTAAAGAGTTTTAATGTCTTACTACTGCGAGAGCAGCAAGATGCCCTCCAGGAATGGGAAAAGGAAGAGTCACTGCCCAGAGATGTCGTCAGGCTGCAAGACCTCTTGAATAACTAATTCACAAGGAGAGTGTAGCCTCAGGAAGGGCTGGTACGCAGCCAGAACAACAAAAACAAGTAGGAGGTAAATGAACACTGCCCCACAGGGGCAGTTTCTGAAGTCTTGATCTTCCCTGTGCTGAGGTTCCTTAAGGAGTAAACTCAGGAATCTTGACTCGATCGCACAAGGTAAGCTCACTGTGCAAACCCAATCGCCTCTCCTAACCTATTAGCAGTGCTTGGCCCTACAGACGCATCAGTCACCCTCGTCTCAACCCGTCTGTGTAGTCTACACTGTAGACAAAGAACAAACTTAGGCTTCACGTGAGCTACGCTGGTCAGTTAGACGACTCTGTCCCAGGAGAACCAATGAAAAGAGAAGGCCTAAGGAGCCTCAACCTCCTTGCTAAACCGAAAGCTTAGCCTCCAGTTTCGCGCCTGCGCATTTTGGTACTGCAGCTCTAACCGCGCAGGCTCTGAGGGAAACACGCCTCGGGTCCCGCCCACCTCACGCTCCCCCGACCCGAAATCACGCCCAGCCCGCCCCCCGCCCCCCCCGCGCCCCCTCCTCCCCTCGCTTCCAGCTACTTCTAGCTCCATGCCCCGCACCGCCTCAGGTCTGACTGTCCAACCCCAGCGATCC
This sequence comes from Tokudaia tokunoshimensis, assembly GCA_036184795.1. Classification (NCBI taxonomy): domain Eukaryota; kingdom Metazoa; phylum Chordata; class Mammalia; order Rodentia; family Muridae; genus Tokudaia; species Tokudaia tokunoshimensis. The sequence goes on along the minus strand of BTHU01000003.1, from coordinate 70,246,426 downwards.
TTTCTCCGCCCCCTCGCCTCAGGCCCCTCCCATAGTCCCACCCCCACACTACACCTCGTCCCACGCCCCGCCCCGCTGCCGCATGGTGTCCCGCCCACTCGCCTTTGGCGGCTGTGATTTCCTTTAGCCTCCGGTTGGGGCTGCTCTTTCTCTGATTAGACCTCAGGTGGAATTGATACTGGGTTTGGTGTCTTAACTTTTTCCCTCCCAGCATTTGCACGGAACCATCCTGTTGTCATTAGTTGCTGTGATAGTTATTGTCACCTTGACACAAACCTAGACATCTGAGAAGAGAGACTCTCATCTAAAGAGTCATCTCCATCCGATTAGCCTGTGGAGCATATTTTTGATATTTGATTGGTATGAGAAGATCCAGCGCACTGGGTGGTACTACTCTACCCCGGGACAGGTAGGTGGTCCTGGGTTTAAGAAAGCAGGCAGAGCAAACCATGGGGCACAGTCTTCTTTCCAGTTTCTGCTTTTGCTCCTAACCTGACTTCCCCCGTGATGGATTGTGTCTAGGAGTCGCAAAATGGAATGAACCCTTTCCTCTCCAAGTTGTTTTTAGTTATGGTGTGCATTACAGAAGCAAACTAAAACAGTTGCTAAAATACTTGTGTTTTACAAATAAAGAAAAGATAAAGGTTCATTGAGTACGCTATTGCGTAGTAGCCAGACAACTTAAGTCTGGTCCCTAAAATGCTTACTGTGGAAACAAGGGAACCTACTCACTCATGTTGCTCTCTGATATCCACATGAGTGGAAATGCACCTGGGGAAATGCACTCACATACAATAATTGGATAAATATAATAGGACATAAGTTTAATTTTTTAAAAGGGGACAGAAGGTGGCCAGATGGCTCAACCATTGCAGGAACACACTGTAAACACAGAAGGAAAAAACAAACTCTACAAAGTTGTTTTCTGACCTCCGTACACATGCTATCCTCCTCCTGCCCCACCAAAACCACAATAAACATTTTAAAAAGAAGTGGTTTGGGCATAGTTATACAAGCCGTTAATCTCAGCACTTGAGAGGCAGAGGTACACAGAGCACAGAGCTCTTTGAGTTCGAGGCTAGCCTGACCTACTTAGCTTGTTCTAGTCCAAGCTACATAGTGAAATTTCTCTCTCTCTCTCTCTAAAGACAGGGTTTCTCTGTGTCACCCTGGCTATCCTAGAACTCACAATGTATAACAGGCTGACCTTGAACTCAAAGATCCACCTGCCTCAGCCTCCTGAGTGCTGGGATTAAAGGTGTGTGCCGCCACTGGCCAGGCCAACAATGGAGTTCCTACTGAAATAAAATTAGGCTTCTGCCTAAGATTAGCTGTAACTCACAGATAGATGTAGATTGTCACACAACTGATGGCAGTAGCTGTAAGTCAGACAGAAGAGCTGTATGGGATTATGAGTTTGTGTCACAGGTTAGTTTATTTTGTGTATTTTTTGGTGTATGTGTGTCACTAGAGGGAGAGACATCTGAAACCCTGGGTGTCATGTCACACTTCTGCAATCTCAGCACGTGGAAACATAGGCAAAAAGTTCCAGGCTAGCCCAGGCTACAGTGGAACCCTAATTCAAGAAAGAAGAAAAACAAAACAACCAAATATGAAACAAAATTAAAAAAAAAGACTACAACCTACTAAGCACATCCCTAGCTGTAGAAACTGGAGCTGAAAGACCCCTTCTGCCTGGTGTGGCGGCGTAGGCATGTAATTCCAGCGCTTGGGAAGTAGACAAAGGCAGACTCTGTGAGCTCAGGGACACTGTGGTCTATATAGTGACTTCTAGGACAGACAGAGCTAATAGTGAGATCAAGCCTCAAAACAAGAAAGAAAGAAAGAAAGAAAGAAAGGAAAAGAGAAGAAAAAAAGGAAAAGAAAAGAGAAATCTGCTCTGGCCAGAGATTATTGGGTGCTTGTTGTATATTACATATTAAGGCCACAGCTATGGAATTGTGGATGAATGAAATAGACAGGTCTTGGGCAACACTTCCTGGAAATCAGGAAGTCTAAGGAGGGTGGATACAGACAGCCATAGTCATACAGTAGTTCAGTTTTCTATGACAACTTGGCACTTATCCCTGTGATATAATAGATACTGAAAGGCTTTGAGGCTGGCTAGAACAAGTCAAATGTTTCCTTGAAGGCTTCCCTCATAAACACAGGCCTGCTTGTTGCAACAGTTGCTGTGCAGCACACTCATAACCGTACCTAGCTACTCTTCCATCTCACCACAGCCCTAGGAGGCGGCTTGATCCCTCCTCTTTTATGGACGAGAAGCAGACTTAGAGGAACTGGTTTACTGATTCTTAACATGATAACCAAACAATACATGATGGCGAGTCGCCAGGATTCAAACCAATGCAGAAGAAGCCAGAGCCAAAGAAATAGATAACTAATCAATCTTTTTAAAGGGTATGTGGTAAAGACTTCACTGTCATAATAATAAGAATGTAAAGCCTCATTCAGCAAGCATTAAGCTCCTAGTGTCTAATTACATGCTTCCCTTGGCTTATCTTGCTAACTCTAGTAATGCTTCTGTACAATTGTGCTAGTGTCTGTGTTGGGCAAGTGTGGAAACAGGCTTAGAGACCTGGAATTAGTCAGATCATGTAGTGTGTGTCACTGCCAATAAATCATATTTGATGTGGCTCACAAAGGAACCTGGAGGACAGCACTCTTCTTATGTCCACCAAAGATAGACAGCATTTTCCAGTTTCTTGTAAGGAAGGATGAAAGGCTTTCCAGCCAGCATCTGATGATGAAACAAGGGAACCTGGAAAGGGCCAGATGAGACTACTCCCTCCCTCAGTCCTGCTCCCTGCATTCCCTGCACCTCACCTGCTCCTCTGGAAGGGTCCCCTTTCCTCTCAAGGAGTCCTGTGAGTATACCTGTCAACATTTTTATCAGTCTTCGTCTGTAACTCCGTGTAAGTGTCTGACTCATGCGTCTCACTAGTCTCTTTAGGGTAAAGATTGTGTGTATGTGGGGGTTGTTGTTGTTTTTCTAGACAGGGTTTCTTTGTGTAACAGCCCTGGTTGTCCTGGAAATTGCTCTGTAGACTAGGCTGACCTTGAACTCACAGGGATCCCCCTGCCTCCTCCTCCTCCCAAGTGCCGGATGTAAAGGCATGCGCCCCCACCACCAGGCTATATGTGGGGTTTTTTTAAATTTTGTTTTTATTTTTAAATTGTGTTTTTAACTGTGTGTTGGTATGTGCATGTGAATACAGTGACCCTTACAGGCTAGAAGTCCTCTCTGTCTTAGATTTAGGGACCTCTACTCGCTGTTCATACAATCCTTGTTACAATTATCTTCCTAAAGCTGTCATCCTTTAGGCCTCCCAAAATTTCACAGGGTATGCAATGAATGAACAACCTGGAAGAGCCCAATTGCCCATTACAAATATGGCTTCGATTGCTTCACTTCCTGTATCACGTGACTGGCTTAGTCATCATGTGACTTTGTCCTCTTTAAGCCGGAATGAACTTGCTTTGCTAGTCCGGTTCCAATAGATATGATATCTGCTTATATCCTTGTTTTCTTTAGTAGACCTTCTATCTCTCCAAGGCTCTGAAACTCCCACAATCTTCTCATTCACTGATCCTGAGTAGCTCAAGTTTCCAAGATCTCCTGGAAAGGTAAGCAGGCAGGTTTGCCTTGTCAGTCTTGCTTCTGGAATTCTGCCCGTCCAGATTATGGAATTTGGTGAGTTCAGTTTTTTGTTTGTTTGTTTTTGTAATTCAGGGCATCGTGGCTCTTTGAGTAAGGCACAGATTGAGGGAGGGCTGAGGGTTGAAATGGATGGGGGAAAAGAGTGAAGAGAGTCCTCTTTGCAGTGGGAAGCAAACTCCCTAGCAGAATGAATGCAAGACACCTCCAGTGTGTATGGGCATTGTCTGATCACTAATAAAGGTGGGCGCCTCTGCTGTGGCCATCCACAGACAGCTAAACTCTGGCCAGGAGAGTGGTTGCAGGATAGAGAGAGACTTAAGTTATAATCTTTCTTCCTCATTTTCTTCTCAGAAGCCTGCTGGCGTCATGGCTGTCAGGCTCATAGGATTCTTCCTATTCCAGGCAGTATCTTGGGCATATGGTGAGTCAAGGACAGAGATGGAGGCATGAAGGTGTTCCCTGCCCCGAAGTCCTCTGGAAGCCTTCCATTATGGTGGTGGACTTTCAGTAGGGACTCTGTAACTCCTTTAGAGTGCCTGAGACATCTTTGGGCTAGGAGTACAGTGGAGGGATTTTTTTTTTTAAATTGTTGTTCAGTCTTTGTACCTGCCATGCCCACTCCCCCATAAACCCAGCGTTGATGCTTGCCTCTGTTTGTGCCCTGCCTTCTAGGTGCCCAACCCTGCATCCCCAAAAGCTTTGGCTACAGCTCAGTGGTCTGTGTCTGCAATGCAACCTATTGCGACTCTCTTGACCCGCTGACCTTACCGGCCCCGGGCACCTTCAGCCGTTTCGAGAGTACTCGGAGTGGTCGTCGGATGGAACTGAGTGTCGGGTCCATCCAGGCCAACCGCACTGGCACAGGTAGCCACTTTATCTGTCCCCCTAAGCCTGGACCCAAAGTCACACCAGTGACTAGCATGTCCTCCTCTGGACTCTGATTTTTCCCTTTCTTTTCCCAGGGCTACTACTCACTTTGCAGCCAGAGGAGAAGTTCCAGAAAGTGAAAGGATTTGGAGGAGCCATGACAGACGCCACTGCGCTCAACATCCTTGCCTTGTCTCCCCCGACTCAGAAGCTGCTACTCAGATCCTACTTCTCTGCTGAGGGTGAGGAAGGGCAGAGCAAGAGGGTACACTATAATTTATGCCCTTTTTTATACCCTGGCTTTATTTATTTATTTTTTTTATTTTTATTACTTGTATGTGCTGTGCATGAGTGAGGAGGAGGTAAGAGGACAATTTTTGGGTGTCCATTGTCCACCATAGGGATCATGGACTGGAGTCGGGTCTGTGGCTTGGCAGCAGGAACCCTACCCACTGAGCTGTCTTGCCAGCCTTTTTGCTCGCTTCCGTATTTTCCCCTGACATTTGCCTCCTTTTTTGTTGTTGTTTTTGTTTGTTTGTTTGTTTGTTTTTTGGAGACAGGGTGTCTCTGTGTAGCCCTGGCTGTCCTGGAACTTACTTTGTAGACCAGGCTGCCCTCAAACTCAGAAATCCTCCTGCCTCTGCCTCCCAAGTGCTGGGATTAAAGGCATGCACCACCACTGCTGGGCATCTATCCCTCTTTTAAGTGGGCCTCATGTATTCCAAAAGACTCAAATCTACTATGTAGTCAGTGATGACTGAACTTCTGATCCTCCTGCCTCTCATTTCCTGAGTGCTGGAGTTACAGATGTGTGTTAGCAAAGCCAGTTTACACAGTGCTGGAGCTCAAACTTAGGGCTTCATGCACCCGTAGCAAGCGGTCTGCCACCTGAACTACATCCCCAACCTGCCTCTCAGTTTTTCCTCTTTCCCTTTGTCCCCTCCCTCCCTTACTTTCTGTAGATCAGGCTCCCTCGAACACTGTAGCCATGACTAGCCTTGAACTCTTAGTGTTTCTGACTTCATTTTCTAAGTGCTGGGATTGCAAGCATATGTCACCAAGTGTACCAGGCCATTGGTTCCTGACTCAGTGCCACAGAAATAAGACATTCTGCTAAGTACTTAAGAAACACATGCTCAGAGGGGGCTTCTGTTTCACTTAAGTTCTGGTCTCCACAATTCCACACCTAGACCCCTGCTCTGAATGAGACCCTATTGAGGCCTAACAACTGATTAAAGCCAATTTTCATACTCGCCTTATTTTACTTTATTTTATTTTATTTTATTGAGACAGGGTCTTACCTTGTGGCCCTGCTCACATCAATCTGGTTGCCTCAGCCTCAGGAGGGATGGGATCATAGGCTTGATGCCAAGACACTTGACTCCATACTCTCCTATTGATTCAGATTTCCTTCTCTTGGCCATCATTTCCTGCAGGAATTGAATATAACATCATCCGGGTACCCATGGCCAGTTGTGACTTCTCCATCCGTGTCTACACCTATGCTGACACCCCTAATGACTTCCAGTTATCCAACTTCAGCCTCCCAGAAGAAGATACCAAGCTCAAGGTGGGCATTCTAGTGGCTTCAGCCCTATTGGTATCTGGGAAGGTCCAGGTTAGAGCTGTCTCTAGAGCAACGTGGAACATTCTGTAGCCTATTTGACTTGGGGGTAAGAGGGTGGGGGCTGATGGTTGAACCTGATGCACTGGTTGAACTAGTATGTGTTCCAGCTCTGGGTGTCTCTCTCTTTACTGTTTGTCTCCAGATACCCCTGATTCACCAAGCCCTGAAGATGTCCCCACGCCCCATTTCACTCCTTGCCAGTCCCTGGACATCACCCACTTGGCTCAAGACCAATGGAGCAGTGAATGGGAAGGGGACACTCAAGGGTCAACCAGGGGATATCTATCACCAGGCCTGGGCCAATTACTTTGTCAAGTAAGGAATCATCAGGGCCATGGGCTCTGGACCAACCTCCCATGGACACCTTCATTTACATCGTACCCCTTGACCTGTTCCACTTCCAGATTTATCTCTCCCTTGTCTTTCAACATTCCATGCCTTTCAGTTTGTCAGTTTTACCTATTGCCCATATCTTGGCCCACTCTCTTGGTCCTTTCTCTCTTACCAGGTTTCTGGATGCTTATGCTAAGTATAACATAAAATTCTGGGCAGTGACGGCGGAGAACGAACCTTCTGCAGGACTCTTCACTGGGTACCCCTTCCAGTGCCTGGGCTTCACTCCTGAGCACCAGAGGGACTTCATTTCCCATGACCTAGGGCCAGCCCTTACCAACAGTTCTCACGACGTGAAGCTACTCATGCTAGATGACCAGCGGTTGCTGCTACCCCGGTGGGCACAGGTGGTAAGCAAGCTCTAGAACCTCCCAGGGTGTTCAGTGGACGCCAAATCTACCATCCAAAATGACTGGCTGCAATTTTAGAGTCCTTTCCCTGGTGCCAGGGTTGAGATAGGGTCTTACTATATAAACTAGGCTGGCCTTGAAGTTGTGGGCATGCTCTTGACTTATAAATACTGGGATTATAGGCATGCACCACATCTGACTTCTACTTATTTATTTTTGAGACAGGATCTCATTAGATAGCTCTGGTTGGTCTGAAATTATATGGAACTCCTGGAGATCTACTTGTCTCTTGTCTCCCAAGTGCTGAGATTAAAGCCACATACCACCACACCTGGCCTCTCAACTTCTTTTTTATGTACATGTAGGTGTATGTGCGAGCCTTATCTGACAATTCATCAAGAGCAGCTAAGCTTGGTGTACTGTTTTCTTTTTCTGTCTTTCTTTTTTTTTTTTTGGTTTTTCGAGACAGGGTTTCTCTGTGTAGCCCTGGCTGTCCTGGAACTCTGTAGACCAGGCTGGCCTCGAACTCAGAAATCCACCTGCCCCTGCCTCCCAAGTGCTGGGATTAAAGGCGTACGCCACCACTGCCCGGCTTGTTTGTTGTTTTTAAGATTTATTTTATTACCCTGTCTCGAAAAACCAAAAAAAAAAGATTTATTTTATTTATATGAGTACACTGTAGTTGTCTTCAGACACATCAGAAGAGGGCATCAGATCCCATTACAGATGGTTGTGAGCCACCATGTGGTTGCTGGGAATTGAACTCAGGATCTCTGGAAGAGCAGTCAGTGCTCTTAACTGCTGAGCCATCTCTCCAGCCCTTTGTTTTGTTTTTTGACACCAAATCTCTTGCTGATTAGGCTAGGTTTGCTAGTCACTGAGCCCCGAAGATCCACCTACCCTACCTGTCCAGTGTTGGGACAGTGCAAGGCCCTGCATAGGTGTAGTGCTGGAGGACTCAGGTCCTCAGCTGCATGGCAAGAACTTTACCAGCTCCCATTTGTGACTCCTGGAACACCCTAGGCTAGATCTGGTTGCCTAGGGCGCTGCCTGCTCTGGACTTCCTCTGAATCACAGTTGCGAGTGTAACGCCTTCCAGTTACTGGGTCCTACCACCCATTTCTCAGGGCCCATAGTTCCTTTCTCACCGCTCTCTGTGCAGGGCTGTAGTCAGTGGCTCCCTTCCCTACTGCTCCTTCCCTCTCTCTGTGCAGGTGCTATCTGACCCAGAGGCAGCTAAGTACGTTCATGGCATTGCTGTACACTGGTATATGGATTACCTGGCTCCAGCCAAAGCTACTTTAGGAGAAACACACCGCTTGTTCCCCAACACGATGCTCTTTGCTTCCGAGGCCTGCGTGGGCTCCAAGTTCTGGGAACAGAGCGTTCGGCTGGGCTCCTGGGATCGAGGGATGCAGTACAGTCACAGCATCATTACGGTGAGCCTTCTGACTCCCGTTCCCAAAGCACACCATGATCTCAGATCCCTTTTCTAATCTCATAAAGGCAAACAGGCCTTCCTCCTCGGCTGGCTTGCCAGCTTTCTCTTTGGGGTAACTGTGGGATGCCATGATTATCTTTTCCTCCATAGACATGTATACCCAGCAGTCCTTTTCTTCATGTTTGGGGCCCTGGTAGCCATATCTGCCTCAGACTTCTCAGCTCCTGAAGTGCCTCCATCTTCACAGTCCTCTTCTCCTCAGACACTGAGACAGGGCATCCCTTCAGAGGAACAAACCACTCCTAGGCCTTCTGTGATCCTTAGCTGTTTTTTTCTAGGGATACCCATCTTTACCTTTCTACCCTTGTTTCTACTCTAGAACCTCCTTTACTACGTAACTGGGTGGACCGACTGGAACCTTGCCCTGAATCCCGAAGGAGGGCCCAACTGGGTCCGCAACTTCGTTGATAGCCCCATTATTGTCGACATCCCCAAAGACACATTTTACAAACAGCCCATGTTCTACCATCTTGGCCACTTCAGGTGAGTAGAGAGTGGGCATCCCATTCCATAGGAGGCCTGTCATCTGTCTGTATCAGGCTTACATCATCCTGTACCGGGAGGGAGCAGAAAGGTTTCTAGGGTGGCAACCCTGGAAGGGGCATACTCCTCCTCTGTTGCACCATGTAGGCGGGAAGTGACTAGGTGGCATCGGAGCTACAGATAATCCCCAGAGGACTGATGCTAGAGTCCTGCTGCAGGACAGGACCAAGGCCCAGCAGCACAGCTGAGACTCAGAGTTAAGGGTCTGACTGTGTTGCCCAGGGAAGCCTGGGCTCCCTGATGATATCTGTCTTCACATTCAGCAAGTTCATTCCCGAGGGATCCCAGAGAGTGGGGTTGGTGGCCAGTGAGAAGAGCGACCTGGAAACAGTGGCGCTGATACGCCCTGATGGCTCTGCAGTTGTGGTCGTGTTAAACCGGTAAGCTGGGTGCAAGGGCAGGTCTGGGCCTGAGCAGTGTGAGGTGGTTGGCCTCAGCAGATTGATTCTTGGCTTTTCTTCTCTCCAGATCTTCTAAGGATGTCCCTCTTACCATCAGTGATCCTGCCCTGGGCTTCCTGGAGACCATCTCACCTGGCTACTCCATCCACACTTACCTGTGGCGTCGCCAGTGATGGAGCAGATACCTAGGCAGGCACCTGGGCTTAGCATGGACATTAAAGGGAAAGAGTTAGCTCCTGTGCTCTCTGTGTTTTAAGAAGACACGGCAGGGCCTGGGAGACCTTACAGTGACTCAGGGACAGGGGCAAGGGTTTGGGTGTCTCATTCACCTTTCTAGTATGTGATATGTATGGGCCCTAGAGTCCCTCCAATTTCCCATGGTTGTAAAGTGTGTGTCGTGCACTGGCTGCCTGTGGAAGCTGAGCCTAGGTCCAGGGTGAGGTCACCATCTATGACGCCCAAGATGGGGATGCCTAGGGAAGTTGGACCTGTGCAGAGAAGCAAGGTAAGTCAGTCTAAGGGTGAAGCAGCTTTAGGACCTGAGGGCCAGAGGGTAGGCCTGCACCTCTGCATTCTCATTGTAGCATCTAAGGATGGCAGCAGCCACATAAAGAAGAAAGTCGTTGATCCCAGTTAGTGTAAACAATTTTATTCTGAGGACAGCGCCCCATTTTTGGCTGCTCCAAGCATGGGGAGATGAGGGACGTCTGGAATGCACGAGTAGGAAAGTCCATCCTGGGAACAGGAGCCCATCAGTCCTCTTCATCCTCCTGAGCCAGGCCTAAGGCCCGGGTGCCCGGGGCCCGAGCAGGGCTCGTCCGCTGGATAGAAACAATGCCACTGAGCAGGGCGTAGCCCACCATGGCTGCCAGCCCTGCCAGCACAGAGAGAATCTGGGTCCGGCGCCGGTACGGCTCCTCTTCGGTCTCAGGGGCTGCTGGTGTCTGGCGTGGAGGTGGCACCTCAGCTAGGAGGCAAGGAAGGGCAGTGAGCAAGGGCTAGTCCTCGGGCCCTAGCCCACTCTCCGTCTGCTCCTTACCTCCGTCCCGGGGAAAGTAGAGGTTGAGGATGTGGGTGCAGTAGACACAGAGGTTGTGCAACCCCCGAAGGTGGGCCTGCAGCTTCCCACTGGGCAGCTTTGCCTGCAGCAGCAGGGCCAGATGGCTGAAAACAAAGGCGTCCAGGGAGGCAGGGCTGGAGAGAGAGGGGTGGGATGGAAGTGGACAACTGCAGAGGTCAACATGGACCAAGAGGAAAAAGGCTGCTTCAGAGGGCAGGCTCTGGGCAGCAAGGGCCCTCCAGGGAAGGGCAGGACACCTAGCTCTGCATTTGGAAGGGGAGTTCCCCAGGTGGCGCCAGCCTGGGCCCGAATGGCGCTCTATCCCGGGGCTGCATAATGGACACATTGAGTGCGCCCAGCCCAGCAGTCTCCTCCTGGGCCTGGCTTCTCTCCCATCCCACCCTCCTATACCACCAAGGAGGTTCTAGCCACACACACAGTGCCCCGTCACCAGAGCCAGTGTCTGTCCTAAGAGCCCTCTGTTCACACCTCAGCCCAGGCTTTGACACCTGAACCTGTATCTTCTTCCAGCACCTATTTATTCCCCGCTCGGAGTCAGACTCACGCATCTCCAAAGAAGAACTTCTGAGAGCCCAGCCGCTGAGAGAGAAGGGTTAGGCACTCCCGAGCCTCTTGATATAGCTGTAGGGAGGGACACGAGGCATGTGGTTGTGGGAGCTGTGACACTCCCCCCGCAGACTCTCATTCCTAGCCGTCATCTCTGGGGCTCATCCCTTTTGTCCCAGAGATACCTCTTTTTCTAGTTCCTCCTCGCTCTCTGATTTGTGCTCGCCACACAGCAGCTGCAGCCGCTCCATGTACTGGCGTTGCATGCGGCCAGGCAGGAAGAAGTTGAGGGGAAAGGGCATAGCCTCTGCATACCACTTTCGGGTCACTTCCACATAGTTCTTGGCATCTATCCAAAAAGTGTGGATCTGGAGCGGGCAGACAGAAAGGTGGAGGAAGTCTGAGCCGGTGCACCTGCCTGTCACAGGGTGGGCTTCGAGGTCTCATGCGCTGAGGATGTATGTGTCTCTGCTCCCTTTGCGCAGGCTGGGGACACTTAGGTCTGGGCGTACTCACTAGCACGGGGAGTAGTTTCTCCTCCAGCAGAGACATGAAGGCTAGGGTATCTGCTCCTTGTCGAGCTGACAGATCATAGTCGGCATTATACTTCTGTGGAAGAAATGTTCATGAGGTGAATACTGAAGGATTGCAGGGACACTTCTCTTCAGTCGGGAAGGAACAGTAGCCCCACATTAGCCTCAAGCATAGTAGAGGTAGAAGAAGGAGTCTTTCCTGCTGAGGTCTCCTTGCCTCAGCCCAGCCAGTAGCCTGTTGCTGTTGGCAGAAAGCCTGGGCTTTGGAGCCCACTGGCTGTCAAGGTCCTGCACCCACTGGGGGCGGGGGGAGGAAAGAAGGCCTGGCCGCAAAGTGGGAGCAGCTCCCAGAGTTTCCACGGAAAGCTGGCGGTGTGCCCGCTGACAGCAACTTTCTGACAGTAACTTCCTGATCCAGACTCCACAGAGCAAGCAAGGAGGAGCTCAACTGCAGGCCGGCCTCAGCCCGTAGCTCAGAACCAGGCCCGCCATCCTTACCCTTCTTGAACCCAGTCGGTTTACACCAGCCACGCCAGCCCCCCAGCTTGTCTCTCTCAGGGCCAAGGTTATGTCTTGTACTTCACTCCAAACTCTCATGCACCATTCCTGTACACTTATCCCACCAGTATTTGCATCTCTTAGTGTGGCCGTCTTCCCCAGCGGCTTTAGTCTGTTCCTTAGCACCCCCTCCACAGACCAAGAAAGCTTCGTGCCTGCACAGCCTCTTGAAGATGATTCTTCAATTTCCCTGGACCTCGATTTCTCCTTTATGGAGGGAGACAGTAATTTCTTTCTCTCCATGTGGTTGGGTTTGGAAATAATTTATGAAAAAAAAAAAAACCCTTTGGAAACTGAAAAGGCTGTGTTTGCATGCAAGTAACCCAGGTCCTGCCAGGAACACTGGCTGTTATCTGGATCCTGTTTCTCCAGGCCTCTAAGCTTCCATTACTTTCCCAGCTCGCTGGAAAGTAGAAATGAGAAAGAGGATTCTATTCCTGACTGTACGTTCCCTCTTGGAACACACTGTGAATGCCAGACCTCCTAAAGCATCCTGCCTAAGCACCCTAGTTTACAAGTAAAGAACTTGAGTTGGTGAGCTGGCTTAGCAGGTCGATGTACTTGCTAGCAGGCTCAGTGACATTAGTTCCATTCCAGGAGCCCACATAGCAGAAGGAAAGGATTTATTCTACCAAGTCCAATGACCTCCCCAAGTGTGACCACAGCATGTGTGCAAACACCCCACCCCCAAAACGAGAAATAAATGTTTACAAAACAAAAATAGAGTTTCTTGCTTTGAGAAGTTAAATCACCTGTCCAGCATCACAGTCGATAACAGAATAGCAGAGCTCAGGCCCCCACTTTCTTGTAATTCTCTTTTAAACATCCCAACCCAGCACTAAGCTTTGTCCATCCTGAGTCCTATATCTAGCATAACTTAGCATCTGAGAAGATAAATGGTCCTTAGAAATCTTTGTGATTTTTTTTTCTCCCCCTCTCTCCCCAACTTTTATTTCTTTCTTTGACAGGGTCTCACTATGTAGCCCACGCTGGCCTGGAACTCACTCTATAGAGCAGGCTGACTTTCAGCTACAGAGATCTGCCTGCCTCTGCCTTCCAAGTGCTGAGATTAAAGGTGTGTGCTACCACTGCCCAGTGACTTTTTTCTTTTTTGAGAGGTCTTATGCATTCCAGGCTGACCCCAAACACACTTTGTAGCCAAAGATGATTTTAAATTTCTGATCATCCTGCTTCCATCAAGTGCTGGGATTATATTCATGTACCACCATGTCCATTTATATTAGAAATTCCTTTCCAGCCCACCCCAAAGCCAACTGCAGTTCTCTTCTTTATTTTCCATATGTCATCAGTCTGTGTATTTCTCTCCCTCCCTGCCCATTTGATTTCTCAGTCTATCCCCCCCCCCAACCCCTTAAGTTTAATATCAGGCCAACTACTTATCACAGTAACACTGTATTCCTCCTGCTGCTCCGGATCACCCTTCTCTTGATTGGCATGTGTCTGGTGTCCAATAAATATATGTTACACTGCACGGACTGGATTTCTTCCCCCACTCAAGCCACCTACCTCTTTACGAAGATGGGTGATGATCTTGTGTGGTACTGTGATGACTTTTCCATTACTGGTCCGAAGAGCAGGCAGAGTTCCTGATATTGAGAAAGAAGTATACTCACAAGGTCTAGCTTGCCTGGTCATACTGATTTGCATTACATTCCTGTCTCCTGCGCCTCCCCTTGCACATTCCCTTCCCGACAGGGATACTATATACCTGAAGGGCTCTGCCAAGGATTGCAGATCTTGTGTACCTTCAGTGGAGCGCCTGTGAACCTGGTGTAGGTCTGCAGGGAAGGAAGCAGAAGGTAGTGAGGCCAGGGTATGGCTTCACAAAGAAGCCAAGAAAAGAATCAGTGACTCGGTAAATAATGTTCTATGATCTATACTTAGCACTTTTATACCAAACAGAGGTGGGAAGAGGGGGTGCCATTCCCATTTACAAATGGGCAAACCAGACCAGACAGTTTATGGGCATATTTATATGTCCATTCCCAAGAAAACATGTCCACCCTTCTGCCATCTACATTGTAAAACCTATTCACAACATCTTTTCCTAATTAATATCCCTCTTCCTGGAAGTACTGACTTACTTTGGCAGTCTCTGTATTCTGTTCTTACTTTACATCATACACCTGATCATTTTATTATTTGCCTACATGTTTGCCTTTCCGTAAACAGTTTCAATATGGGGGGATCAAAATCGTATTGTAAGGCAATGGGTTTTTTTGTTTGTTTGTTTGCTTTTTACTGTAAGAAGCATAATGGTTTTTATAGTCCCGGAGATGTTGAATGAAGCGAAGCAAGTCTGCCTAATTCTAAACCTCTTCCTACAGTCTGGCTGTGGGGCTATTTGATCCCGAAAACTAAACTCAATGAATTCTTAGCGGAAAAAGAGGGTGAAGGGGACTGAGAGGGCAGAAATGTCAAGTCTAAGATTACTGAGATCCGTCCAGAAAGGGTTATCCCAAGGTCACACAACCAATAAATGGACAGGCAAGGTCTAAAACCCATCTTCTGAAGTTCTGACCAAGCCTACTTCCACCGCTACACAAATCCTAGGAAATCCTAGCGTAAGACACGGAGCCCACATAGGCCTTTGGTTGCCTCAGTTTCTCTCAATACGCTTGCGTTTGGGTTCTCGGCAAAGCTCGAGCACCCACTCCAGCTCTCCAGGGATCAGAGGACGCATGCATAACCCCTCACCAGCACGGCCAGACTATCCAGGTCCACCGACGGCAATCCCCAGCCCCCAGACCAGCAGAATAGCTCCATGGGCGCCGCCATCTTGCACACACTCTGACCCGGAAGCACCTTCTCATAAGTCTTCGCCTTCTCTCGCCAGGAACCGCCCCTGGTCCCTGCCTCTCTGGCCACTGGAGGTTTGGGGTCTGGGGAGGCGTGGTTTTTCGCGGCCTGAGCCGCGGCGGGACTGTAAGAGGTGGGGCATCGGGCTTCTGAGGAGCGCCGAGGGCTCGTCCTGAAGCGGCCCCCGTAAGGGAGCAGGGCTGCGGTCCAGACGCGCTTGGGAGATTCGCGGCGCCTCAGCCGAGCGTAGCCACGAACCGCCGGAGACACGGAGGGCTTGGGAGAGGGGCATCTGGTGCGGCTTATCGGCCTCTGGGGGCACTTGCCAAACTGCACGTGGCCTCGACAACCCCGGGCCCTCTCAGGTCTCTGCCCCGAGCGGGCGCTGCGGGGGGGTCCCCCGAGCCGCATGTTTTCCACAGCGCGTTATGTTTGGAGCGGGCCTCGCGCTGCCTGTCGCCATGGAAACAAAACAGGGGCGGTGGCGGCGCCGGAGCTGAGGCCCGGCTGGGGCCTGAGTGGGGGAAGGGGAGGTGCGGCTCGCGGGCTGTTGCCTCCGTAACGGGAACTCCTGGTTGGTCCCAAGCGCCCCTCGGATTCACTCCGGACCAGGCCTTCCCGCGGTACCCAGGGTTCACCAGCCCCACCCTCGCTCCTATCCTCTAGTTCTCTGCTCCAGCCTCTGGTGATGGTTTCCCTTTTCTAATGGTTTAGATTTCCTCGTCCAGTTCTCGAAGGGCGCTTCCAGACTTCCATTTTTCCCAAGAGTAAGGGAAAATGGAGGAATGGACACATGTCAGGGATGCAACACACCGTAATAAAAACTACTTGCTACTCCACATCAGTAAGCCTCATGTCGTGATCCTCTAGGCACAGTAGCAAGCTAGTTTTTGGTTAGTTTTGGTTAAAGATGGTCCACTGCCATCCATTTCCGCCAACCGTGAAAT
This sequence comes from Tokudaia tokunoshimensis, assembly GCA_036184795.1. Lineage (NCBI taxonomy): Eukaryota > Metazoa > Chordata > Mammalia > Rodentia > Muridae > Tokudaia > Tokudaia tokunoshimensis. The sequence goes on along the minus strand of BTHU01000003.1, from coordinate 70,230,577 downwards.
AATGCCTAGAACGTAGAATTGCCAAGGCAGGGGATTCTGCCTTTTCCAACCACTGCTTGCAGAGAACAGTAGCATTTGGTAGCGCTGTTAAGTTGAGAGCTCCCAAGAACCAGATGTCTGGGTAAAGGGAAGCATCTTTCAGGAGGACCATTATGAAGGAGCAGGAGGCAAGGAAAGCTCCAGGACTTTCCCAGTGCCCCTGATTTCTGGAGCTGGTGATGCCTCCAAGGTGATTGGCAGCTCTTTGTTTCAATCCCCCCCACCCGCCTGCTCCCCCCCACCCCCAGCTCGCTCCTCAGTCCCTCCGCCCCCCTCCTGCTCCTGCTCTCCGCCTAGTCTTTTTCCCTCCCAGTCGCCTTGCCTGCCAGGGGTAGTGAACCGGCTAAGCGGCATGGAGAAGCCGGAACTTTGGGGTGCCCTGGCTCTTCTCCTCCTTTGCTCTTACACATGTGGCAGTCAGGACCTTCAGGGTAAGCCTGTATTCATCCCCTTTGGCACCTCTTTGTCTCCTTTCTTTTGCCCCCAGGCAAATAACAGACCACATGTGAGTTTGAGAGAGAGGGAAGAGTCCTGAAATGGGTTGGAAAGAAAAGTTACACTCCGAAGAGTAAACAGTTGGTGATAGTGTAGGAGGGGTGGGCACCAGAGTGGCGCGTGAGTGCAAATTGGTCTAGTGTCAGGCATTGATACCAGGATGGACCCAGGAGCTGGATGCCAGGACTGCACGACTGAGTGTCAGAGCATCAACAGGATAGTCTGAGAAAGCAGCGTGATTGATGGTGATTGCACGGTGGGGGACCCTGGGCTTGGTCCCCCCTTTACTCTGGCTCTTGGTTTCTAAAAGATAGGGCGGGGGTGGGGATTAGGCAGCCTGAGCTCTCCCGGAGGTCTGGTGGTGGGATGGGCCCATGGGTGGTGTAGGAGAGGTAGTTGGAGCAGATGACACAAGCAAAGATTCTTTACTGGCTGGAGGGGAAACCACAGATTGGCCAGGACGCAGGAGGCAGATGAAGAGACGCTGGGTCCTACATTCCCAGTGGGGAAAGGCTAAACAGTGGTGGGAGGGTCAGAGCCCTTAGTGGACGACTGTAAGATGCCTGGGATGAGCCCTGGGATGGGAGAACTGGCACCAGGGTTTGGAGTGAGCTAAACTCAGCAGTGGAGAGACGCTACCTCTGGCTCCTGAGCCTTGGGCACCAGGTGCCACTCCAGACTCCAGTCAGCAATGTCTCCCTTGCGCCACCTGGTGGGACATAGGAAGTTTGAGGGGTGACTTTGGTATTTCTAAGCCTGTAGGTTTCCAAGGCCTTTGGAAGCAATAGAAGGTGCTGGGAGGGAAGAATTGCCTTGTTAACAAAAAAAGGTCCGAGGGTTTTGTCTCTAGAGATGGGGTCTTGTAGCCTGGTCTAATGTAGCAGAGGCTGGCTGCTTGCTTGAGGCAGTCCTGTCAGCCTGAGCCTACAGGCATGTACCACCATCCCTAAGGAGTTTGAGTTTTGAGGAGGCAACTTATGCTGTTCAGAGGTGGGTGGATGATAATTAGGGGTGCCTCACCTCTGAGGGCTCAGGAGAGAGAGCAGGCCTTCCTCTAACTCTAACCACTTCCTCAAACTTTGATAATCCCTATCTGGCCAGTAATTGACCTGCTGACGGTGGGCGAGTCCAGGCAGATGGTGACTGTGGCTGAGAAGATCCGGACGGCCTTACTCACTGCTGGGGACATCTACCTCTTGTCCACTTTCCGCCTCCCTCCAAAGCAGGGTGGTGTCCTCTTTGGCCTCTACTCTCGCCAAGACAACACACGATGGCTGGAGGCCTCTGTTGTGGGCAAGATCAACAAAGGTGACTGGTGGGCATCCCTTTCCAGCATCAGGGACCCCTTGAGCAGTCTCCCTCGTCCCACTCCCAGGTGCTTCCTTATTCTCCATGCCCTCTACTGGGGACACTGGTATGGAGGTACTCGAGCAGTTGGGTAAGGCCTGGTGTTTATAGGGATGGATGGCAGGTTGTATGTTGGGATGCTCAGGGAGGGTGAGACATCTCTGTGTCCCAGCAACGATAGCGCCACTCAGATCTTTGTAAAGTTCAGTGGGTAACGGATCTGGTTGCCGCCTTGGGAGAGGATAGTTATCCCAGACATCGAGAATAAGGTCCTCATCTAAGACCAATTTGAAAAACATTCATTTACTGTTTTCATCGTTTATATATTTATTTACTTTTCAAGATAGGATTTCTCCATGTAGCCCTGGCCTGGAACTCAAGAGATCCACCTGCCTTGCCTCCTGAGTGCTTGTAACAATCAATGCCTGGCTGAAAAACATTAGTGTGCACCTGTTATATATACAAGGCGTCGAGAGATACAAATTAGGAATTAACCTAATTTGTGGTATCTCTCTGAGCTCTTGTGCCAGCTCAGAGATACCTTTAATCCCAGGCAGTTGGAGGCAGTAGCAGGCAGATCTCTGAATTTGAGGCCAGCTTGGTCCTCAGAGTGAGTTCCAGTATGCACAGAGATAAATCTTGTCCCAAAAAACCAAAGACACAGACAGCTATGGGGTATTGGTTTATGGAAGAGATGATCGAAGTCAGCTGGAACGTGGGATGGGGCTAGTGCACATACTGACCTCCAATCCTGGACAGTGCTGGTGCGGTACCAGCGAGAAGATGGCAAAGTCCACGCAGTGAACCTGCAGCAAGCAGGCCTGGCTGACGGGCGCACGCACACGGCTCTCCTGCGACTCCGAGGACCTTCTCGACCCAGCCCTGGCCTGCAGCTGTATGTAGACTGTAAACTGGGTGACCAACACGCTGGCCTGCCAGCACTGGCCCCCATCCCTCCAGCAGAGGTCAGTGGACTGGAGATTAGAACTGGACAAAAGGCTTATCTGAGGATGCAGGTGAGAAGGAACCTCCGGTTTGGGGAAAATGGTTTGTAGCACCAAGAAGAGCCGCTCGATCCACCTGCCTACTTGCTTACCCCTAGGGCTTTGTGGAATCGATGAAAATTATTCTGGGTGGATCCATGGCTCGAGTAGGAGCCCTGAGTGAATGTCCGTTCCAAGGAGATGAGTCCATTCACAATGCAGGTAATAGGTTCCATCCTTCTGACTTCCACTCCAGTTAGCACCCTTTCCTTTAGCTTGACCACTCCTGAGGCTTTGCCCCCCCCCAACTCCAAATCTTTTATCCTTGACTTCATATATAGGAGATGTAGATCAGAAAAATAAAATCATCTAGCAGGACTGCAACTCTGGGGACTCTGGGGTGTTAGGAAGTAAGGTAATTGTAGTTCCTCTTGGCAGCTGTCACCTACGATCAGGCGGCACCTCTAGCCAAGGTCTCTCATCCTGGTCTATGACAAGGATGCTTAGAGACTCTTACCTAAGCAAACATCCACTTCTCCCAGAAACTTCAAAGGGTCCTTGAAGGGGCATCTTGGGAGAAGGGTCTGAAGTGGAATGCACTAGGGCCCTGCCCTACTTTGGGTAGCTTCTCACTTGGGGTCCTTCTGGTACTACTATGCCTGGGAACCAAGACTTGAGGTTTCTTGACTTCCTATGAGGCCCAGAGGGCCTTTCGCTCAATGGAAGGGGCTGCTGAGACTGAGTATGGGGCTGTGGGAAGAGTGCTTGTCTGCTATGGCAAGGCTGTCCTGGTACTCTGCAGCACTTCGTCTTTATTGAGGGTCCGGGGCTCTCCCTGTTTTAGATCCCCTTCCCTCTCGCTTCCTTAGCATCTCCCCCTGACTGCTATTACTTCTCCCCTAGTGACCAGTGCGCTGCAATCCATTCTAGGTGAGTCAGTTATGAAGAGGTGGTGGAGGCAAGGGTGGTCCTCTGTCACGGGAGGGGACTAAGGTATGGTATGGGCCTTGGGGACAAGAGCTGACTTACAGTCCAAAGAGGGCCCAGAGTGGCTCCCCAATTCTAAGTCTCTCCATACCCTGGACCTTGACAGGGGAGCAGACCAAGGCACTGGTCACCCAGCTCACCCTCTTCAACCAGATCCTAGTGGAGCTTCGGGATGACATCCGAGACCAGGTTTGCATGGGCAGGCCAAGGGTGTGATTCTGGGGTGGGGGCGTGATGGCAGTTGCAGAGAGGTGACTTCTCCTCTTCCGTCAGGTGAAGGAAATGTCCCTGATCCGGAACACCATCATGGAGTGTCAGGTGTGCGGTGAGTGGGAGAGGAGGGCTCCAGAGAGCACTGCTGTGCGTCCTACTGTGTGGCTTCAGCTCCTCCTTCCTAGCGATCTGAAGAGTGACCCTAGAGGGTGGCTCTGACTGTGTCCACCTCCCAGGTTTCCACGAGCAGCGTTCACACTGCAGCCCCAGCCCCTGCTTCAGAGGTGTGGACTGCATGGAGGTGTATGAGTACCCAGGCTACCGCTGTGGGCCCTGTCCACCCGGCCTGCAGGGCAACGGTACCCACTGCAGTGATATCAACGAGGTGAGGAATGGCGGGGCTCTCGAGGGTACAAAACAATTGGGTGAAAGTTGTTCAGAAGCAGAATTCAGGAGAGGTCAGAGACCAGCAAAGACAGGAAGGAAGAAAAAGATATAGAGTAGGCTAGAGGGCTACACAGAGAGGGAGGGAGCTGGGGGAGAGGTAGGGAGTTCGAGATGGCCAGCCAGGGGAAAAGGAGCACCATGAAGTTGGGCTGAGAGAGCTGTCCAGGGACCAGTAGCGATGCTCTTAGAACCACAGAACCACGCACAGCTGCCCTCTTCCCCAGGAAGATCTGACTTCTGCCTTCTCATTTGGTCCTTAGTGTGCTCACTCCGACCCCTGTTTCCCGGGCTCCAGCTGCATCAACACCATGCCTGGCTTCCACTGTGAGGCCTGTCCTCCAGGGTACAAGGGCACCCGCGTGTCTGGTGTGGGCATCGACTATGCACGGGCCAGCAAACAGGTCAGATGGTAAAGTCTGATGAGACTGCCCGACACCAGCTCTGGTTTTGGGGCTAAACATGCCAGTGCTCACCCACAGGCTCTGTCATTAGTGACTGCTGTATCTGTGAGACCTCCCCTCTCAACTCTGCCCTTTTAGGTCTGCAATGACATTGACGAGTGTAATGATGGTAACAATGGAGGCTGTGACCCAAATTCCATCTGCACCAACACGGTGGTGAGCTACGCCCTTCCCTGCTGCCCTGCCTGTGACCGACCGAGGGAGGGAGACTGTAACTCCCTCCAGATTTCCTACTTCCTCCTGCTCCTCTTGGGCACTACTCAAGTGTTCCCATGAACCTGGCCAAGATGGCCGGTTCTGATTCTGCCTTTTACTAGCTGTGACCTTTAGCAAGTTATTTAATCATTTTGACCCTCAGCTTCCTTGTTTGAAAAATAGGGCTACCTTAAAAGAAAGTTGTCAGGGCTGGAGAGATGGCTCAGTGGTTAAGAGCACCAACTGCTCTTTTCCAGAGGTCCTGAGTTCAATTCCCAGCAACCACATGGTGGTTCACAACCATCTGTAATGGGATCCAATGCCCTCTTCTGGAGTGTCTGAAGAGAGCAATGGTGTACTCATATACATAAAAATAAATCTTTAGGAAAAAACAAAACAAAAAGAAAGTTGTCCAAAAGTTGTCCTGGGGCTGGAGAGATGGATCAGTGGTTAAGAGAACTCACTGTTCTTCCAGAGAACCTGGGTTCAATTCCCAGCACCCACATGGCAACTCACCGCTGTCTGTAACTCCAATATCTGACACCCTCACACAGACATCCATGCAGGCAAAATATAATATTAAAAAAAAAAAAAAAAGACTGTCCTGAGAATCTCAAGGTGTGGTTCTGAGTGACCGTCTTAGATCCCACAGGTAGAATGAGGCTAGTCCAGGGCTCCTGTGAGTTGATCCTTTCTTCTTAACTCCACCTCCCTACTCTTAGGGATCTTTCAAATGTGGTCCCTGCCGCCTGGGTTTCGTGGGGAACCAGAGCCAGGGCTGCATTCCAGCAAGGACCTGCCACAGCCCTATCCACAGCCCCTGCCACGTCCACGCCCACTGTCTCTTTGAACGCAATGGTGCCGTGTCATGCCAGGTAACTGGACCTAAGATGAGGAGGAAACAGGGAGGGCTCTGGAGAGATGTGTAAAGCTGGTGAAAATATTTAGGGACTGACCTCAGTGCCTTCATGGGAAAGAGGTAAGCACAGGCTGGGGGTGGGGGGTGGGGTTCCTAATGGGGAGAACAGAGGCCACAGCAGGGAGAGTAGGGGCAGGGCACAGGAATACACGGCCCAATGGCTGATGCCTACCATGTGTTTTTCCCTAGTGTAACGTGGGCTGGGCAGGGAACGGGAATGTGTGCGGACCTGACACAGACATAGATGGCTATCCAGACCAGGCACTTCCCTGCATGGATAACAACAAACACTGCAAGCAGGTGAGGGACCAGAGGCTGGAGGGGGGCAGAGAAGGGCAGGCTGGACCCCCGGAACTCACCCATGCTCTTCCTCCTGAACCTCAGGACAACTGCCTTTTGACACCCAACTCTGGGCAAGAAGATGCTGATAACGATGGTGTCGGGGACCAGTGTGATGATGACGCTGATGGGGATGGCATCAAGAATGTTGAGGTGTGGATGAGCGAGAGATGGTGCCAGGGTTAAAAGCACTTGCTGCTCTTGCAAAGCACCCTGCACCCACGTAGTGGCTTACAGTTCCATCTCTGGCCTCTCTGGGCACTGCACTCATGTGAGGCACAGGCAGGCCAAACACCCAGACAGAGAAAATAAAATAGAGTCTCAAAAAAACAAAACAAAGGGCTCAGCAGTTAAGAACGCTGACTGCTCTTCCAGAGGTCCTGATGCTCTTTTCCGGTGCATCTGAAGTAATAGTGTACTCACGCACATAATAACAACTTGGAGGCAGATTTGCAGTGGTGGCATATGCTTGTAATTCCAGCACTTAGGAGATAGAGGGAGAAGGATCACTCATTGCAAAGTGGAGGTCAGGCTGGCCTACAGAATGAGATCCTGTCTCTAAAAACCAAACAAAGCCAGTGTGATGGCTCAGAGCAAGTAAAGTACATGTAAGAAAAGGAAAGAGGGCTGGAGAGAGGGCTCAGCAGTTAAGAGCACTGGCTGCTCTTCCAGAGGTCCCTAGTTCAATTTCCAGCAACCACATGGCAGCTCACAACTGTCTGTAATTCTAGTTCAAGGGGAATCTTACACAGACAGACATGCAGTTAAAATACCAATGCTCAGAAGATAAAAATAAATAAATCCTTTTAAAAAAGAAAGGAGATAAAATGAAAACAAGAAAAGCCAGGCCCTGCAGGATGGTGCATGCCTCTAATCTCAGTTCTCAGGAGGCTGAGGCAGGTAGTCTATAGTCTGTAGTCTATAGAGCAGATTCCAGGCCAGCAAGGGTTAAATAATGAGACCCTGTCTCAAAACAAACAACCAAAACCAAAGCAAAACACCAAACACTTCTAAAGGCAAAGAATGTTCTGCACCTCTCTCTCGCTCCTGTGCCCTCTCCGGGTTGTGATCTCGCCCGTGAATCCCTCTAGCCTGCCTCTTCTTGGCCTTTGGCAGTTCTCTAGCAACATGCCTATAGAATGAACTGTGGAGGTCGGTACCTGGCTGAGTGGGTGGGACAGCACCAAGCAGTGGACAAATACAGGGTATCATCTCTGACAAGGACATGGACTTCTGACCCTTCTGTCCCCACCCCTTTGTCCAGGACAATTGCCGACTGTTCCCCAACAAGGACCAGCAGAATTCAGACACAGATTCATTTGGTGATGCCTGCGACAACTGTCCCAATGTTCCCAACAATGACCAGAAGGACACGGATGGCAATGGAGAAGGGGACGCCTGTGACAACGATGTGGACGGGGATGGTGCAGGCCTGGGGCTGTAGGGGATGGCTGGGAGACCTCAGGGGAGAGGCAAGGAGCTCTTAGAAGGCAGTGGCAGTGGGGGAAGTAGGCTCATAGTCACTGGCCCAAGAACATGAAATGGTCAGACAAGATGTAGGCAAGTCACACAAGGTACAAGCGGGTTTCCTGACAAAGCTCAGGCCTTTCACCAATTGAGCAGCGTGTGCGCTGCAAGCAGCAAAGGTACTGTCCCTCATGTCTCCTAGGCATCCCCAATGGGCTGGACAATTGCCCTAAAGTACCCAACCCGCTGCAGACAGACCGGGATGAAGACGGAGTGGGAGACGCTTGCGATAGCTGCCCTGAAATGAGTAATCCTACCCAGGTACAGGGAGTGTCAAGGGCGAGGGAGGGTGGGGACCGGTGGATGAGGCCCAGTCCTTTACCCTCTCAGTTATCAGGAAACGGTGACAGCAGACCCGTCTCTCTCAGACAGATGCAGACAGTGACCTGGTGGGGGATGTCTGTGACACCAATGAGGACAGGTAGGGTTGGGCGGAGAGATCCAGGGTCTCCCAGGGAATCTCCCAGGGGATATTTTTTTTTCCTATCCTCTTTCTCTGTTGCCTCTGTGATATAAGCTTAACTCACCACCCCTACTAAGCAGGGAATCATTCTCACGTCTGCCCTCCATTCCCACTGCTGGATTTCCGTCTCCTCTGATTGGGGGCAAGGGAACTGGGTTGGAGGGTAGGCAGGCCCCAGAGAGCACACAGAAGTTAAAGAAAACATGGAGAGCACCATCTCAGCTGGGACCTCTTCATTTTCTTCTGCAGCGATGGAGACGGGCACCAGGACACCAAGGACAACTGTCCTCAGCTGCCAAATAGCTCTCAGCTGGACTCGGACAATGATGGGCTTGGAGATGAGTGTGATGGGGACGATGACAATGACGGTGTCCCAGATTACGTGCCTCCCGGGCCTGATAACTGTCGCCTGGTACCCAATCCTAATCAGAAGGACTCAGATGGTAAGGCTGGAGTCCCTGAGGTGGCGAAGCCGTCCAGGCTGTGCTCAGGAGGCAGGCCTACTGAGGGGAGTGAAGGAGGAAGGGTAGGGAGGACTCAGGAAGAACCCGGTGGTGACAGCTGTCAGGGCCTGAGTACCTGGCCTCTCTGACTTCAGGCAACGGTGTTGGTGATGTCTGTGAGGATGACTTTGACAATGACGCAGTGGTTGACCCTCTGGATGTGTGCCCGGAAAGTGCAGAAGTTACCCTCACAGACTTCCGGGCCTATCAGACCGTGATTCTGGATCCTGAGGGTGATGCCCAGATCGATCCAAACTGGGTGGTACTCAACCAGGTACGCAGGGCTGTGGGCGGGGCAGGCGCTGCCAGACCTGGCCGCTTGTTGGCACCTGGGGTGTCATTGTGCACGTGGATCAGGGCTTTTTCTCTTTCTTCCTTATCAACCCCAGGGCATGGAGATTGTTCAGACTATGAACAGTGACCCAGGTCTTGCAGTTGGTATGTAAAGGACACCCAGCTCGGTAATTTCCAAAGGGAAGGCTCCTATAGAGGGTAGATGGGAGGATTCGCAGGGGCTTACTAGTCCTTTATGCAACAGGCATCTCTGCACCCATACCCACCCCACCATAGGCTGCCAAGCAGCCCTACTGCCCCTGACATTTATCCTGTTCCCACTCCAGGATACACGGCCTTTAATGGTGTGGACTTTGAAGGCACTTTCCACGTGAACACAGTCACAGACGATGACTATGCCGGCTTCCTCTTCAGTTACCAGGACAGCGGCCGCTTCTATGTGGTCATGTGGAAACAGACCGAGCAGACCTACTGGCAGGCCACGCCTTTCCGAGCAGTGGCCCAACCAGGACTGCAGCTCAAGGTATCCCAGATGGCCACACTTTCCCCAGCCCAGCGACTTTCCTAAAGCTGTTCTTGTCCAGCCTCAGGGCCCCCTCTGCTGCGAGCTTTCTTACCCAGACATCTGGTCTGGAGTTCAACTGTACGGGATTCCAGAGAATTCTTCCTGTTCCCTTTGACTTCCTTTCTCACCAGTTCTTCTCCTCTTTTGTCTCCCTTCACCCTGGTTCTGTGATTGACACACTGTCTTTGTCACTGACTCCCAGGCAGTGACATCAGTATCTGGCCCAGGAGAGCACCTCCGGAATGCTCTGTGGCATACCGGCCACACCCCTGATCAGGTACGCCTGCTGTGGACCGATCCACGAAACGTGGGTTGGCGAGACAAGACATCCTATAGATGGCGGCTGCTCCACCGGCCCCAAGTTGGCTACATTCGGTAAGGAAGAGACTTGAGCCCTGGAGAGGGAGCAGGGGCAAGACTCAGCCTCCTGTGCCCTCTAGCTAGCAGGAACTTGGGGACTGTGGCCTTCCCTCTGCTCAGTTCCTTGCTGTCTTTGGTAGGGCTTGCAGCCAGTTCCTTCCGGTTTCCCTTCTCAATGTAGAGGAGGTGGGATCAGACACACCATTCCTTTGCATCCAATTTCCCCTCTAAATCCAGGGTGTTGAGCTACATGCCCTTCAGTTCCCTGGGAGCCTCTAGACCAGGGCAGTCTGTGTTAGGCCCTATCCCTTCCAGCCCCTTAAGTGTCCAGAACCTGCTCCTGCAGCATCTGACTTTGGAAAGGGACCGGGATTTACAGAGGAGACAGCAAATCGAGGTCCAGAGTTTACAGGCCTCTCGGTTTGACTTTTCCCTCCAAGTGTCCCCAGTTGGTGCAAATGCCTGAAGAAGGGAAGGGAAAGGGTCTGCTTAGAAGCGGGGCTTCCTGTGGCCAGCAGCCTAGAAGCTGGGGACTGAGTTGGTTCCTCTTTAAGGTACCTAGAGCAGTGGGGCGCCAGGGCAGAGGATAAATGAGGGGTGGTGGACTAGAGCCTGGGAAGCGGGTGACTTCACCCCCAGCCTTTTGTGCTCATTGCCATAGCAACCCAATCCTTGCTAGGAATGTGCTGGTGCTTTGAGATGCAAAAGGGGCTGGACAAAGAGCTAGGGGCCCAAGGCCTGAGAAAAAGCACCTCTCCCTCCCCTTTCCAGCCTTCCCTCCTCCCTTCCCTCAGGACTAGTAAGCCCAAGGGGAGGGGTACATAAGACCCCAGGACAGGGGCACAGTGCTCACTGGCACCTTAGCACCCATGATACCTCTATTCCCAACAGGGTGAAGCTTTATGAGGGACCCCAGCTAGTGGCGGATTCTGGGGTGATTATTGATACGTCCATGCGAGGGGGGCGTCTCGGTGTATTCTGCTTTTCCCAAGAAAACATCATTTGGTCCAATCTCCAGTACCGATGCAATGGTGAGACTCTAGACTGAGGTCAACTTGACCTGTGCCCTGGGAAAACCATGTCCTCTGACCTGACTTATCTTCTCTCTTCAGACACAGTGCCTGAGGACTTTGAGCCTTTCCGGAGGCAACTGCTCCAGGGAAGGGTGTGAGGAGGTGGCCCCAGGATTCAGATCCTGACTGGAGACCCTTTGACATTGGACTCTGTTCTGGAGACCCTGGGGTCTAACCTACAACCCCTCAGCCTAACAGATGGTTCTCTGGCACCCATCAGGGAGCTCAGCCCCTGATGGGTAGCGACCCCATCGTGCAGGGGTTGGGAGACTTTCAAGGGGTATTATTACTCAGGTTCTAACCCCAGGAAAGACAACAGCACATTGACATAAAGTTTCAGTTATTTTCTAAGTCAGTGCAATCGTTTATTTTAGGCCTTTTCCGGCACAAAAAGGAACCCGAGGGGAAAGAAAGGCTGGTAGTTGCAGGTTAGAGCGCTAGGGAAAGTTTGACTGAGTTGAGGTGTGGGTGGGAAGAGTACGAAATTAAGGGCGAGGGTGGAGGGTGGCTAAGGTCCTTCCAGCCCCACTTACTCACCGTGGTAGCGGCGACATTTCAGTCTAAGCTCGGTAGAGATCGAAAGCCGGGTGGCCGGGGCTGCCCCACTCTGGGTGAGGGGGCGCCGGGGGGGCCGAGGGGGCCGGAGGCCGGGACGAGTGCAATATTGGCAGGGGAAAGAACAACACTGCACCACGTCCCGTCCCTCCCGCCCACCCGGGGCTCTGGAATCCCGCTCCCTACCACCTGGGTCGCTGGAGCCCAGGGACAGGGGTGCTCTGGGGAGTTTGGGTGATCTTAGAGGTGCGCCAGAGCCTGGACACCCGAAGAGTGAAAGAGGTGGCGAAAGGGAAAGGGTGAGGAGAGAAGGGGAGCTTCTGGTGCCCCGGAAGGCCACTTTCCAACGCCAAAGCAGTGCGCGCGCTTGCTCTTTAAATACTCAGACTGAGAGGCGCGGAGCCATTGCCATGGTGACGGGTGTCCCAGCAACCGAATTGAATGGCTGTTGCCTGGCAATCCTGGGAGTTGGGGTTTGGTACCGCCCACCTAAATACTTGTGGGCGAGCTGACGTAGGGCGTCCCCACTCCGCCCGGAGCCGGCCTGACAAAGCCGCTCAGAGGCGGCACACACGGTGGGAGCGTGGGACACACGCCTCCGTTCATGCACCTCCGAAATGTTTTTAAAATTAGTTTCCGTTTTGTATTCGTTGGGACTAAGAACTGTTTGCCTACTACAGTTGTAACTGCTCCTGCTAGTTTACACCACAACCTACGCTTGCTGGAACCGGCCGGGCATCCTCAGTCCGTGCTGCTGTGAACCCAAAGCCCTCCCCAATAGTTGTCCAACTATTTCTGCCCTTCAGAGTACCTTTCGGTTCTCCCTAAAAACACACACACGGGCTTGTCTTGTTTCACGTGCTTGTTTGCCCCAAATATTATTCCTTTCCCAGATACATCGCAATGTTCCCGAATTCCATGATCGGCCCACCTACTTACTCTCTGCCTCCTAAATATCTAGATGTACATAACCTGTCCCATCCTCCCTCCCCAACTCAAAGTCATCACACAACTTGATGCCCCCTTCCACATACCTTGGGGCTCCAACCACTTATACCCTGCCCCCAAACACCATCCCCAGAAGTCTAAGAAGCGCAAGTAATGACTCTTGCTTCTCCCCCACACGGTACATTCCTTCCTATCTGTCCGAGACATTGATTCTTTTCGCCAAGGCACAATTAACTTCCCTCGGCTATCTGTCTCAACCTGGGGTGTGCTGCCAAACCTTCGGCCGGTGCGAGTACGCCGCGCAACGCTCGTGGTGACCACTAGAGGGCAGGCGTTTCCGGGTAGAAGAACCGGTCAACCTGCCACTCAAGGTGGAGGGTTGGGTAGGAAGGACCTTAGGCTTCAGTGGAGCCCAAGTTTCGTCCTTTTTAAGTGGAAATTTCCCCTACCGCCTTTCTCGGGAGAAAGTCAAAGAGAGACCCAGGCTACTGGAAAGTCTAGCAGGGGCGGGGACTGTGGTTTCCAGAGTACAGGGAGCGGTTAGAAGGGTGGGGCTGTTCTGGGAAGTGGCGGGGGGGGGGGTCGGTGTGCGGGGAGGGAGACTAAAACAAGCGACCTGTCCACTATTATCCAGCCCCCTTATGTCCTCTCAACTTATGAGAAGAGGTTTTCAAGGACCCGCAGAGAGAATAGGAAACGGGATCGGAGGGATGGGCTTCCCTTGTCCTGCTGCTGTCCAGGACTTTTCTGTGTTCCCTTTCCTCTTCTTGGCCGCTGCTCTGGGACTAAAACCAGAGCCAGGGGGCTCTAAGTTTCCTCCACATACACACCTGGGGTAGTCAAGGAGCGGTTGGTAAAAGTGGGAGGCCAAATGGAGAATAAACAGGTTGTCATAAGGTTGAGTGATTAGAGCCCAAGTACCCTCCACAGGAATGACTGGGGAGGGGGAGGAGGAAAGAATAGGGGAGGGGGCGGAGCTTTGTTACCTGTCACCTGCTCTGTGCCTAGGGCGGGAGGGGGACTGGTATAAAGCAGCAGGCACCAGCGCTGATCCACCGCGCACACACAGCGTCAGTCTTGAGTCTGTTTCTACCCTCCTTCCCGCCTGTTCACCACCACCATGACCCCGGGCATACGGGCTCCTTTCTTCCTGCTGCTACTTCTAGCAAGCCTAAAAGGTGAGAGGCGCCAGGTGGGGAGGGGCTGGACTGTTCGGGTGAGACTCCTAGTCTTTCTGTGGAGTTTGCTTACTGGGAGATGGCACTATGAGAGTCATAAATGACCATCCATACAGGGATGGCCCAGTATGTGCCGGAGGGGAAGAGGTTAAGGAAGGAGACTGAGAAGAGGTGGCCCCCAGGAGATGGGCACCATGGTCGCCAAATACTCTTTGAGGGGAGCAGAGAAGAGAGGCTGTGTCAGGAGAAGTAGCTCCGGAGTGGAAGAATGGGGCCCTGTGCAGTGGTTCCAGTCTATAGTTCTCACACTCGGGGCGCTCTGGTTCACAGAGAGTTCAAGGCCAGTCTAGGCTACAGTATGAATACTTGTCTCAAGCAGAGGAATGAATGGGTCAGAAGCAGAGGTGAGACCTTTAGGGAGGGAGGCTGTCAGGATGAAGGCAAGCCAGGAGCTACCTGATGTTAACCTCATCCCCCTTCCTTCCGGGCTTACTTTGCTTTTGGAGTTTATATTTTTCTTCTTGCTCTGATTTTATTCATCAACCCAGTAGGTTTTGTTTTTTTGAACAACTTTTGGCTCTAGCCGAAACTAAAACATCACACATGTTATCCAAAGCAACCCAGTGTCCAACTCTGTTGATTAGTGCTGTGAGCATAAAAACAGTTTTCCTCTCACCTTCCACTCTGGTTCAGGTTTTCTTGCCCTTCCAAGTCAGGAAAATAGTGTTGCCTCATCTCAGGACTCCAGCAGTTCCTTAACATCGACTACCACTCCAGTCCACAGCGGTGACTCAGACCCAGCCACCAGTCCTCCAGGGGACTTCACCAGCACTGCAGTTCACGGTAGCACCTCGTCCCCAGCCACCACACCTCCAGTGAGCTCCTCCAGCACTGCAGTCCACAGTGGCACCCCGTCCCCAGCCACCAGCCCTCCAGTGGACTCCACCAGCTCCCCAGTAGTCCACAGTGGCCTCTTATCTCCAGCCATCAGTCCTCCAGGGGACTCTACCAATACTGAAGTCCACAGTAGCACCTCATCGGCTCCAGCCACCAGACCTCCAGAGGACTCTACCAGTACTGTAGTCCACAGTGGCACCTCGTCCCCAGCCACCAGCCCTCCAGTGGACTCCACCAGCTCCCCAGTAGTCCACGGTGGCACCTCATCCCCAGCTACCAGCCCTCCAGGAGACTCTACCAAGACTGAAGTCCACAGTAGCACCTCATCGGCTCCAGCCAACAAACCTCCAGAGGACTCTACCATTACTACAGTCCACAGTGGGG
This sequence comes from Tokudaia tokunoshimensis, assembly GCA_036184795.1. Classification (NCBI taxonomy): domain Eukaryota; kingdom Metazoa; phylum Chordata; class Mammalia; order Rodentia; family Muridae; genus Tokudaia; species Tokudaia tokunoshimensis. Next base: position 70,215,405 of record BTHU01000003.1, on the reverse strand, counting down.
ACTCAGACTCAGCCACCAGCTCTCCAGTAGTCCACAGTGGCACCCCGTCCCCAGCCACCAGCCCTCCAGGGGACTCAGCCACCAGCCCTCCAGGGGACTCAGCCACCAGCCCTCCAGGGGACTCAGCCACCAGCCCTCCAGGGGACTCAGCCACCAGCCCTCCAGGGGACTCAGCCACCAGCCCTCCAGGGGACTCAGCCACCAGCTCTCCAGTAGTCCACAGTGGCACCCCGTCCCCAGCCACCAGCCCTCCAGGGGACTCAGCCACCAGCTCTCCAGTAGTCCACAGTGGCACCCCGTCCCCAGCCACCAGCCCTCCAGGGGACTCCACCAGCTCTCCAGTCCACAGTGGTGCCTCCATTCAAACCACCATGGCGATATCAGACTTAGCTAGCACTCCAACCCACGAGAGCATCTTGGTCCCAACTACCAGCTCTGCACTGGGCTCAGCCACCAGTCCAGTTCACAGTGGAGCCTCAACTACGACTATTAGTTCTGAATCAGACTTGGCTACCACTCCAGTTTACAGTAGCACCCCATTCTCTACTCCCAAGGCTACATCAGGCTCAGCTATCATCCCAGACCACAATGGCTCCTTGGTGCTAACTACCAGTCCTGTGTTGGGCTCAGCTACCAGTCCGGTCCATAATAATACCTCTGCAATGGCTACAACTCCAGTCAGTAGTGGCACTCAGCCGTCAGCGCCAAGTCAGCACCCTGTTTCTCCCACCATCCCCGCCACCTCCAGCAACAGCACTGTCGCCAGCAGCTCTTACTATAGCACAGTACCCTTCCCTACCTTCTCCAGTAACAGCTCCCCCGAGTTGTCTGTTGGGGTCTCCTTCTTCTTGTTGTCTTTTTACATTTGGAACCACCAGTTTAATTCTTCCCTGGAAGACCCCAGCTCCAACTACTACCAGGAACTGAAGAGGAACATTTCTGGATTGGTGGGTATCAGCCTGGTCTCTACCACACTCCCCTGACCTGACGTAGCTCTGCAAGACTGCATGCATCTTTTACATCAATCCTGAGTCTTCTCCTCTTTTCCCAGTTTCTCCAGATTTTTAACCAAGATTTTCTGGGGATCTCTACCATCAAGTTCAGGTATAGTTCTGGATTTGACTTGTGGGATGGATGGACAGTCTCATGACTTTGTGAGGTTGGGGATGGGGCGGGGTGGGTGGGGTGGGGTGGGGCGGGGCGGGGTGCGGGATGCTGAGTTATAAGCAGAGGGTCTGGCTGAGCTCCCTATTTCCTGTGACCAGGTCAGGCTCGGTGGTGGTAGAATCGACTGTGATTTTCCGGGAGGGCACTTTCAGTGCCTCTGACGTGAAGTCACAGCTTATACAGCATAAGAAGGAGGCAGACGACTATAATCTGACTATTTCAGAAGTCAATGGTGAGGTGATAGCCCCAGCTGTAGCCTGGTACCATACATAGTGTTGGGCTCTACTGCCTGTAGGGCGGGAAATCCACCTCCTTTGGGGACTTTCCTGACCACTGTTTTCCCTTCTAGTGAATGAGATGCAATTCCCTTCCTCTGCCCAGTCTTGGCCTGGGGTACCAGGCTGGGGCATTGCCCTGCTGGTGCTGGTCTGCATTCTGGTTGCTTTGGCTATCGTCTGTTTCATTGCCCTGGTAAGTCTCAGGCCTTCAGCGGTGTGGCCCTGGTAAATGGAATCCCACTAGCCAGTACAATTTCCTGTCTCCCCAGGCAGTGTGCCAGTGCCGCCGAAAGAGCTATGGGCAGCTCGACATCTTTCCAACCCAGGACACCTACCATCCTATGAGTGAATACCCTACCTACCACACTCACGGACGCTATGTGCCCCCTGGCAGTACCAAACGTAGCCCCTATGAGGAGGTAAAGTGTGTTCCACAGGTTGGACCAGCAATGTGGGCAGGGTGGGGGCTTCTGAAGGGAAACCCAAGGAGCTTTAGAGAGGTGAGCAGTGGAGGGCCCAGCAAGGTTGGGAATGGAGGTAGAGTTCGGGGGGAAGGGGGTGGTCAGTCCTTGGGCGATTACAGAAAAAAAAAGTGTCTACGCTACCAGTCTTCCCCCCCAAAAAAATCCTTACCGTCTACCTGTACCAATTTTTACTCATTAGGCTGCCCCAGGGTGAGGCGAGGAGATCCTGTGCCCCCTGGGAGCCCCGCCCACCGCATTCCCACTGGCCTCTTAGGGGTCTGGGGGTAGATACAGACGGGTGGGGTGGGGTGGGGGGGCTCTGGTGAAAAAGAAGTTTCCTCTAGCTAGATGAGTGTGCTGAGGGAGTTATTGGGAGTTGTAGGAAAGCAAAGATCTCTCTCTTCCCTCCCTCAGGCCTTTCCCTACAGAATCTAGTAAATAATTACTGTGGCCACCTGAGACTGAAAGGCCAGTGGGTGGGACAGGAGACAAGAACTCCTTTTCTCGCCCCGCTTTCCTCCTCCTCCTCCAGATACACACACACACACACACACACACACACACACACACACACACACACACACACAGAGAGCCCTTTGGGCCAGAGGATCAAAAATAAAAGGAGAGAAAGACGGGCGGGGCCTACAAGAGGGCTAGGGACTTACGGCCAAGTGGGGGAGGGGGCTGTGGAGTTGTGTGTTTACAGTCACCTGGCCTCTGGGGCCAGCAGGTGCACACTCTGAATTAACCCCTTGAGAGCTTGCCAGGCCCCTAGCCCCAGGCGCCATCCGGGTTCTACCTGGAAGAATCTTTTTCCCTGAATTTTTTTCCCCTCCATGCAGGTTTCTGCAGGTAATGGCAGTAGCAGTCTCTCTTACACCAACCCGGCTCTGGCAACCACTTCTGCCAACTTGTAGGAGCAAGTCACCCCACCCACTGGGGGCAGCGGCGGCAGTCTGCTGCCTCAGAGGTCACTGCCAGACCCCTGCACTCTGATCTGGGCTGGTGAGCCAGGACTTCTGGTAGGCTGTTCACGGCCTGCCTCGGAGGCTTTGCGCCTCAACCATGTTAGCCTGGTGAAGCCCAGCCCTGCCCTGGGAGGCACTGGGGTAGAAGGACTGGCCTAGAAACGGACGGGAACCCAAACACGGCTAAATAAAAGATGGCCTCCCGTCAGTTATGCCAGCAGCGGCTCTTCATCTGCAACTCGGGGATCAGAGCGGCTGGAACGCGGCTGAGGGCCTGGAAGGGGTCTGTGGGGTAGGACTCCCGAAGGCAAGGAGCCACGGAGGGGTGGAGGGCTGGGTGCCTTCAAAAACAGGGATACAGGGAAGGGGTGACTCCGGGACAGAGGTGGCCTGAGAAAGAACCCAGGAATTGCGTCTCTCCTATGCCTGGCGGCCCTGAAGGAAGGAGGAAACGAAACCTAGGCAGGCTCCAGTGAGCCTGCCCCAGGCCTGGCCTCAACTCGCGCCCATGACTGTTTCTTCTGAGGCCAGCCCATGCCCCTCTCCGACTGGCACAGTGCCCTTAAGGCAGCTCTATTCTTAGCTGTCCAGGTGTGAAGCAAATCCTTGGACCACAGATAACAGTAGCAGAGTCAACACAGCGGTGATAAGCCAGGGCTGGGACAGATCCGGGTGCAGTTGGCACCAGGTCCTGGCCCTCAGCCACCCCACCCGCCACTGCCTCTGGGTGGGCTCTCTGGCACCCTCGGAATGAGGAAGTGGTTCTAGTTCCCTGACCCCTTTAGGTCCCAACAGCATGCCACGCCTTCAGCCACATCCCCTCAGGGTCCAGACGCCCAAGGTGAAGTTCTAGGCTAGCAGTCAGTGCTGCGCCCCCTGGTGGTGAGAGTCGGTTGGGGTCTGGGCCTGCAGTAGGACCTCCTACCCTTAGGTGTCAATCGGACCGGAAATTACCAGGAATGGTCTCACTCTGGGGAAAACAGAAATGTGCCTGGTGTCACAGTTTATTGTTTATAAACCATGAAAATTACAGCTGTTGCTCAGCGCAGGCCTAGTAATGCCCACTGTAGGGAGGCAGTAGGGCACCAGAGACCTAGCTTGGCCCAACCCAATGGGGACACCAGCCTTAACTGAGTTCCCAAGGGAGACTTGGCACGTTGGCATGGGTGCTGGATAGATAAAGCATGCAAGAGGAGAAGAGGGACAGAAGGGACATGCATCTGGAGGGTATAGGGACCCAAATAAAACAGGATAGGTTCCTCCCTCTCACTGGGAGGCTCAAAGCCTGGCTGCCAAGGTTGTAGTCAGCATCAGTGGGGCAAGGGGGCTTGGCAGGGCAAGGGCAGAGCTGTTAATCATACCCACTGTTCCAGGTGCCCTCCCTTCCAGTAAGCCTCGGGAACACAGGACAGAGATGGGATAGGGCTTTCTATGCCTTGGTTAAGACGCCAAGGGCAGGGCCTGGGGCAGAGACTCGATGGGCCTGGGGCCTAGTCAGGCCAACAGGTAACATAGAGAATGAAGGACATCCAGAGATAAGCAGAGGAGAGTCCCTTAGTCAAGGGAAGCCCTGGGAAGACACAGCTGGCAAGGTATGGGGGCAGGGCCACGTGATCAGGGAAAGTTCTGGGAAGAAGCTGCTGGGTAAACAAACCCGATGCCGAGCTTAGGTCTGAAAAGGGGGTCTGGAAGGCTCAGTCCAGCTTGGCAAAGCCCCCAATGGTGACTTTCCTCTCAGGCTTGGTGCCCACGGGCTCCTGCAGCTGTACAGCGCCACCCCCAATGAAGCAGAAGGCAGGGCACACAGGCCCCGAGCAGTCCAGGGGACACTCCAGCAGCCCACGGAAAGATACGGCATCCAGGAAGGAAACCCGCCCCCGCTCGTAGTCCAAACAGATGCCTAGGCGGGGTGGCAGGGGCACTGTGCAGCTGGCCGCTGGGCCATCCCTCCCTGTCAAGCCTGCATTTGAACTCGCTCCGGAACCCAGCAGGATCTTGCCCATGCCGATGGTCAGGAAAGCGAAGGGCGGCAGCGCCTCCACTGCAGCGTCTTCGGCACCGCTGTCGTGCCCACTGTCCGGGTCGTATCTGTGGGAGTGGGAATCCAGAGGAAAGATGCTGGGAGGGAGAGGAAGGGCCTGGGGTGGGGTCGAGGAGCTGAGATGTTGGAAGGATGGGATGTTGGGGGAACAAGGGGTTGCAGGTATCAAGGTGAATGCATGTTGAGGGTGTTAGATCGTAAGGCTTTGGTCTGTGTAGGAAAGGAGAGGGCCTGGGAAAGGCGTCATGGGCAGGAAGAGATGGGACGTTGCTACAGCACGCTGGAGAAACGTGGGTCCTGTCAGGGTAGAAGGTGCTGAGAATCGTGGTGCCAGGGAAATGAGGTTAAGGACACAGTTTTGACAGCTGGGGATGTTGGCAGGATGAGGTCACCGTGATTAAGACGCGGTGGGGTGAGAGCAGGGGCAGAGCAGGGATGTTGGACGAGAGACGAAGATGCATTGGTACCAGGATGTTGGGGAGAAGGCATCTTGAGGGAATGGGTGCTGAGGGTCAGGAGGGAAATGTGGGGTGATGTTAATGAGACGAAGATGCATTGGTATCAGGATGTTGGGGAGAAGGCATCTTGAGGGAACGGGTGCTGAGGATCAGGAGGGAAATGTGGGGTGATGTTAATGAGACGGCGGGAGGCAGGGACAGCTGTGGAGATTTGTTTAAGGGAAGAACTTGGAGATGATGAGAAAGAGGCAGGTGAAGGAGGTCTCAGGGAGAAAACTTTTCATGGAAATAAGCTGCTGGGGGCCAGGACATGGGAGCTTAGATGGGTGGCATACTGGTCCCGAGTGACAGATGGAAGGAAGAGGTGCCTTCTATCAACCTTTTCCCCAAACATACACTCTGAAATCCAGTCTTCAAAGCTCCCTTCTGCCGCGCCCACATCTCTTCCATCCACAAGCCTCTCAGGGTGGCTTCCATGCTCCTTGCTCTTACCTAGCCTCAGCCCCACCTAGGCACGTCAGGATGCCCGTCACCACCCTCACCAACCCCAGCTCCTTCCCCAGGGCTTCATTCCCCACCCCGTGCAGAAGGGCCTGACCTGGGGCTGATCACATCCGGGGCACCCTGGAAGCTTTCCTGAAGCTTGCTCTCCAGCCCGACGCCCACCTTGACCAAGTAGGAGGCAGGGTCTACGGCACAGGCCCAGTAGCTGCGGCCCTGGGTCACAGCCACATCACCCAGGACCACGTCCACACTCAGGTGGCAGCCCGTGAGCAGCCGGTCAGCAGCCAGCAGCAAGGGAAGCCCTGGAACACTCCGCACCGCTCTCTGGTCCTTGCTGATGGCCAGCCGCTCTCGGCTCGCACCCCAGCGGCCATCAAGGAAGAAGTGCAGGACTGGAAGCAGGAGGTTGAGACAGAAGGAAGGATTTCAGGGACACACTGGTACTGGGGACTGTGGGGTGTCAGCACAAACATTGGGAATTTTGGGCACAGGGAACAAGTTGTTAAGGAGTTTAGTCACCAGGAGTCGACAGGGGCCCAGGGAACTAGGGCGTGGGAAACTGACATAGAGACATAGGGAAGAGAGAGGCATCCCAAATAGACACGGGAAGCCAGGAATAGCGGCGGTGGACTGATGGGCAAAGAAATGTGTCCCATCTCTAGCTAACTCAATGTTTCTGCAACCCATTCTCCATGATTTGTCCTGTGGACCATCTCCACTATGGCCCTGTTCCACCTGGTCCCATTTCTAACACCACTGACCTGAGCCTTCCATCCCACACGCTGGTGCCCATACCTGACACTTCAACCCAGTCCTGACTCTTTTGCCCTTTACCTGAGAGCTGAGTCCACTCAGCAAGCCGCTTCCCTAACATCGACTGAGTCCTTGCTATAAGTCAGAAGCTGAGTCTTTACACGTACCATTTAATAATGGGTTCACTACCAAACCACTCTATTAAATATTATTATTACTTCCGTAGAAGGGGACTCTGATGTTCAGAGGAGAAAAATGTGGCTCAGGACACAGAGTTTTCAAGGGGCAGAGGTGGGTTTTGAACCCAGGCAGTCTAGCTCTAGAGGAAGTGAGTACAACCCACACATTAAATTGTACAAATTATAGAAATTCAATTGTATTGCATTGCTTTTCCAGTGCCCACTGGGATTGAGCCGAGTACTTGGGCTATCCATCCTGTACCCTCTGCATGAACATCTCCATTTGGCACACGAAGCCTCCGGTCTGTGCACTCACCGGGTGCTGGGGGTGTGTGCAGGTGGACATCCTCGCTGTACTCTCCGTAGCCAGCCTTGTTGCAGCCACGGACACGCAGCACGTACACAGAGCCTGTGTCAGGGTTCTCAAGAAGGGCACTGGTGCCCCTCACCTCCTCCCGTCGCTGCCAGCGGGTAGGGCCTGGCTGGGCGGGGACATCTGTGCGCCGGAACTCAACGGTGTAATGCCAGGCAGGTGGTGAGTGAGGGGGCAGCCGCCAGCACAGGAATATCTGATCGTAGGCAAAGGTGCGCTGGGTGTCGATGACAGGCGCCTCGGGCACTGTTGGGAGAGACAACGGGGTCAATCAGGGCCTGGCCACTGGCCTGGCATGGAGAGAGGGGCAGGCAGGAAAGAGGAAGCAGCGGGAGCCGGGGGGATGAGTGTAGGTGAGGGAGCTGGGGAAAGGAACTTTCTAGGCACTGGGTGGGCAAGGTAGGGCCCAAAGGAGAAAGAAGTGGGAGAGTGCTGGGCGGGGGCGAGAGCCCGAACTCTGGTCCTAGTTTGCCACTACCCTAATTTGGCCTTGAAGTGAGCCACTTTCCCTCTCTGGGCCTCAGTTTTCTCTTCAGTCAAATGACAGCATCAGACCAAGTGAGTTCTGAGGGCCCTTACAGCTGAGATTCTTTGACATAAGAAGGAGCCCCAGAACGAGGCAGGCAAAGGCCACTTGGAACCCAGGCAAGAGAGCCCTGAGCAGGAAGGGATGTATAAAGGTTGGGAGGGAGGTGACAGGTCAGCAAGACGGAAAGCAGGAAGGCAGCAGAGGGGAGCAAGCTTGCTAGCAGAGCGGTGCATGTAGGTCAAGAGGAAGAGAATGAGAGTTCAGAGGGCAAGGGTCAAGATAATGAAAGGTCAGAAGGACCAGGATTATGCAACGGCCTAAGGCAGGGAGGTGGGAGGACCAAGAATTCAGGGTACATTAGGAGAGAGAAGGAAGCAATCTGTGGGTGGCCAGGCTGTGTGGGAGCACGGGGAGAGGAATAGGGAGGGGCCCAGCGGGTGGCAGGGCCCCCAGGGCAGGGCTGCTGACTTGCCTGGGGTGCTCCGGAGCAGAGTCCGCGGTGGCCACAGCCTACAAAGAGAGAGGGAGAAGCGGCGCTGAGCGCGGTAGGATGGTGTGGTGTGGCGGGGGTGGCTGGCCGGGCCAGGCAGGAGGCCAGGAGGTCCCTGGTGGGCACTGCCCCCCGGGTCCGCTGCAGGGGGGTTGGGGAAGGGAAGAAGGCTCTGGTTGGACGCGGGCCTGGCTAGCTCCTTACCTCTCAGGAAGCTGAGCTCCGTCAGCAGCTTCATCTCACGCCCCACATCCAGCTGGCAATGGCGAAAGGAGGAGCTGGCAGCTGGCCGGAATGTCTGGAGGGCCTCAGTGGCTCGGGCAATCCTAGAACGGGGTAGGCAAGGGTCAGGCATTGCCAGGTGGGCAGCAACCCCTCCCTGGCATCCCCCATGCCCCCCACCTATCCCTAAAGCCACTGCTTCAGGTCTACCTCATTCTTGAGAAGCTAGCATCAGTCTGACCAAATGAACCTCCACGAGACTCCAGCTCTCCATCCGTTTATTCTAACTACTGTCCTAGGCGTTCGCGACACCGGCGGTGCCCACCTCCCTGGAGCCTACACCTTTGTGCCACGCCCCTCAGTACCTGTTATGCAGCTGTTTGGCCGCTTGTACAAAGCAAGGCTGGTCTGTTTCCTTAAGGACTTCCTGGGCATAACCCACCAGACCCGAGCCATCCAGCAGACTCTGGTGCTCGTGGACCTGGGCGCCAAGTCGGGATAAACGCTCTTGCTGGCACTCTTCGATGGCCTGAAGCAGTGAGGCCCGCTTCTCTTCCAGCACAGCCCCTAGTCCCCGAACCAGCTGGGACACCTCCTCTTTCGCCTGCTGACCACTCACCTGTCCAAGGAGGAACACCCAAAGGATAAGAGACTTACTATCGTCTTGAAGGCAGCACTTGCACCCGCCCCCAAGATGCCACACCATACTATCCTAGGGAATTTAGTTCATTTCACCCATCCGTCTCAATAGGGCCAGGAGTATGACTGACAAAGGACCTACACCACAGATATGGTCACCTCCTGACCACTTGTACTAACTTTCTGAATGCTCACGTAACTGTAGGCTGAAGAGAAGCAAGCCTCTTCCATTTCCTAGATTTTTGGCTTGATCTAGGAAATCAAAATGAATACAAGACAAAAATACAAAAGTCCTATTAATTTTATACCTACTTGGGAACTTCTAAAAAGTATTTTTATGTGTATAGAGGGTTTGCCTTTATGTATGAATGTATGAGGACCAGGTGTGTGCCTGGTGTCTGTGAAGACCAGAAGAGGGCATCAGATGCCCTGGAACTACATGTCGTTGTGAGCCACCATGTGGGTGCTGGGAATTGAATCTGGGTCCCCTGGAAGAGCAGCCAGTGCTCCTACCCCACTGATCTATCTTTCCAGCCTTTATCTGGAGAATCTCTGTAAGAGGCAGGGTTCCATGTATCCCAGACCTTGAACTTGCTGTGTCCTGAAGAGAGAGGCCCCTGCTTCAATTTATCCAGTCTTGGGATCCCGGCATAAGACACAGTGACCCACTTAAAAGTTTAATTAATTAATGAGTTTTTATAATTTTAAAATATATAATTTATTTATTTTTTTGTGCCTTGGTGTTATGCCTGCATGTATGTCTGAGTGAGGGTGTCAGAAACCCTGAAGCTGGAGTTACAGACAGTTGTGAGCTGCCACGGGGGTGCTGGGTCTTGAACTCAGGTCCTCTGGAAGAGCAGCTGGTGAGTTCTCTTAACCACTAAGCCAGCTCTCCAGCCCCTATTAATTAAATTTTTAAAAGAATAATTCAGGTGCTGGAGAGATTGCTTAGTGATAAGAGCAAGTAACCACTGAGCAAGGACTGAGTTCATTTCGTAGCATCTATCAAAGGTACCTGAGTCACCAGTAATGACAACTCCAGAGGGCCAAACACCTCTGGACTCCACGGGCACCCCCTCCACATGGGGTACACTCAGATACACACATGCATAACACCTGATTAGTTCCTTTAAGAACAGTACAGTTGCATTTTAAGTATTTATGTACATATGTATATGTATGTATAATTTAGTAGTGCTGTGTCTGCATGTACGCCTGCATGCCAGAAGAGGGCACCAGATTCCTTTGTGAATGGTCATGAGCCACCATGTGGTTGCTGGGAGTTGGACTCAGGACCTCTGGAAGAGCAGTCAGTGCTGTTAAACACTGAGCCATCTCTCCAGACTACTGCAGTTACGTTTTTAACTTAGATTTTTTTTTCTCAAATTTAATTTTGCCAGCCATTTTTGTGTTTTATTGTTGTGGGGACTTTGGGCCTTGACCATGTACTAATACAGCAGAAGGTATGCCTACTCTTTCAACATATTTTTTTTACTTAAAAATATTTATTTCGGCCGGGCGGTGGTGGCGCACGCCTTTAATCCCAGCACTTGGGAGGCAGAGGCAGGTGGATTTCTGAGTTCGAGGCCAGCCTGGTCTACAGAGTGAGTTCCAGGACAGCCAGGGCTACACAGAGAAACCCTGTCTCGAAAAAACCAAAAAAAAAAAAAAAATATTTATTTCGGGCTGGAGAGATGACTTGGAGGTTAAGAGCACTGACTGCTCTTCCGAAGGTCCTGAGTTCAAATCCCAGCAACCACATGGTGGCTCACAACCATTGTAATGAGATCTGATGCCCTCTTCTGGGGTGTCTAAAGACAGCTACAGTGTACTCATATATAATAATAAATCTCTAAAAAAGATTTATTTCATTTGTGTGTGTGTGAGAGATTGTGTGTTGGTGTACCCCACGTGTACAGAAGCCCCTGAAGACCAGAGGAAGGTATCAGATGTCCTGGAGCAGATTCCAGGTGGTCGTGGGCTGCCATGTAGCTGCCAGGAACTGAACCTGGGTCCTCCACAAAGGCAGTGAGTGCTCTTAACCACTGACTCGTCTCTCCAGCCCTCACGAGCCCCTCGTGATGGAGATGCGCACGCTCCAACACAGGCCCCGGTCAATTCCAGGGCAAAGTATTTGTGAAGAACTGACAGGGTAAATGGATTTATGGGCTGGAGTAGTCAATCCTAGCCATGTTGCTAAGAGAAAAATAGGGAAAGGCTAAAAACCAGTGAAAGACAAGAGCTACTTTAAATAGTCGGTCATTTGGATACATTGCAGCCCCAGTTACCATTATCCGGCAAACAAGCTTGTTCTGGGACCTCAGTTTGTGAAGGAGAACCTTTTCCAAAATATCCTTCTATCTGGAGGCATGTCAGAAAATGCAGTAAATGGCCTTTCTGAACCTACAGTTCCTCCAGCAACTGCAACTTTTAATCACCATGACACTAACTGGTCATCTTTGACCCTAGCTCTTTCATAGTCTTAATCTTTCTGTATCTCACCCAAATAAGAAAGGCCACGGCCGCACTAATGTCCACGTGTGGACCACTAGCTACGGCACACTGGTGGCTGTGCCATCGCTCCCACCCACTGCAGCTGCCAGTTAATCCAGACAACAGAGGACGCTCATTCCTCAGCTTCATGGTCTTGTTCATGCTGACTCTAAGGACATTTGAGCCCCTTAGCCCCCAACTATGCCCTTCTACGCTCCCTGCAGCCCCAGCTCCAGCTTAACCCAGGGTACTGGTGTCCTTACCAGTAAAGTTTAACCAGAGCCTCCACTCACAGGCACCCTCCTCCTGTGGGCTCTAAACTGGCAGCAAGGCAATGGGATATGCCCACCCGAGCGGGATCCAAGGCGCATGTCCTTCCTCACCTCAGTGTGCCTGATGGTCTCTTCCAGCTCACAAATCTGGGTCTGCACTGTGTCCTGGTTTCCTAAGATGTATGCCAGGCTCTTTGTTAGCTTATCCTAAGGGCAAAGAAAGAGGTGGGCATCATCCTGGCTCTGTGAGAAGCAAGTAATTAGGAGGTGTGTGGTGGTGTGTGTTAGCACTGGGGCTGAGGAAGTAGGAGGGGTCTTTACCTTGAGGGCCTGGTAGGCACTGAGCACTGGTGTGATCTTGTGCCCACTGTGGGTACGCCGTACTCTGCAGAGTTGGCACACCAGCCGTTGACATGTCTTACAGTAGTGGGTCACCTCTTCTTTGTGGTCTGGACACATCAGGCCCTAGGGAGACAAAGGATAATGAAATCGTCAGTCGCTTGTGTGTGTAAGGATGTTGACCTACCATCAATTGCCTGCCCCTCTCCAGCAGTCAGGAGAGAAGGAAGTGGAAATAGCTGGTGGTGCTCCCTAGCGCCACCTGATGGTAAACATCAGGAATGAAAGCATTTGTGAACCGACCGAGCCAAGGCCTAGCATTGCTCCTCCCTCTACATAAGTACATAGTTATAACAATGATGATATAGTTCAACTTTGTTCACCACTCCGCCCGACTCCTAGAAAAGCATCCTGCATATCAACGACTTTTCTGCGGCAGAGTTTTCCTGTGTATCCAGGCTGGCCCTCAACTTCCAAGTCTCTTTGTTGGGAACTCAGGCATGTGCCACCATGCTTAGCCAGATAACACTTTGTAGGCAACAAACTTCTCCTGAGATCCTATCAGCAACCCTGCAGGTATAGTTAGTTACTGCAGAGCAGATTCTCTCATCTCTGTGCAGCTGGTGAGGTGAGAGACCCAGAGATGTCGAATTCTTTGTTCCGTGAATGTTAGAGATGCGGGTTGCTAGGCAGCTAGATGTGATGGTGCGTGTCCATAATTCTAGTGCTCAGGAAACCGGGAAAATGGGATTTCCATGAGTTCAAGGCTAGCCTGGGCTATGTGGCAAGGTGCTGTCCCGTCTTTTTTTCTTAATATCTTATTTTGAATTATGTGTATGTGTCTATGTGTAGAAATGTGCATGTAAGTGCAGGAGCTAGAAGAGGCCAGAGGTGATGTACCCCCTGGAACTGCAACTACAGGGAAACAAATGCAATTCTCTGGAAGAGCTCTTAATCAAAGAGCTCTCTCTCCAGCTCTAAGACCCCGTGTGTCTCTCTCTCTCTCTCTCTCTCACACGCACGCACGCACGCACGCACATGCACGCACACACACACACAACCTTACCCAACTAGCCCTCTTTAGAAGCCCACACGTCAGCCACCCCCAGCGCCCCTCCCACTTCAGACCCTGCCAGGACTGGCTCACCTTGGGGCGGAATGAGAGGGTGGGTAGCGTGGGCTCGTGTTGGGCCTTCTGAGTGCCCCAGGGGTGGAAGAGCTTGAAGCATTCGTTACAGAAGGTAGCTCGGCACTCTGTGCAGCCCTTGGTGGCCTCTAGCGGTGGGGGCTTGCACAGCTGGCACAGGATGGCCCCTCCCACACTCACACTCTGTCGGTACCTCTCCACCACTCGCTCTAGGGTCAGGTTTCGGAAAAGCCCGGAAAGGCCCCTCTCCCCCAGCTCCACATCGCCCTGGCAGGCTGGGCACGGGAATATGATCGTCTGGGGGTGCAATGCACCACGCTTCCGCCCAGGGTACGTCCCAAAGCCTGTAGATGGACCCAGGAGGCAGAGGTGAGAACTACAGCTGGCTGGGGGTGGGTGACATCTGTTCAATTAAAACGTGGAATTTCGGGGCGGGGAAATAAAAAAAAAAGAGGAATTTCATTGCGCCAGAGATCAGCTCTCATTAGAATTCAGATAAGCAGTAAGTAGCTCCAACAGAGAATGACAGACAGATGCCCCGACCCTCTTCCACCTTTCTACACTCCCACCCCATCCCACAGGCCCCAGCCCCACCTGACTTAAGGAGCCGGTCCAAGCGATCTGGCTTGGGGAGAGTTCTCCGAGAGAGGCGGGGGCTGCGGGTAGAAGGGGTGGAAGCAGGAGACGTGGGCTCCGAACTCGGATCCCCGCCGTGGCCTATGTACCCCTGCTGGCCCAAAACCTCCCGGGCACAGGCCTGGCACACGTTGTGGGTACAAGGCAGCACTAGAGGCTGCTTGTACATCTCTTGGCACACTGGGCACAGCAGTTCCTTCTCCATGTTCTTCATGCTTGTCTGTGGAGGGACCAGGAGGTTGTGTGAGAGCTAGGATACTTGGGCAAACCTCAGCCCGGTCCCTTGGCTGCCAGGAGGAAGGGCAACACAAGCTACCTACTGCTTTGACCCAGTACCCGCCTTGGTTGGTTCACACACCTTCCCAGCTCTCTGTCTCCTGCTTCTGCCCCCCTCTTCGGGAACTTAAGGTCCAACAAGAAGGTACGGTTGGAGCTCTGGCCTCCCCCAGCATCGCGCCCCACCCCCATCACTCCCGCTGCAGCAGCGCTGGCAGGCAGTCCTCCCGCCTCACCTGTCTCCACATCTCCATCTCCGGATTACCAGCCTGCTCCTGGCATTTATTTCAAGGGCACCACCCATTCTACAGCTGGGTGTTGTCCCCCGCCCCTTTCTCTAGCAACCCTCAGACGCATGACTGCTCCCCGCGGCCAGGGTGCGCTAGCTCTCTGAACCGGCTGGGCACCGGCCGGCGCCCCAACACCCATCCTCCATTCTTCAATTCTATTTCGTCCAGTCTCCCAAAATCAACCCATTCCTCTTCGCGTCCTATACTAGAGCTATCAGGCCCAGTCTGCTGGAGAAATTCGGCCTGCTATAACCCTTTGCCCAATCTTGGGGGGGGAGGAGGGAGCGCCCCGCCTACCTGCCCCCTCCCCACCGGAAGTATCCCTCCCCCTTTTGGTGAGGGGTCTTCTGGCTATTCCCCACCCCCACACCTCACCTTGGTCCCTCTCTTCGCAGCCATCCCGGTCAGGGGCGCAGCTGACACAAAGGAGGGAGGGACAGGGAGGGAGGGGGAAGGAAGTGGTGGGGGGGAGCAGGGTTGGCACCGCCTCTGGGAGAGACGGGCACGGGTTACCATGGCAACCGCAGGCTGCACGGCAGCTCGCGGGGGGGGTGTTGGGGGCGGTAGAGTGGGGGGTCGGGAGGGGTCCAAATTGGGAACTGCACCCAGAAGTGGCTTTTGCATCACCCCCCCCATACCTGTCCTCAGTTTCTTGGAAAACATCCAAGCTCACACATGCCCCTTCTCATAGCGCTGGTGCACGCCTGGCAGCTACCCCAAGCCTACCCGCTGGGTCTGGGCAGCTTCTAGCTGCCTTCACCCCAGCAAACGCGAGTCTTTAAAGCACTCACCACTCGGCTGTCCCCAGGATCCCTGCACACCTGCATCTCCGCCCTCCCAGTCATTTCTGTGTTAATTAATCCCTTCTCTACATTCCATATTCTTCCTGGACCCCCACCTGTTCAAGGATCTGGCTTGCCCCAACCCTCTACATCCCCTCCCTTCCCCTTGACCCCACCTTAACTCACACTGATGCGGACTAGTGCATCCATGATGGAAGTGAAGGTCTGCATATCCTCACCCTCAGCCATGGCCCTACTGTGCCCGCCCGCCCCCGGGTGCCCGATCCTGGCAGCTGCTGCGAACCCGGGGCTTAATGCAGGAGCCGGGTGGGGTGTAGGGAGGGGTGGGGAGGGCGAGACATCACTGCGCATGCTCCAGGGACTAGCTTCGAACTGCGTCCGTCGAGGTAGGGGGTGGGAAATAGTTCTTCCCACGTGGTTCTCCAAAGGCGGTCTAGGGGGTGGGTAACATGGAAGAGTATTTGAGGTAGGAACCATTCCTTCTATTGGAACCTTGCATCGATTCCTAGTCCTACTACTCACATAAAGCAAGCAGCTGGTTTCAGAGGAAGAACTTCAGGTGC
This sequence comes from Tokudaia tokunoshimensis, assembly GCA_036184795.1. NCBI lineage: Eukaryota > Metazoa > Chordata > Mammalia > Rodentia > Muridae > Tokudaia > Tokudaia tokunoshimensis. The sequence continues at coordinate 70,199,521 of BTHU01000003.1, read as the reverse complement.
TACACCTTGGGTGGCACATATCTTCGGGAGTTGTTGAAGCAATCAGAGTGGGTCAGGGAGGTCTGAGGAAATTGTACGGGAGATGTCAGGAATAGCAATGAAGGCACAGGTGACTCTTGGCCATGAGATCATGACTGAAAGACGTGAGTGCAGCTTGTCCAAAGAGACAGCAGATGCCTGGCTACAGAAGGCTGGAGACCAAGCAGGGCGGTGGCCTAGAATGCTCTTCGGAGCATTATTTCCTCCTTGCCGCAAGAGGGCGCTGCATCCAAGGCACGTAGAGGAAGAAGTAAAGCAAGTCCACGTTGGCCCCGACGCCTGCGTACAGACAACCGCGCCGGCTTTGGCTCCCCTCTTTCTCCGAAGGCACGGATTGGACCCACGGACGGGGCATGATGGGTAACTGCACCGGCGGGATGCCCGGACTGCTCTAGCGGGTGGGCTTTGGGGTGGCCTTTTTTTTCCCGGTAGCCTCGGTAAAGCTGACGTGTCCTAGTTTCCAGGGAACTAGCATTTCCTCCGGACAGGCGGGAACTTGGGTGTGCGGGGCCGGGCGGGGCCTGGAGGTCGCCGTGGGATGGGGGTGGGGGGTAGGTCACTTGGAAGTGGTTGGTGAGCCAAGCTCCGGAGTGAATCTGCCCGAATCTTAGCCAGACTCTTTTTCTCATTTCCAGTAGTCGGTACCGGAACCTCCTTGGCGCTGTCCTCCCTCCTGTCCCTGCTGCTCTTCGCTGGCATGCAGATATACAGCCGCCAGCTGGCCTCCACCGAGTGGCTCACCATTCAGGGGGGCCTGCTGGGCTCCGGCCTTTTCGTCTTCTCCCTGACTGTATCTTCCACGCGCTGGAAGGGGAGGTGGTGGTGTATGAACAGAAGATGGGCGGGGGTGGGTGACAAGGGCCTTACATTTCCTCTACTTCCCAGCCCTGGCTTGTTGCATGAGTTTTCCCTTAATTCCTTCAACCCAGGCCTTCAATAATCTGGAGAATCTAGTCTTTGGTAAAGGATTCCAAGCAAAAATCTTCCCTGAGAGTAAGTGAAACTCAGTAGTTGACTGGACGCTTTTTTTAAACCTCCCCCAAATATGATGCTGAATTTCCCGGTGCTTAGATGATAAAGGAGAAATACGTTTGCTTAAAACTATCTTGAAGGGGCTGGAGAGTTGGCTCAGTGGTTAAGGGCACTGACTACTCTTCCAGAGGTCCTGAGTTCAAATCCCAGCAACCACATGGTGGCTCATAACCATCTGTAATGAGATCTGACACCCTCTTCTGGTGTGTGTAAAGACAGCTACAGTGTACTTACATATAACAATAAATAAATCTTTTAAAAAAAATCTTAAAAAAAACTGTCTTGAAGACAGAAGATGCTTCCACATTAAGCATTTTATCGGCGCTGGAAGAGAAGCACAAAAAGGAGAGGGAGAGGAAAAGAAAGAAAAAGGAAAGCGTGGTCTGCTTCCAGGAAAGGTTTCAAGTGAACAGTCGAGTCTAGGCTGATGTCTGATAGCATCCTGGGGAAGGTGTTCTTTGTCCCTGTGAGAAAAGAAAGCAAGACCAAGTCCACTGAGGGAGTCTGATGTGAATCGAGCCTGCACTAATGCATTCTGCTTGAGGAGATTGTGAAGTCTACGTTTACTGGGATGTTACAATGGCAGGAACCCTGACCGAAGGAGAGTAGAGAATAAGTCTTAGAGCTCTCTCTTTCTCTGCCTCCCTTGGTCTCCCTCTCCTCTCTCCCTCCCTTCTGTAGCCCACACAGGCCTTGAACTTCCTGTGTAGCTGAGGATGACTTTAAACCCTTGAATTGCCCCCACTTCCCAGGTCCTGAGATTAGCACTACCTCATGTCATTTATGAGGTGCCGGGGATTGAATCCAGGTCTTTGAGCATGCTAGGCAAGCTCTCTACCAACTGAGGCACATCTCCAGTCCTGACAGATCAGTTTCTGTGTGTGATGGTCTTTGTTAGATGGCTCATGTAGAGATCTGATGGAGAATTAAACTCAAAAAGCAAAGCTGACATCAGGACCAAACTACTTGGAAAGCCACATGCTGGGAAGCTCAAGCAGTTGTAGCCCCGTGGAAGACTCACCCAGTAGCACCCATGCTGCCCACTGTCCTCGTTTCCTAGCCCTCCTCCAGGTTGCATCTTCCCAGCCCTGTTGCAGGTTTCCAGAGCTTCCGCCGAGCATGCCCAGAACCTCTGTCTCTTCCACTCTTTCCCGTGTGTCTGTTATATTCTGGAAGAAATTGTTAGGAGACAAAAGTCTTGTCTTTTAGCCAGATGGTGGTGGCGCAGGCTCTTAATCTCAGTACTAGAGGCAGAGGGAGGCATGTCTCTGTGAGTTCAAGGCCAGCCTGATCTACAGAGTGAGTTCCAGGACAGCCAAAGCTACACAGAGAAACCTGTCTTGAAGTGGGGGGAAATCCTCTTCTTTGCCTTCTCTTCTGACTCCAGCTGGACAAGTGGACCTCTTTGTCCTTCCACCCTCTCACCCATATCCTGTACTGACAGGCCATATTCCTCTTTCCTGAATAATGGGAACAAGCCTGCTCTCCACCCTTCTAGAACATTGTATTTTATTTATTAATTTGCTTTTGAGGCAGCCCAGGCTGGCCTTCCCTTGAATTCTTGGGCTTAAGTGATCCTTCCTGCCTTAGCCTCTGGACGAGCTGGCTATATAGACGTATACCACTGCATTAGCTTTCTTTTGTGTATATGTGGGGGTGGGGAGGCCAGGAAGTTAAATGAGACGTGGAGCCAAGCTAGTAAAACAAAACTGCATTCATGTCTTCCCTTCGTGTCCTGAACAAGTGTTAAGGCATTTGCTTTTGTGGAGACACACCTATTTTGTTTGTGTTGTTTTTCTAGACAGGGTTCCTCTGTAGCCCTGACTGTCCTGGAACTCCCTCTGTAGTGGACGCTGGCCTCCAGCTCACAGAGATCTGCCTGCCTCTGCCTCTATTGCTGGGTTAAAGGTGTGTGTCCCATGCCCAGCAGGACATACGTTTTCAAGCATGTTCCTCACAGGGCTCTAGACTACTCCTATTTTTCCATTTCTGTTTTGAATGCCTCCTGACGCTGCCTGTCCTCGTCTCCCCAGTCCTCCTCTGCCTGCTGTTGGCACTCTTCGCGTCCGGCCTCATCCACCGAGTCTGTGTCACCACTTGGTATGTATCTGACAGTGGGCAAGTGGCACAAGGACACCGTGTCTTGTGGTGCCAGATCCTCCTATGGTATTGCCGGTCCCTTCCCTTCCACCATATGCCCCTCCCCGTTTCCCTTTTTTTTTTTTGTCCTTAATTTCCCAGGCCTAACTGAATTCTTTACATGAAGCTGGTGTGCCTGTTGGTGACTGATTTTCACCCCCTAGCTTCATCTTCTCCATGGTCGGCCTGTACTACATCAACAAGATATCCTCCACTCTGTACCAGGCGACAGCTCCAGTCCTCACACCGGCCAAGATCACTGGCAAGGGCAAGAAGAGAAACTAACTGCGGATGAGTAATAAAGTCACTTCTTTGTAGCTGTGTCTGTGAGCTACGATAATAGACCTCATCTGCCAGTGCCTGGGCTAGGCAGGCGCTGCAGTGCCCTCCACTTCCAAGAAAGTCATTGTGGGAGAAGAATGCAACAATGATCAGGGCCTTAACCTGTAGGGAGAGAAGTTGAAGAGTATAATACAGGAAGGCCTGCCTTTCAGAACCGGAGTAGATGTTTTAAAGTATTATGAACGTGTGTGTGTTGTGTAAGAAAGTGGGGGTGCACATTGTACAGGTGCTACAGGGGGGTGGCAGGTGTCCTTTATCTCTCTTCGAAACTAGAGAAGATTTTGCAGTGGAGGCGGGCCCTTCTAGTCTGTGCAGTTCTGCATGGGGTTGTTATTGCTGCTTCCCGTCTTGAGAAATGAGCTTTTGTCCTTACCAAGAGCAAAGCACCCTTCTGCTGCAGTCCCTTCCAACACTGCTGTCCTTGTCTGTCTGTCCCACCCCAACATGAACAAAGTGCCTGTGCGCGTAAGGATCCTGGGTTGATCACGGCCCTTGCCCCTTTATCTTGTATTCAAGATATTAGGAAATCCATAAGTCTTTTCAGAGTAGATCAAAAGATCAACCAGTCTTGATGGAAATGAGGCAAGTGGCCCCAGATCCTGCTTTGTGCTGCCATGAGAGGCAGCTCTATCCAGTGTGCTTGTCCTTTAGAGCACCAAGGTCCCCCCCTCTCCTGGTGAATGCTCCAAACTTTAGGGACCACCCATTTTGGTCACTTTTGTATACTCAGTAGTACCTAACAGTGGGAAGTAGGTTGGTTGAATGAAAAAATGTATCCTTCAACCCTTCTAGAACAAAATCCTGCGCATTTAGAGGCACCTAAAGGCTAAGGAATAAGGCTCAGTAAAGATGAAGCCAAGAGTCTAAGGAGCTCAGGTCAAGGATTATTAGAGGCCACACTGCCCAGTCAATCTCTCTTTCCTGGCCGAGGAGGGAGAACTGCGCAGTTTGCATAAAGTGCCTACAGAGGGCGCTGTGAGCCCATCTATCCTGGACACTCAGGCCGACCTCTCCCTGCGCATTGGTCCTAAAGGACTAGGCGGTGCTCTAGTTCTTTGGAAGCCAATCTAGGGAACCCAAGAGGCCAGACCCCCACCTGGAAGGGTAGAAGCATCACTTCCTATTCTTGGGCTAGGAGCTGGGCAGAATTTCCAGTAGAGATCATAGTCTAAGCGTGGTAGTTCCAGGCTCATCTAGTGAGGTTGAAGAAGTGTCCCTCTGAAGAAGGGGTGGGGGAGGGGGTGTCCAAAATAGCTCTTGGGTCTGTGGGAAGGTGATGGGATCTAGATGTGACAATCAAACCTTGATTTTCTCCTTGCCTGCAGTGGGAGCACTGGGTAGGGAGCATATAGCCCTGGGTTAAGGCCTCCTGAGTGGCGGAGGCCTTCAGAAGGCTGGCTTGGGTGGAGCCAGGCAGATAACATCACTTGTAAGGCTGCGTCTGTGAGGGGAAGACCAGAGGTGACCTAGCAGTGCTAAGGGATTGAGGCACCTGCTACCACCTACTGTGTAGGACCAGGGGCAGTATGTGCCTCAGGAATAATGACCCATTCCTCCGGAATGGGTGGGTTTACGAGGCAGGTCAGGTCGGCGCCAATAGCACCTTTATGCTCAGCCTATCTGTGGTGTCTAGTTGTAGGCTATACACTCCTGACCTGCCAATTAACCCTGACAGAGATATCCAAGCCTCTAATCACCAGCATTAGGTAAAGGGGCCTGAGGACACGGTGGCTTCCAAGACTTGAAGGTGAAAGAGGCAAAGGAACTTGGGGTTCCTGGGACTCTGCTCCACCCGGGTGGCAGTAGACCTATGGAAGAGAGGGACATCCTCCTGGAGGACAGAGGGAGCCAGATGTTTCCTCCTGTTCACTCACACGTGGCAGCGACACCCGCAGGCACCCGCCCCCAACTCCGGAAACAGGAGTAAATAATACGTGGGCGGAGTCGGTGTAGTCTGGCCTGAGGCTTCTGGCCCCTGACCCGACGTGCTCCTTGGAGTCAAAGGTGATACCACCCTTCAAGAAGGCAGCAGGACACTCAGACTGAGGCTAGTAGGCTGGGCTGGCCTCCCTCCCCAGGCAGGCACTAACATGAAGAGCGCCTGGCATTTAGGGCATACCAATGGTACAGGGCGGGACCTGGGGGCGCCCAGGGCAGGCGGGAGGGCCAGTCTGCGCCAGGCCTTGGCTCCAGCCCTTTCCGGCCCTTATTGTCCTTGGTGAGAACCGGACACTGTCCTGTTCCCACTGCCCCCTGCCTCTACAGCTCTGCTCCCCAGGGCCTCGGGAAGGATGTTGGGAAACAAGAGAGAGCCAGAGACCCATAGAGACAGAGATGCTGAGAGACACAGAGACAGAGGCACAAACGGAAGGATACACTGAAGTCCATTGTGAAGTCATTGGGTGGTGGGCTCTGTGGGAACCCTAGTAGAATGGGAAGTTGGCAGCCCTGCCTTCTTTGGGGGGACTGCTGGAGTCTACAGTACTTGACAGGTTACAAATAGTGCTACCTCCTAAGCAGACAATGGTCAGAGCCCAGGCACGGCACTTGTCCCCTTTAGGGACATTTCTTTGCTTCCCTTCTAGGGAAATGGAAGTTCCTGGGGGCTCAAGGGCCAGAGCCAGGATCTGTCTCCTCAATCCACTCCTAGGACTGAGAGCCAACTGTACATATAAAAGCTGTACCATAAATGCTCTCTGGTTGAGTTCCTGCAGAGGCAGAGAGAGAAGCCCCTAATTGGCTAGAGAGTTAGGCATTCTCAAACAGCTTTAGGCCAGCTACTGGCAGTGAAGACTTCAAAGCTTCCCCTTAGGCCCCAAGGGGCAGCCACACCCGGCTAACCTCTTCAGCACTAGGCAGTGCAGGGAGTGAATATCCTGGGCCCACAGTTTCAGCAGCTCCTCCCTGGGACTAGATCCATTGCCAACTGGAGAGAGATGCAGGTCCCTATATCTATAGAGGTTCCAGCTACACTCAGAAAAAACAGGCATGCGTCTTCTTAACAAATGATTTTTCTTGCACATGTAGAGTGTGTGTGGTATACACGCATGTATGCATATTCACAAGTACGAGGATGAGTGGATATGCACACGCAGGCATGCAAAGTTGGAGGCCCAGAGTTGAAGTCTAGCATCTTCCCCAGCCTGTCCGTATTTGTTGAGGTAGAGTCACTGAATGTGGAGTTCATAGACTCCAGTAAGTGAAGGTAGCCAGTGTGCCCTGGAAATCTCTGCCTCCTGGGTGCTGGGAACCACAGGAGGTTGCCATGCCACCTGGATTTGAATGGGATATGAACGCTTGTCCATCCAGCCCTTTCTCCACTGACCCATCTTCCCCAGCCCAACGTGAACAGGTAGCCTGGAGTGACAAGTGTGCTGGCCGTACAATCTCTATAGGATTCATAGAAATTCCGATGATAAACTAAGGTCCTGTTTTATCCCTTCAAGGTCTGTGGCAATGGGTACACCAGATTCTCTGGGCTATTCTGTGTTTTGTATATTTGAGAAGTCAGAAGTAAAAGTTTTCAGTCAATTTTATGGCAAATCCCTTCCTTCTGTTTTACTAGAGTAACTGACTCTAGCTACACCGAGAGACAACACCAGAAACTTTAAATTGGAGCCCCCCCCCCCCCGGAAGCAATAAAGCTTGAGCCAAATGGCTTTCCTGACTGTGGGGAGGGTGGGGGGAACCTCGAGGTTCCCAGACAACTTCTCACACCTTGGAGAAAGCTGGGAAAGAGAAGCAGAGGGGACTTCAGAGCAAGAGGCAGAGGCCCCACGTGGGGAACTGGAGAGCAAAGATACTGCTCCAGGTGCTACAGAGGAGAGTGGGATTCTCCTGTCTAGGTAAATTGCCCTGAGCACTGACCTCAAACACTTTCCAAGGATCTCTGGGGCTTGGGTGTGTGCATGTGCCTGTGTGAGGAGACTACCAGTGAGGCTAGCAAGCCTGTGGTGCAGGGGATCCACCCCTTCCAGCCCTGTCTCTAGACTGCTCCAGGCCCACTGTAGGCACTGTGAGACAGTGGGAAAGACATGCTTCTTAGGATTGTTATTGCTGCTTAATTGAATTTGTACAAGTGTTTGCCTCTGTGTATTTATGTACACCATCTGTGTGCCTGGAGCCTACAGAGGTCATAAGAGGGCATTGAATCCTCTAGAACTGGAGTTACAGATGGTTGTGAACTACCCTGTGGGTACTGGGAACCTAACCCAGGTCCACTGTAAGAGCAGTGAGTGCTCTCAACCTGAGCTGTGCCGTTTTTCCAGCCTTGATTGCTTTTTGATACAAAGTTTCATATATTCCAGGCTAGCCTTGAATTCCTTGTGTTGTCAAGGATGGCCAATTTCTGATCTTCCCACTTTCATCTTTCCAGTATCAGGATTGCAGGTGTGAACCACCAGGCCTAACCTTATTTGGAGCTGGGTGTGGATCCAGGGCTTCCTGCACAGTATCAGGAGATCTATTCATTGAGCTACATCCTAGCACTGAGAGATGCATCTTGAATTAGACAACTCAACTCAGAAGGGTAGTTTGAACTCTGACACTGAGCAGGTGAGTGACAGAGACAGATTGAGTGACAGGGCAGATTGAGTGATAGGGCAGACTGAGTGACAGGAACAGATTTGAGTGACAGTGGCAGTTGAGTGACAGGGCAGATTGAGTGATAGGGCAGATTGAGAGACAGGACAGATTGAGTGACAGGGGCAGATAGAGTGGTTTCTCTATACTTTAGACTCCTTAACTGTAAAATGAATAGAATAATAGCTACCTTAGATTATAGGGATAAAGCTTTGAATTAAATCTCAATCCTGTGGGAAGTCTTATATTTAAGAAATGTATTTGTATTCTTTCCTTTCCTTTTTATTTTGGTTTGTTTGTTTGTTTGTTTGTTTTTTCAAGACAGGGTTTCTCTGTGTAGCCCTGGCTGTCCTGGAACTTGCTCTGTAAACTAGGCTGGCCTCAAACTCAGATATCTGGCTGCCTCTGCCTCTGGAGTGTTGGGATTATGGTGTGCACCATTAGGCCCAGCTGAGAAATGTTTGTTTCTTCTATGATGAAGACACTTTTTGGGGCGGGGCAGGTACTAAGGCTTCATCATGTTAGGCAAGTACTTTAACACTGAGTTACAAACCCAACTCTGGCAATATATTTTAGATGAAATTAATTTATCTTAAAGAGGGGGCAGGGTGCTGGAGAGATAGCTTAGTGTCTGAAGTGCTTGTACTCAGTTAAAACTGGGTTCACATCCTCAGATCCCACATAGAAGCCAGGTGGGTGTGGTGGCCTATCTGTGATTTCAGGCTTAGCTGGTGGAGACGATGGGAGATTCCTAGAGCAAGCTGGGTGGCGAGACTAGCATGTTAGTGAGTAAGTGAGCTCTGGGTTTTAATGAGTAATACAGCCTCAAGGAATAAGGTGGAAGAGTGATCAGGTAGGATTCGTTTTTCTTTTTTAAAGATTTTGTTTATTTTATATATTTGAGTACACTGTCTTCAGACACACCAGAAGAGGCATCGGATTCCATTGCAGGTAGTTGTGAGCCACCATGTGGTTGCTGGGAATTGAACTCAGGACCTCTGGAAGAGCAGTCAGTGCTCTTAACCACTGAGCCTTCTCTCCAGCCCCAAGTATGATTTTTTTTTTTTTTTGGTTTTTCAAGACAGGGTTTCTCTGTGTAGCCCTGGCTGTCCTGGAACTCACTTTGTAGACCAGGCTGGCCTCGAACTCAGAAATCCGCCTGCCTCTGCCTCCCAAGTGCTGGGATTAAAGGCGTGTGCCACCACTGCCCGGCTCCAAGTATGATTCTTGACATCACTGTCTACACACACAAACACACACACACACACCACCACCACCACCACCACCAAAACCATGCACTTACACATGTGCACCATACATGCATACATACACAACAAAAACCCATGCATTTACACACATATACCACACACACACACACACACACACACACACACACATACACACACGAAAATAGAAAAAGGACAAAGTGAAAGAGGCCAGCATATAGCTCAGTGGAGGACACTTACCTAGCATACAAGAAATCCTGGGTTTGACCCCAGCTTGAAGAGAAAATCAGACTGTTAGACTTTAAGTAAAGTGGACTGCTGTTTGTGTTGTGGATAAACGTCATCTGAACAGCTGCAGGTCAGATGGTGAGAACAAGAGATGGCTGTCCCTTACAGGAGGGAGCTGAGCAGGGACACAGCCTCCATGCTTGAACTGAAATACTGGAACTTTCCTGGGCCTCAGCCTGCTAACCCATCCTTCAGACTCTGGACTTGGCTGATTCCATGATTGCCGAGCCAGACCTTTAAAAGTCAGCCTACCAGTCCCCTTCTCTCTGCCACTGGCTCTGATCCGTGGGAGAACCCTGACTCATATGCTGTTTTCACAAAAGGAAGGAAAGGCTAGCCTCACTGCGCGACACTACACAATCTTGGGACTGGCAGGCGGCACACTGTCAACACTCACAGTTGCTGTTCCTATGCCGAGGGCTCCTGCCCCCAGCTTGAACATTTTTTTTTATGTGTATGAGTACACAGTCATTGTCTTCAGACATATCAGAAGTGGGCACCAGATCCCATTACAGATGGTTGTGAGCCACCATGTGGTTGCTGGGAATTGAACTCAGAACCTTTGGGAGAACAGTCAGTGCTCTTAATCGCTGAGACATCTCTCCAGCCCCTTGAACACTGTTTTACATTACATTTATGTATTTGTGTGTGCTCCATCCGGTAAGCCTGTGGAGAACAGTGGGAGTCAGCTCTCTCCTTCCACGATGTGGGTCTGAGGGATAGAACTCAGGGCATCAGGCTCGGGGGCAAGCACCTTGACTTAAAGAGCTATCGCACCAGCCCTGTTCCAGCTTTCCTGAGATACAGTCCTGCTCTATAGTACTAGCTGGCTTGATGCTTGCCCAGGATGGTATCAAGCATGTGGCCATCCCTCAGCCGCCGCCTTCTCCTCCTCCTCCTCCTCCTCCTCCTCCTCCTCCTCCTCCTCCTCCTCCTTCTTCTTCTTCTTCTTCTTCTTCTTCTCTTCTTCTTCCTCCGGCCCAAAGATTTATTTTTATTTTTCATTTTTTTATTATATGTGAGTACACCGTAGCTGTCTTAAGCCATACCAGAAGAGGGCATCAGATCTCATTAGGGATGGTTGTGAGCCACCATGTGGTTGCTGGGATTTGAACTCAGGATCTTCAGAAGAGCAGTCAGTGCTCTTAACTGCTGAGCCATCTCTCCAGCCCAGCCTCAGCCTTCTATGTGACAGATATAAGCCAGCTCACCTGGTTTCTCTCTACTTGATATAATATTTGTTTGCTTCTTGTCTCTGTCTTACAATACCACTTTACCACTTTATTGAATGGAGGGAATTTGTCTGCTTAATAGGTAAGTCATCAGTAATTTTTTTCTTTTTTGCAGAAGTGACGGTTCAAACCCAAAACCTGTGGATACTAAGGAAGTACTCCACTATTGATCTACACTCTGCTCAAAGCTGTTCATGTCTTTTTTTTTTTTTTAAGATTTTTTGGGACTGGAGAGATGGCTTGGGGCTGGAGAGATGGCTCAGCGGTTAAGAACACTGATTGCTCTTCCTAAGGTCCTGAGTTCAAATCCGAGCAACTCTATTTATTGTTATATGCAAGTACACTGTAGCTGTCTTCAGACACACCAGAAGAGGGCGTCTGATCTCATTACAGATGGTTGTGAGCCACCATGTGGTTGCTGGGATTTAAACTCAGGACCTCTGGACGAGCTCTTAACCACTGAGCCATCTCTTCAGCCCCAAAGCTGTTCATTTCTTACAGCAGAGTCTCACTGTATTGTCTAGGCTTGTCAAACTCAAGCTCATGCTAGCCTCTTGCTTCAGCTCCCTGAGTGTCTGAGACTGGGACAACATTGTACTTAGCTAACAGGTGTTTTAGGTGGCACGAGATCCTTGTACCCACAGATAAACAATAGGGAAAACATAAAGGATTGTCTTCTCAGTGCAGGAGAGCTATACCTGTTTTCCACACAGAAGGCTGGGAGTGGATGTAGTTAGTAGCCTGGTGATCTCTGAAGTCTGTAGGGCTAGGGTACAACCAAATCCCCCAGACTCTCCCTCCCTAGACTTTTATCTTTAGTTTTGTTTCTTAGTCAACAGAACCCATCCTTAGGGGAGATGTTATATGTGCCTAATAGCTTGGTGACTTCTGTGTTCTATGTGTGATAGAGACAATACAAGATCCTCCTCTAGGCCTATAAGCTATCAAACCGATCTTTATGGAAGAGGTCACATGCACTTTGCAAAAGTGTTTCAATGTAGTCACACCTGAAGCTTCATTATGCACATGGGATTGAGATAATTGTTACCAGGAAACTCTTTCCCAAAATTGTACATATAGATATGTTTAGTCTAAAATAAACCACCTGGTGTCAGACTCTCAAAGTTTGGACCAGCACTGACTAACTATGTTGTGTTGAACCTGATTTCCTTCTTGCCTCAGATTGTCACTCTGCTGGCAGTGGGCATTTGCAAAGACCCCACTGTGTTTCTGACAGGACAATCAGGACAGCCACCGGTAGCATACCATGGCATGTTGGGTTCTTTGGTGAAGCTCAGCTTCTGCCTTGAGAAACACTGACCTCAGATGAGGCACATGCTTCTCTCCCTGGCTCCTTTCTCCCTAAGGCTGCCACCATCTTTGCCTGTCTGGATGCTTTAGGGTAACTTCTCTGAAAACCCTGATTCACCCGAACCCTTTCCCTAATCAGGACTACATCTTTGATTTGTCATTTCCCAGTAAAGCCTGTCTGTAATTTTCCCCGTATGTGTTTTGTTGATTATATGTATGACTGTTCTGTTGCCCCTAGGAAACTGTGGGGACCTCGAGGGCAGGGATGGACAGAGTTTGACTACCTGGAGCCCTCCTGAAGGACTTAGTAATCTTCTTGGCACCCGTGGGTACCTGTATGTGGGTGAACCCCTGACCAAGCCCTCATCTTCAACATAAACACATCTTCTCCTCAAGCTACTAGTGATTGACCCTAGGGGTTTGCGCATGCTAAGCAAGCTCTTTATCACTGAGCTATGTACCTAACCCCCAACTACCAATACCTTTTTGGTTTATTTGTTTTTATGTCTGTGCTTTGCTTGCCTGAATGTACGTGCACTGTGTGTGTGCCTAGTGCCTGCAGAGGACAAAAGAGGACACCAGATTCCCTGCAGTTAAAGATGGTTGTGAACTCTGTGCAGATGCTGGGAACTAAACTCGGGTCCTCTGCAAGAACAGTAAGTGCTCTTGACTACTGTCAAGAGTGCTTTAAAACAATTGTTTTTTTTTTTTAATTTTTTTATTAAGCCGGGTGTGGTGGTGCACGCCTTTAATCTGAGCACTCCAAGACAAAGCAGGCAGATCTCCCCGGGTTTGAGGCCAACCTGGTCTACATAGAGCGCTCCAAGACAGCCAGGAATACATAGAGTGATCTCATCTCCAAAAACCAGGAAAAAAATAGATTTTTTTAAATTAATTCACCGTATGTACACAGCTGTCTGTGGAGATCAGAAGAGGGTTATAGATCCTGTGGGCTAGAGTTGTAAGCAATTGTGAGCTGGCTGGTATAAGTGCCGGGAACTGAACTCAGGTCCTCCGAGAAAGAGCAGTATGTACCTCTTAACCACTGAGCCATCTCTCCAGCTCCCTAACACAACACAAATACTTTTCAGGGGTCCCTAATCACCTGGTCCTGAGCAGTTTTCCCAGCCTCTCCTGCTATTTCCACCCCATGAAGCATTCTTTGTCCTGGAGACAGACACAAAGAATTACTCAGCATGAACTGTCATACCTTCGAGCCTTTGTTCAAGCTGTTCGCCTGCCTCTCGACCTAGACGGCCTTACTCATCTCCCCAGAGTCAGGTCAGCCTCTTGGGCATCTGTGAAGTCTTCCTCCTCCCCAGCAATCCAGCCTTCCTTCTCTGTGTTCTGGTTAATAGTAAACTTTCCTCACTCTTCAGTGACTAGGATACGGAGCCCTCAGGTTTAGAATTTGTTTCCTTCTAAAACCTAAGCTAAAAAGGTAGAAGTGCCAATAACCACATGCAGAAGTAATTTCCCTCAGACAGTCCTGAACAATAATAGGTAGATGAAGGTAGTGTGGGTTCTTGGTGAGTGTTTAGCAGATACCATCTTTACTATGTGGATGGGTGCTTTGTCTGCACATATGTCTGTGCACCATGGGCGTGCCTTGGAGGTCAGATCCGCTGGGACTGGAGTTAATGATGGTTGTGAGCCACCATGTAAGTGTTGGGGATTGAATCCAGATCCTTTGAAAGAGCAATATGTGCTCTTAACTGCTGAGCCAACTCTCCAGCCTCCGTATAGTTGTTGTTATTGTGATGGTGGCTCCTCCACCTCCTCCTCCTCCTGTCTTTCAAGAAAGGGATTTTCTGTATAGCCCAGCTGTTCTGGAACTCAATATGAAGACTAGGCTGGCCTTGAATTTACAGAGATCTGCCTGCCTCTGCCTCCTGGGTGCTTGGGACCAAAGGTGTGCGCCACTACTATCTGGCTCACATAGCTGTTCCCAACAATAATCACTAACTGTATTGTATGCCTTCTGGAGGTCACTCCTCCTCCTCCTCCTCCTCCTCCTCCTTCATCTTCTTCTTCTTCTTGGTTTTTCAAGACAGGCTTTCTCTGTGTATCCCTGGTTGTCCTGGAACTAACCTCGAACTCAGAAATCTACCTGCCTCTGCCTCCCAAGTGCTGGGATTAAAGGTGTGCACCACCACTGCCCGGCTGGATGTCACTTCTTAAAAATATTTTTTTGTTTTTTATTTTTTTAGACATGGCTTCCAATGTTGCCTCAGACATAGTCTGTAGTACAGGCTGGCCTTGACTTCACCACAGGCCTCTTGCTTCACCTTTCCAACAGCTGAGATTACAAGCTTGAGTCATCACATCTGGGTTCTGTATTTACTTAAAAATGCACTAAGTGAAAGGGACCTGTATTGGCTCAGGCCACCCCAAAACAACATTCTCAACACAAAGGAGATTTGTTTGTCCCAGAGGGACAAAGCGTGGGGGGAATAAAAGGCAAAGACAGGAGAGAGAGGAGGAAGGAGGGGGGAAGGCGACAAGGGAGAAGGGGGAGGAATATTTGTCCCAGAGGACAAAGAACTGCCTCTGAATAGAGAGGAGACAGACAGGGCCCATAAGCAAATTGTGGTTTATAAAGGCAAAAGGGGGACCCCTGTGTTAGGATGAGGTGTTTAATTGTTTTGTTTGGTTTTTCCTGAGACAAGGTTTCTCTATATAACACCCCTGGCTGTCCTGGAACTCACTCTGTAGACCAGGCTGGCCTTGACTTCACAGAGATCCATTTGCCTCTGGAATTAAAGGTGTGCACCTCCCCCCATGGAGAAGTTTAATTTTGATTGGACAGATTAATTAATTGAGGGGCTTTTGATTGCTGGATTTCAGTACTTTGATAGTCAGACCTTGGTAGTCAGCCTTAGGAGGATGAAGTGGCCAAATGATGGAATAGACCTTGGTGGTTGGCGTTAGGAATGGAATCTAACCCTTTTCAGTAAGGCAGAGGGAATGGGGAGAAGGGCAAGCCTGCTGGAGCCGGAGCCTGAGCTGTGCTCGCCACGCTGAGCTGTGTGGAGTCCCTTCAAAGGTTTTACCTTTACTTGTATGTATCTGTCAGTGTACAGTGCTCCGAGGCCAGAGGGAGGTAGGGAGTCCCCTGGAACTGAAGTTGCAGGAGGTGGGGAACTGAGGTCCTTGGCGAGAGCAGCTGGTGCTCCGACCGCTGAGCTGTCTCCAGCCTGTAGTAGACTCTGGGTATTTTGTATAAGGTAAGAGGTTGAAACCTAACTTTTTTTAAAACAGCAAACTAACTAGTTGCAGATTCTTCTGTTTTCTGTGTTTGGTGCTGAGGTGTAAACCCAGGGCCTGTAGCTCGAGCCTTCCTCTGCACCCAGCCACGTCTGACCCTCCAGAGGCTCTCCCAACAACCCATCTTCCTTGAATTCCATATCTCTAATATGTGACGCACTAAGATACTGTTCATTCAATTTCTTCTCCCTTCTTAAAGATTTATTTTTATTTTATGGTTATTGATAGGTTATTTCTCAGCCAGTGAAATGAGCCAATTCAAACCAGACTGGATTATATTAATTGCAGGTTTACTGGCAAGGACTGAGGTCAGACAAGTTACCATGGGGAGGTTGGGGTGAGGGGAGAGAAAGGGTGCAATCAGAGAGAAGAAAAGGAGGAGGGAGAGGGGAAGGGAGAGAGGGGGAGGGAGAGAGAGAGGAGATCAAGATGTCTAGATTATATAGGGAAGAGCCTCCGGGGGAAGGGCAGCCCAGCCCCTAGATTGGAAGGCAGGGTATGGCAGGTAGGGACTGAGGGATGCTGGGAGAACTTGGAGGTCAGGTCTGCCTTGATATGTAAAATATGCACCTCAGTCCCTTGTCCACGGGCCTAAAACAGTTGTGAGCAAGGATGGTTTGTTGTTCTGTTGTTTGTTTTGCTTGTAGGTTTGTCTGGCCTCCACCAGCCTGCAGCACCTTCAGAGTCCAGAAAAGAGCATTACACCCTCTGCAGCTGGAGTTACAGATAACTGTGCAGATGCTGGGAACTGAACCCTGGTCTTAACCAATGCTCCTAACCACTAAGCATCTCTCCAGCCCCTTTCTTCCTTGAAGAAACAAGCAGAGCCTTGTGCTCTGCATCTTTTTCAACCTTCCAGCTTCAGCCCTTCAAAAATAAGAATTTGATAGTGATCATTGGCAGAAAAAGAACTATTCACTGGGAGGCTTGTGTGTACCTTGGCCTGTGGGACACTATACTGTCCAATGGTTTTTTTGTTTGTTTGTTTGAGACTGGGTTTTTCTGTGTAACCCTGGCTGTCCTGGAACTCACTCTGTAGACCAGGCTGGCCTCAAACTCAGAAATCCGCCTGCCTCTGCCTCCCGAGTGCTGGGATTAAAGGCGAGCGCCACCACTGTCCGGCTTTAATTTTAAATTTTATATTTATTTATGTGTATATATACAGACTGGCTTCAAACTCATTTGTAATGACAACTTGGAGTTTTGCTTTCTTTAAAATGTTTTTAAGACACTGTATTACTATGTTTTTGTTTTAACCTCAGATGTGGGTTATGAGGCTGCTTCAAACTTCATAGGACTATGATTACTCTGAGTTCTCACAGGGGCACGGTTTTGCCAGTGGCAGATAGTTTCTGAGATTGTGTGACTTTGGAGAGTACAAAGAAGAAAGAAGGAGTCAGATACCCTGCTGGGCAAAGAGGAAACTTACCCAAAAGAACTCTTTGTCCCAATCAGCAGGAAGTAGTCTAATGATAATTCCACCAGCCCCTTTCCCCTCTGTCCTTTTTTTCTCTCCTGTCGTGGGGGTTGAGAGGGTGGAGAAGGGAAGAAAAAGAAGCCACAAAGTAGAAAAGACTGTAACAGTCCTTAAGTAGCTGAGGATGACCTTGAACTTCTGATCCTTCTTCCAAGTGCTGGAATTACAAGTATGTGCCACCACACCTAGTTAAAAATTTTCCCCTTCTTATTCTGTTCTATTGATTTGATGAAGGAGGTGACCTCTGGAGTCAGATTGGGTTATCTTTTACTTTCCTCACGTTCCTGACAGAGACAATAATAGCGTATGTTTCATATGGCTGTTGTGATGACCAGGTGGGCTAAGGCATGTCGGGCACCCTCCATGGTACTTGGCACCTTGCAATCAGTCGCTGTTTAAATGATCCCTATCTGTGCTGGCAAAGTAGAACAGGGAGATGGTTCATGATGTAGTCCGGAGCTGGATAGCCATAGTAGTACCTCTTACTATTTTATGACCTTAGGCAAACTGCTTAAGTTTTTCTATTCTCTGTGTCTCAGTTTCTTCATTCACATATGGAAATACAAAAATACCTTCTGCATAGGAAAGGATGAGTGGGGGAGAGGATTAGAGTATAGTCTGTCTATGAGTTCCTTAAAAATTAATAAAAGTATTAATTAAAAACTCCCCACTGAAGGGTTCAGAGTGCTTAATAGCACCTGCTGCCCTTGCAAAGGATCCGAGTTTGGCTCCCAGCTCATGATAGGCCTTGTGTGGGATTCCATCTCTAGGGGGTCCAGTGCCCTGCCCTTGACTCTGCAGGTGCCAGAACACATGTGGCACACACATATACACATAAATAAAAAACAAATTTTAAATAAAGAGAACCTACTGCAGCATGTGGCCGTTAAACAATATGGTATCCCACAGGCCAAGGAGCACATAAACCTCAGGGTGAATGGTTATTTTTCTGTCGATGATCATTATCAATATTTGGGGGGAGGACTGAAGCTAGGAGACTGAAAAAGGTGCAGAGCCAAGACTCTGCTTGTTTCTCTAGCTTTTCTCTGTCCTGTAGCAGGAGTCTAGCCAGGCCTGTGTCTGCCTCCTTCCTGAGCAGGCCTGAGGCCCCGCCTTCTGCCAGCCTTGCTTTTCCTGCTGTAGGCTGACAAGACTGGAGCAGCCAACATGCTAGATAGCATTTGGATGTGGACAAGACCGTGGGGATCAGAAGCATC
Source organism: Tokudaia tokunoshimensis (assembly GCA_036184795.1). Lineage (NCBI taxonomy): Eukaryota > Metazoa > Chordata > Mammalia > Rodentia > Muridae > Tokudaia > Tokudaia tokunoshimensis. The sequence continues at coordinate 70,181,370 of BTHU01000003.1, read as the reverse complement.
CCGGGCATTTCACATCCACGACGTATAGACGTATAGGGGCTTTCCTTCAGGCACTGCTTGTATTTCTGGAGAGGGAGGGAGGAGAACCTTTGTGAGAGGCATGTTCTCATAGGGAGGTCGCACTGTAGGGGTGGGCACTTTTCTTTACGGAATTGTCTTTAACAAAGGAACTTATATAGTTATAGAAGTGGGTCAATTTTACAAGTATCTAATGAAAACAAGCCCTCCCTTCCCCTCCTCTCTATTTCTAAATACTATATGATTGTTTTTCTTTCCTTCCTTCCTTCTGATTTCATCTATCTATCTATCTATCTATCTATCTATCTATCTATCTATCTATCTATCTATCTATCTATATCTATCTATCTATCTATCTATATCTATCTATCTATCTATCTATCTATCTATCTATCTATCTATCTATCTATTTGGTGATGTTTTGGGATTGAAGCCAGACCTCGTGCCCGCTGGCACCGTCTCCTAGTAGACTCGCCATAGAAGGAGGATTTAGTTGTCACTTATCCTCATTTTCCTAACACACAGTCTTACCTTACCTTCTTGACTTAAATGTAAGTTTTAGCTAATTTAGTAATTAATTTTTACATTGTTATTGGTGTGAAAATGAGCTCAGGAGGAATGTGAAGAGTTCAGTTGAGTGTTTTCCTAGGAGACTGAGCATCGGGCCAGCCTGGTACAGGCCACAAAGCAAGGCTAGTTAGAGAACTTAAAAAAGGGCCTGGAGAGATGGCTCAGTGGTTAAGAGCACTGACTGCTCTTCCTGAGGTCTTGAGTTCAATTCCCAGCAACCACATGGTGACTCACAACCATTGATAAACAGTGTGTTCACATATATAGAATAAATAAATCTAAAAAAAAAAAAAGAAAGAAAACTTAAAAAAAAAAAAGGAAGAAAGATGTTTTAAAGGGGCTAGAGAGATGACTCAGTGGTTAAGAGCCATTCAGATCCAGGATGGGGTTCTATTCCAGCACCCACAAAACAGCTAACAACCATCTCTAACTCCAGTTCCAAGTGATTTGACTCCCTCACACAGACATACATGTAGGCAAAACACTAATGCAAGTAAACTAAAAACAAATAAATCATCAGAGAGAGAGAGAGAGAGAGAGAGAGAGAGAGAGAAGAGAAAGATAGCGAGAGCCAGAGGACCAGTGAATCAGCTGTGAGATTTCATCTTCTAGAAATGCAGAAGCTACTTGCATGAGGTCTCATCAACATGGCTGGCTAAACCACCACACTGAGAGACCTAATAGACATGCTAACATGGAAGGCAGAAAGCTCATGAGGCCTCAACTCTCTCTGTATAGATAGATATTAAGGCCTCAACTCTCTATGTATAGATATTAAGATCATGTGATGTCACAGGCCATTAATCCACTCTGAGGCAGAGGCAGGCTGATCGAGACTAGCCTGGTGTATGGAGTGAGTCCTAGGGCAGCCAAGGATACATAAAGAAAAACAATCACAACAACAAAACATGTACTGTTCTTGTAACGAATCCAGGTTCAGTTGTTGCCACTCACCTGTTTTGTAAAGGGGATCTGACACCCTCTTTTACCCTCCTTGGGTACCAGGCACACACATGATGAATTCATACATAGAGGCATACCATTGATGCATGGAGAATATAAATCTAAAAGAACAAAAAGAGGTCATACATTTGAGAGAGAGCAAGGGAGGAGTTGGAAGAGGGTGAAAAGTAACATAATTACACTCTCAAAAAAATTAAATTATGATTAAAAAAAATCTGAGGGGCTGGAGAGCTGGTTGAGTTACCTGTCTGTAACCCCAAACCCTGACCCCTCACACAAACTTTCATGCCGGCAAAACATCAATGCATATAAAATAAAAATTAAGACTTTTTTTTTTTTTTGGTTTTTCGAGACAGGGTTTCTCTGTGTAGCCCTGGCTGTCCTGGAACTCACTCTGTAGACCAGGCTGGCCTCGAACTCAGAAATCCCCCTGCCTCTGCCTCCCAAGTGCTGGGATTAAAGGCGTGCACCACCACTGCCTGGCAATAAATTATTTTTTAATTGAAGCCAGGATGTGGTGGCACACACCTTTGAGCCTAGCCCTGGGGAGGCAGAGTCAGGAGGATCTCTGAGTTTCAGGCCAGCCTGGGCTACAGAACTAGAGTTCCAGGACAGCCAGGGCTACATACAGAGAAATCCTGTCTCAGGGAAAAGAAAGAAAGGGGAAAAAAGAAAATGGCACATTTTACTCTTGCCTGGTGGTCTGAATGACATGGGTTACTTTTTTGTTTTTTAATAATAATTGTTGATTAACAGTAAAGCCTTTGGTTTGTTTCTATTCCGAGACAGGGTTTCTCTGTGTAGCTCTGGTTGTCCTGGAACTCACTCTGTAGACCAGGCTGGCCTCGAACTCAGAAATCCGCCTGCCTCTGCCTCCCCAGTGCTGAGATTAAAGGCCTGCGCCACCACTGCCTGGCCTGGTGTTTTGCCTGCATGTATATCTGAGTATGTGCTGGTGCCTCAGGAAGTCAGAAGGTGGCGTCAGATCCCCAGGAACTGGAGTTACAAATGATTAAAGAACATCATGTAGGTGCTGGGAATGGAGCTCAGAGGGACCTCTGGAAGAGCAGCCAGGGCTCTTACCTGCTTCTTTTTTTTTTTTAAAGATTTATTTATTATTAAAGGTAAGTACACTGTCCTCAGACACACCAGAAGGGGGCGTCAGATCTCATTACGGATGGTTGTGAGCCACCATGTGGTTGTTGGGATTTGAACTCATGACCTTTGGAAAAGCAGTCAGTGTTCTTAACCGCTGAGCCATCTCTCCAGCCCCTGGCTGGACTTCTTGATTCCCTCATTTACTCATTTTTCCAACAACAGAACTAGGTTTGGTGACACATATATTTAATTCTAGCACTTAGAAAACAGAAGCAGGGGTATCAAGAGTTCAGGGCCATCCTCAGCCACATACCATGCTCTAGACTAGCCTGGAATACATTAGACTCTGTCTCAAAACAAAAACCAGGCTGGAAACAGCTCAGCTGTTAAATGCACTTGCTGGTCTTCCAGAGGATCTGAGTTTGGTTTCTAGCTCCAGTGTGAGACAGCTCACAGCTACCTGGAACTCCAGCTCCAGGGGATATGATATCCTCTTCTGGCTTCTGCGGGCACCTAAATGTACCTAGCATATGCTCATACAGATACACATACACACATATAAATAAAGATTTAAAACCCAAACAAACAAAAAAATCAAGCCAAAGAAAACCCCCTTGTTTTATTTAAATTGGTATCTCTATCTAAAGGCAACCAACCCTTTTAAAAAATTATTATTTTTATTTTATGCACATTAATGTTTCACCTGCATGTATGTCTGTGTGAGGGTGTCAGATCCCCTGGAACTGGAGTTACAGACAGTCGTGAGTTGCCATGTGGGTGCTGGGAATTGAACTAGGGTCTTCTTGAAGAGCAGCCAGGGCTCTTAACTTCTGAGCCACCTCTCCATCCCCTGGCAACCAACCCTTTATCATATCCTGCAATGGTCTTCTTTCTTCTTTTGTTGAATTGCCCTGGAATTACAGGTATATGGGCCTGTGATTTGCAATTCAATTTGACATGACCAGCCTATTTCTTCAAGACAGGCTCTCAAATTGGAGTTCAAGTTTATTCTGGGTACTCTGTAAAATCCTGTTTCAAAATAAAAAGGGCTCAGTGGTTGAGAACTTGCCTAGCAAGTGCTGGGCGGCTTGTTCATCTTCGCTGATTGATGGGTGTGTCGGAAGAATGCTTGAATAATTAATTGAATGAGTGGGCTTTCTGTGCTGGAGAACTGAGTTTAAGGGGTACGGTGTAACATTCCTATCTTAATGCAGCGTTTTGACGTATCCTCAGATTTTCCACAAATCCCAGCCGGTATCGATCTGGGTCTCCAGAACAAAACAGCGCAAAAACTCCTCTGAATTCAGATTTTCGAAGAGCAGTGTATAACCAAACTGGATCTGAGGGAGGCCGAAATTATCCTAAGAACTACAGTTCCCAGAAGGCAGTCCGGAAGAAGGGCGGTAGTAGAAAAGGACTTCCGGGTGCTGATGCGAGCCTTGTCTGCGCGGCACAAGGAGGTACGCTTAGGTGGAGGGCACAGTGGAAAGTGGAGGGTGGCTGCGACTGGGAATAAATGTCAGATGCAGAGCGGGGAATGGTAGAAAGAATCCTTAGCTTTGATATTTCTCCCTGCAGCAGACATGACGAAGTTAACACAGTGGCTTTGGGGACTGGCTCTCCTGGGCTCTGCCTGGGCTGCCCTGACCATGGGAACACTGGGCCTGGAGTTGCCTTTCCCCTGCCGGGAGGTCCTGTGGCCACTGCCTGCATACCTGTTGGTGTCCGCTGGCTGCTATGCCCTGGGCACTGTGGGCTATCGCGTAGCTACATTTCACGACTGCGAGGACGCCGCCCGAGAACTGCAGAGCCAGATCGTGGAGGCCCGAGCTGATTTAGCCCGCAGGGGGCTGCGCTTCTGACACCTAAACCCGTTCCAGTCCGACACCTTGCCTCATTCCTCATTAAAATGCAGTTTTATTTTCTAATCTTGTTTAGTTTTGAGTATGGAGGATGGGGATTTGGGGAAGGGGGAGGCGTGTCCTGTATACCGGAGGTCAAGAAGTGAGGGGCAAGGCCCTACCAGGCCTTAGCTTTTCGTTTTGGTGGTATTCTGACCCCTTCTCAAGATTTCTTTTCTGTTTGAAACAGGATGTCATGTATCCTAGACTGGCCTTGACCCCAGCCAAGTGGCTGAAGATTATCTTGATTCTCTACCTCTTAACTTCTCTAATTACAGGCGAAACCCACCATGACTAGTTTAGACCAGTTTATGTGGTGCTGGGCTTCAAACACCGAAGCCCACAACTGAACAATATCCCCAAAACAGGTTTGTTTATTTGTGTATAAGGTTTTAATAAGTAGTCCAACCTGGCCTACAACCTGCTGTGTTACCCAGGCTGCCCTCAACCTGTGAGCCCCCGCCCCCTGCTTCAACCTCTTAAGTGCTGGGATTATAGGCTTCCCACCCAAGGCCGGGCAGGACGCATGGATTCCTGTCTATAGCTTTCAAGGCTTTCCCCTCACCTCTTTTCTTCTTTAAAGGTCTTCCTGGATCTTTCTAACTTCTAGTTCTTTTTTATTATTTAAGATTTATTTATTTTGAGTACACTGTCGCTCTCTTCATACACACACCAGAAGAGGGCATCAGATCCCATTACAGATGGTTGTGAGCCACCATGTGGTTGCTGGGAATTGAACTCAGGACCTCTGGAAGAGCAGTCAGTGCTCTTAGCCACTGAGCCGTCTCTCCAGCCCTAATTTCTAGTTCTCTCAAATACCTTTTCTGTGCCAATCCTACAGGTCCAGGCACTAGGCCTTCTGTCCATCAAGTCAGGTAGGTTGGGGACAGTGAATAACACATAGCTCTGCAGGCAGGGGTGGGGATCAGTTTATTTTAAGGCACATTCTGTAGATACCACCGCAGTCTCCAAAATGAGAAAAGATAATCTCTCTTAAAAATGTGATTTCATCCCATAGATCCCATCTGACCTAAGTAAAGATCTTTGATCCCTTTATTTTCAAAGTCATCTTTTTCTCACAACCTAGTGCATCCGTGGAATTGGTCACAAGGACCAGCAGAAACAGGAACTCTGTTTGGTATCAAGTTGGCACTTGATTAGGTGCCTGGGGTCAGGTCTGCAGAGGGTGATATTTCCTGTCTTGCTCTGGAGGATACTTGCAGAAAAGCCCGAGGCGGATGAAGCTGGTAAGGATTCCTGGAAGGTTGGGCACCTGCGATCAAAGAGCTGCTGTAAAGACCAGGCTGGTTTCTGCTTTGTAGACCCAACATCCCATCCAGAATCTGCTTACCGTGATGTATGGGTCTCTGAGGCGAAACCCATAGATGGACCAGGAGGCAGAGGAAAGAAGGGTAGTGATGGTCAGTGAGAAGGAGAGACGCTGGGTTGATTTAGTCTGAATGATCTTGGCCTGTGGCAAAAATGTTCCTGGTTCAGGTTCATAGAACCATTCCTGAAGCCTTGCCAGAGAATTTCCTCATGAAAAAGACCGTAATCCCTGTGACGTGTCTTTCATCCTGCATCCCACTCACCCACCTCTGCTGCCTTGACTTCTTCCAAGAGCTGGCTCCCCCCTCCCCCCACCCTGGCTTGGGGAGCCTAGCCCTTCCCATCTCCCCTACCTCTTGGCCACCCCTCCTCACCAAGTCAGCCAGTGGCGAGAGGTACATGCTGATGGTAAAGACGCTGCAGAAGAGGCCGAGCTGCTGAAGCCGGGCCTCAGGGTCCGGCACCAGAAGCCAGAAGTAGCCATAACCCAGGAGAAGGACAGCCAGCAGGGTTGCCGTCTGGAGGAGGACAGCATGCTGCAGGGGAGAGACGGCTTCCATGCATGTGTGCCCGAACACTCATCTCTCTGCTTCCATGCATGTGTGCCCAGAACACTCATCTCTCTGCTTCCATGCATGTGTTCCTCAACACTCATCTCTCTGCTTCCATGCATGTGTGCCCCAACACTCATCTCTCTGCTTCCATGCATGTGTGCCCCGAACACTCATCTCTCTGCTTCCATGCATGTGTGCCCCAACACTCATCTCTCTGCTTCCATGCATGTGTGCCCCAACACTCATCTCTCTGCTTCCATGCATGTGTGCCCCAACACTCATCTCTCTGCTTCCATGCATGTGTGCCCAGAACACTCATCTCTCTGCTGGAATTGCCTCCTCCCATCTTCGGCCCTGCTCTAATGGGGAAATCAACTTTTATCCCAGCCCTCATGCCAGTCTCGTCTCATCCACACAACACTGGAGGTCTCCAGAGAAGGGGAAAGCATCTTTTTTTTTCCTCTCTCCCCTTTTCATGTGAGCTTCACATACATGTACAATAAGAAACTAATAAAATGTTGGCGTGATTGAGTGGGGAAGCAGAGCTAATGGCCATTCTTAGCCATTGGTCCTGATCCTAATGCACCTGTCAGACAGTAGAGCCCTCTCTCCCCAGCCTGCTGGAGAGTACAGGGTATCCCTGACACCACGGGGCTGGGTAAGCCCCCAGCCTTTCCAACAAGGGGAGGGGGTGTGGCTCTGTGTGCATTCTGAAGGGTTGACTTCATGGGAAGGAGAATGAGAAGGGCCTTCTAGGAAAAGGAAGTAATGCCATCCTACTAGTCTTCCAGGAAATAAAACTGTATTTTCTGCCAACACGGCCAGGTGTGGGGCAGAAGTGGGTGCAAGGGAGGGCCTCTACCTTCTGAGGACTGTAGTGCAGATAAGCCAGGATATAGAGAGTCTGGAGCACAGCACCCACAGTATTGACGATGATGAGGGTCCCGTCTCCCTTCAAGACTCCATAACTCAGCCAGCCCAGGTTGCTGTGAGGGAAGGAGGATTATGGTCCAAGGAGCTGGGGTTGCAGCGGGTCCCCAGGGATCTCTTGCGCCTCCCTCAGCCTTTCCCACCACAGCCAACAACACTCTCACTTGACATCCGTGGTGAGAAAAGGCAGAAACTGGATGTTGTCCACGCTCCGTGTCCTCTGCATGTGCCTGAGGTCCGAGCTGGAAGGGGACCAAGAGGACATTGTTAGGACTGGGTAAAAGATTCCTCAGAGCTTGCCACCGTCCTGAACGACAAGCAGATCTCCCCGCTCGGGCGGAGCAGCCAGCCTCGCCTAGGACCCCAGATCACCCAAGCCTATTTCGCTATTATTCTGGGTTCCAAAAAGCAGCCAGAAATTGTAGCCACGGCTCTTGACCACTTTCCTTTCTTGACTTCCTGGTCCTACCCCAGCCCAGTCCATCCGCACTCTCACAGGCCAGTGGAGAACATGCCCAGGGTGAAGAGCACGCAGGCACTGGAAAGGAAAGAGTCTGCCACGCCGCCCGCCTCCATCCCACCGGAGCCGGTTCCCTTGCCCAGTACGGTGCGCCGGCAGCTCAAGCCCGGAGCTGCTGGAAAGGCGAAGCCCCGCCCCTCCCCGCGGAACCGCGCCGGAACCCGCCCTCGCCGGGACTGCACCGGAACTGGGGACCCTGCCAAACCCGCGCCGCGTGCTGGCCGGGTGGTTTGCTGTAACGTGCGGGCCGGGGTCCTCATCTTGCCCTTCAGATTGCGCTTAGTGGTTTTAGTAGGGTCCCTGCATTTGTCCCCGACCTGGCCCCTCCTCACACTGCGCACCCCTTGTATCATCTAGATCACCTCAACTTCTGGGTTCTTGTATGTTCTTATGTGCTGGACCACAAACCCCAAATTTAGTCTCACAAGCCTTCAACGTGCCCCCAATCCATAGGAGAATCTTGGTTACCCAGCTTTGGTGGGTTTTCCCTGGAGGTTATTGAAACCTCTTTCCAGTCTGTGCCCCAAATAGCAGGAATTGCCGTCCTCTTTCAGAGTCCTCTCTTACACGACCTGCCCTATCCATGGACGAGCCTACCCCTGGCCCCTGTTACAGCATCCTTGCTGCTGGGAACTTTCCCTCCCAGCCTCCCACGCGGCTCTGCTGGTGGGGCTGTGCACAAGCTTCAGCTGGTATCCAGCTCCTGACTCACCCAGACAGCATGAGTACCTGCATGGTATGCCAAAGCCCAGCGCTGGAGGCTGGGGAGGTTGGACAGGAAGAACAAAGAGTGGGTGCGGAGAGGAATCTATAGCCCACTCTTGCAGGGAGTTCTGCAGAACCCTCAGAGGAGAAACACTCCTCCTTCGGCCTGGTAAGAAGCATGTGTTTTTTAGAAAGAGAAAAAAAATTAAAACTGAGTTGTGTCGTATGTTTTTTTAAAACTGATCCTAGCCACTTATTTATTTTGTCTTTTATTTCCTTTTTTTTTTTCTTTTCTTTTTTTTTTTTTGAGACAAAGTCTCACAACTGTAACTCAGGCTGGCATTGGAATTTTGACAATGCTGCTTCAACCTTCTGGGTGCTGGGGTTATAGGCACAAGCCATGATGCCTGGCTACTTATGTTTGTGCTGCTGAGGACTGAACTCAGGGCTAACACACGTTATGTTACCCTCTGCTTCTTGAGGTACATTTCCGGCCCTTTCTTTTTGCTTTTGAGGCAAGGTCTGAGTTGCTCATGCAATCTCAATTTTTTAACCTTCCCACCTCAGCCACAAGAGGAGCTGTGCATTATATCCCCTCCCCACCTTCCCCCATCCCCATTGCTTCTGTTTAGCACAGAGCCTCACACACAATAGGGACACTGTGGGCACAAATCAACATGGCGGGGCAGAAAAGCATGTCCATAAAAAAACCAAAAACATCAATTTATTACGAATCCGAGAACACTGTATAAAAAACCCTGCAGTTGTAGAAATGAGCAGACACAGCACGTTTATATACAGACACTGTACATGTGGGCCCTGCCCGCTAAGCTAAACTCCACAGACTGTACACATGGGCACTGCCCTACAGCTATTCTCTAACACCAGGCTGCTTCAGTCCTCCCGTTGGCACAGCTCCAGGGAATGCGGCCCCAGGGATGGGGAGGATGCAGTCAGTGCCGGGCTACAAACCTCTGGCAGTCCAGCAGGTGGAAATCTTGCAGATGCTGGGTCAGCCCAAGCTGCCTCTCTTGTACCTGGCTCCCCCACAGGAAGCTGTCTCAAGCTTTTCCTTCAGTCAGTTCATCTGCACATCATGGCTTCCTTGGGGAAGGACGTCTTTACCAAGTTCAGTGTCCAACTGCGTGACCTCAGGCTCTTTTAGCCTTTCTCCCACTGAGCCCTCTTAATGGGCCAGGTCTGCACAGCTTGTTTCTTTGGCTTAAAGGTAGAAACCACAGGGAACGGACTTTCTTCACTTCTTTCTCCATCCCTCTGAAGTGGAGGCAGGGATGGCACAGTCGGGCTGGTTGAACTCCTTTCGGTTAAAACCCTTAATACTGAACCTTCTGAGGCTTCGTGGTGGCGTCTTGTGTGTGTAGTGGGAGAGGTTCCCAAGGCTGGGGCTTTGGGGTGCTTATCCCTTCCCCTTAGTCTCGTTCCAATCCATAAGCCAGGGCAAGCTTACACCTTCACTGAGTTTGCAGCAGCAACAGTGGCAGGAGCAATACGGCCCAGACCAACGGGAAGAGGCGCGGGGCGGCGCTCTGACCAATGCTGTGCAAAACCTGCACTTCCGGGTCATCTGCGAGGTGAGAAGGCAAAGACAGACAAGGTAAGTGTGTGCAACGGCTTCCAGCTAAACAGGATTTAGCTAGCCTGAATGCTGCTAAGGAGCCACCTTAGTCCTCAGCCTCTTTAAGCAAACCCCTTCCTGTGACCCAGGCCAAACTGGCTGCCTACCTGCTTGGAGTCTCTTCTCCTGTGGGTTGGCATGAGCCTGGGGACTATGAGCTGAAAAATAAGAATGGAAGTAGATCAGGCTTTTTGCACCAGGAGGCAGAGAGGCAACTTCCTCCCCATCCCAGACCACTAGACCACGCCCAGCAGGGATGGAAGGAGGTGGTCCCCAGGGCCTGACACTCACTGATTTTGCCATTGACAGTCACCTTCAGCTTCAAGCACTGGGATTCCTGATGGTTGATAGGTTTGGCTGTAAAACAAATCCATAGGGTGTTAAGGAAAGAGCCTTTGCTAGAAGACAAGAGGTCAAATTTGTCTCACTCAGTGCCCTGCTTAATATTTATTTATTTATTTATTTATTTATTTATTTGAGGCAGGGTCTCTTTACAGAGCCCTTGCTGCTCTGGGATTGACTATGTAGACCAGGCTAGTCTCAGATTTACAGAGATCCACATGCTTCTGCCTCCCGAGTGCCAATTCCATCACACTCCACTAAGGCCAGGTTTCCTGTCTCTGCCTCCATCAGAATGCTGGGATTTCATATGTACACCTCAGCATCTGGCTTTTCATGCAGGCTCTGGACAAAATTTAGGTTGTCAGGCTTGGGCGGTAATTAAATTTTGGGATGACAGGATCTCATGAAGCTCAAGCTGACCTTGTAACATGCTCTATACAGCTGAGGATGCTCTTCAACTCCTGATTTTCCTGCCTCTGCCTTCGGAGTGCTGGAATTTCAGGCAAGCATCACCTCCCTCCCTCGCTCCCTCCCTCCCTCTCTATATAAAGTATTTATTCAGTGTGTGTATGTCCCATGTTTAGAGGTCAGGGGTCAATTTGGGAAAGCACATTCTCTCCTTCAGTCATGTGGGAGCTGGGGATCAAATTCACGCTGTCAGGTTGACAGCAAGCACCTTTTTATTTGCTGAGCTATCTCATTGGCTCTCTTTTAAAGATTTTATTTATTTATTTATTTATTTATTTATTTAATGTATGTGAGTACACTGGCGCTGTCTTCAGACGCACCAGAAGAGGGCATTGGATCCCATTACAGATGGTTGTGAGCCACCATGTGGTTGCTGGGAATTGAACTCAGGTCCTCTGGAAGAGCAGTCAGTGCTCTTAACCACTGTGCCATCTCCTCTCCAGTGCACCTCCCCCCCCCCTTTTTTGTGACAAGGTCTCTATATGTAGCCCAGGTTAGCCTTAAACTAACCTCCCAGCTCTCCTTGCTTTGGCCTCCCCAGGGCTAGGACCGCAGGTGTGTCCTACCAGACCTGTCCCCACTCGCTTCAATTCCTTTCCCCGTCTGCACTTGATTTTAAAATTTAATCTCTAAAATGTTTTTAAAGGGGCTGGAGAGATGGCTAAGTGGTTAAGAGCACCAATTGCTCTTACAGAAGTCCTGAGTTCAATTCCCAGCAACCATATGGTGGCTCACAACCATCTGTAATGGGATCTGATGCCCTCTTCTGGTGTGTCTGAAGAGAGCAATGATGTACTCATATACATGAAATCAATAAATAAATCTTTAAAATGTTTTTAAATTAATTTTACGCACGCGTGTGTTTTGTCTGAGTACTATGCTGTGTGCCTAGTGCCTTCAGAGGGCAGAGGAGGACACTGGATCCTCTGGAACCGGAGATACCTTAGCCTTGTAGCTGCTGTCTGGTGCTGGGACTCGACCAGCGCTCTGAACTGATGAACATTCCTACTAAATCGTTTTTTGGGCACGGTCTCACTCTAGCCCTCACTGGCCTGGAACTTTGTGCCAGGATTATAGGTGTGAGCCACCGTCCTAGCTAGCTACTCTTGGCATTTACCTTCAGTCATTACCTGCTTTCTGACCAGAGTGCAGCCCCCATCTCCTATTCTCTGGAACAACACTCAGCTTTAGCAATGGAGTGACAGGGCCATGGACACTGTCCCTTAGCGGTGGAGTGACAGGGCCGTGGACACTGTCCCTTAGCGGTGGAGTGACAGGGCCGTGGACACTGTCCCTTAGCGGTGGAGTGACAGGGCCGTGGACACTGTCCCTTAGCGGTGGAGTGACAGGGCCGTGGACACTGTCCCATCTCACACCTCCCACCTACAGTTGGGTGAGGTGTTCATGTGTAATCTCCCTTTACCTGGGCCATTTTCTAGCATGCTAATTTAGACTCAGCCAGAAGAGTAAGGCCTGGATCTAGTCCTCACAAAGGCCCTGGCCTGGTAGGTCTCAGGATACATCACAGATTCCTGTCACCCTCAGGAGAAAGTCTGAACCTCTCCTAGGGTTTGGGCCCCAAGCGTCTGTCTGCTCCGTTTTCCATGCCCAATATCTGTTTCCTGTACGCCTCCTTCCAGGGGCTGCCACCCTCCCTTTGCGCATGTGCCCTCCTGCTCGAGTCATTCTGGACTCGGCCTTTTCTGTCTTTGACCTTGGGCAGGTACACAGGTCATTTTCCCAAGTGTCAGGGCTGGAGAGATGGCTCAGCAGTTAACAGCACAGGCTACTCTCCCAGAGGTCCTGAGTTCAAATCCCAGCAACCACATGGCTCACAACCATCTATCTGTAATGGGATCTGATGCCCTCTTCTGGTGTGTCTGAAGTCAGGGTACTCATATACATTTTTTCCAAGTGTCTGGTGTTCATGTCTATCACACACCCTTCTCCTGGCCTGCTGATTTATTCGGGGCCCTTCCCAGCTTCCTCAAGGACAGGGGCTAGGAGTTTTTTTTTTTTAATCTTTGTGCTTATTTACCAGACAGAGCACCTAAGACACCTGACGCTTGCTCCACATCCCTGATAGGAATGGGAGAAAAACAAGTTTAGACTCTGAAGGGGAGGCTCTCTACTTGTCTCCCCACTAAGCACGCGGCCACCAGTGCTCTGAGGCCTGTCCCTTGTGCACTCACAGATGTAGTAGTAGCTGTGTCCTTCCTTGAACTCCTTGCCCAAGGTGAAAGGTGTGAAGCGCTGGAATTTCTCAGACAGCTTCTCTGGACCATGCTTGGCACTGGGCTGGTTGCACTTCCATCGGACCTGGTCCTTGGACTGCGGCTGGCATGCCACATACTCCTGGTGATCCACCATGTACAGTGTGTATCGTTCCATGGCAGCATCCGCCACAGAGTCGTCCTCGTAATGCGGGCAGATGATGTCTAGGTAGTCATTCAGCTGCACGTGGACCGTGTAGTCCTCCTCTCGGAACCTGAGCCCGGGCAAAGCAGGAGGAAGCCGTCACTCAGAAGTCAGCCCCGGGCCTTGAACTTCCAATGCATCACATCTCACCCGGGAGTCCCAAAAACGCTTCCAGAATCTCAACTCCCATATTTACTGATCTTGACTTTGCAACCTCACTACCATCCCTTACTCATTATCCAATTACATCCACTAAGAATCTCTCAGGTACCGAAGTGCTTTATAGAACACTCCAGGTATTTGACCAAGGATGGGCGTCTAAACATTTCTGTAGCTCCCTTTCCTTTCTATTCTACTGATGAATGTAGACTTCTTTAAATGCTGGGAGACTGCACTTTGGGCGGGTCTGTGTCAGGAGCCCAGGTCTCTTTCTCTTTACCATACTGTTGAGTGCGGTCACATCTCTGTCTTATCCCACCCTGCCCTTCACACCGAGTCTCCCTTAGATCTTAGATTCCCACTGTACTCCAGCACCCCGGATCCAAACCCAGATTCACAGACAACCAAACCCTATCAGTTTTCCTCAAATCTCCCTTTCCTGCTCCTCATATTTATGCCCTGACCTCCTCGTTCTATTTTCTCACTCCAGAAAATCGCTGTGATTTTTATCTCCAAGAGTAACAATTTCACCTTCCCCTGATGAAACGCTGCTGTTCTTAGAGCTGAGGCTGCGCTGCCCTTCCTGGCTCCCCAGGTGGAGCCACCTCCCCCCCACCCCCCGTGGGTCCCCCCAAGCCCTGCAGGCTCCAGCCTGACGGCCCACCGGCCCCTCCTCCCGGCCCCTCCTCCCGGGCTCCAGACACCTGGCTCCAGCCTGGGGAGGGTCGCCCTAGGAAAGTGCTTCCCCCCGTCTGCTGAAAGCCAGGCAGCTTCTCTGAATTCCCCCAAGCACGGCCAGGGAGAGGCTCAGCAGAGCTGGCTGCCAACGTGCTTTCAACCCAAGTCCTAGGCATGGGTGGTGCCCATGGTGATGGTGGGGTTCCATGGTGGCCACCCACTACCCAGTCATCAGGACCCTTTAGAGGCCTGGCCTTGCAACAGTTTGCAGCCTCTAGAATGAGGCTTACCAGGCCCCTCCCCCACCCCGGGGGAAAAGAGAGAGAAGCAGAGGGAGGCTTTTAAAATTCCTCTCTGGAGAGATAAACATAGAAGCCATTTCAGAACAGGTATTTCAGCTCTGGGCCTGGCGTCCTTCCCCTATTCCCGCGATGGGCACTGACTCACTGGTGCTTTATCCACCTCTGCCACCGCCCAGGCACTCTTGAGAGCCTGTGACATTTTACCTTGTCAAAAGTGAGCAGACCCCAGGACCCCAGGACAATCCAGGACTGGTTTGCCCCAGTGCTGGCCACTGGGCAAAAAAGAGCAGGGAAGTCTGAATAACAAGGGTTATCTGTCTGTCCAGGACCAGCTCACCGTGCCACCTTTCTCTGACACTGCCTCTGTCTGGAGCCTGGTGATCCCAGGACCGATGCCCACTGCCCTGAGTCACCCATGCAACCCTACACCCGCCCGCCCTGTTCACTGCCTCCTCATCTCTCTCCGATGCTGGGCCTGGCTAGACCGCCCGTGACCTCCACTCTAGACTGGCTTTCCTGTGGCCGTAAATAAGACAGGGTATGTGTGTGTCCAGAGGGCTAGGGCTGAGGCTATACTTAGCCTACTATCTCCTACACTTAACCTGCCTGTGACACGTAGTCTCCATCTGGAAAAGGGGGTTATATTAGTGGTGGAGAAGACAGGGAGGGGGCAAGGAAGAGGCTCCTTCCTGAAAGAGAGGAAACCTGGGAGCTTGGGAACGGAAAAGGCCAGGGTTCCCCCCTCCCTACTCATGGCTTCCTGTCCCCTCCTCCGCCTTCAGCCAACACCTGGCATGGGCATAAACAGGGACTTTGCTCTTTCCCACTACTAGGACAGGACTAGGTCAGGGAGGCACAGGGCAAGCTCAAAGACTGGCTGGACTGCGGCAGCACTCCAGGGCCGGCCGGGAAGACATTGCCTCTAGGGTGGCAGCTGGCTTATCTTGCCCTCCGACATGCCCTAGACAACGGACCCTCAACAGGCAATGCCAGAGGAAACTGGCACAGCTCTATCTCAGGGGAAGGGGCGGCAGGCTCGCTGGATCTGGGAGTGGTTTAGTGGCGTTTCGTGGCCTCCACTCCTCACCTCAGCTGCTGGGCAGCTTCTCCTGTTCCACCGTATCCCCCTCTTAGATTTTGCCCAAACACTGTTCTCATAACTTGAGGAAACTCAAGGGCAAGAACAAAGGGCCCGACAGTGTCTTCCTCTCAATACCATTTGCTCCACAGCCCTAAAACCTGCCCGGGAGAAATTACCTCCTTCCTGTTACAGCCTTTGTAGCCCTGTGAACCCCCACTCCGCTCCTCCAAAGCTTTTCTGTGACACTCCTCTTACCAGTTCCTTAGTGTGACCACCTCAGCCACTCCTTCCCATGCACAGCATGTACCTAATTTATGCCACCACCCCCCAAAAAAAAATCCTTGGAGATACTCTCCAGGGTCATTTTAAATACAGAATGAATACCTAATGCCCGAAAACCTAGATCCCTACGCAGGTTCTTTTCAGGGCTACCCTGAGCACTTGATGTCAATAGGTGCCTGTTAGTATACAAATGCCCAAGTAGCACAAAGATAAAGGGAGTGCACAGAAGTTTCTTGGGGGCACTTAAAGGGCCCCGGAGGCCAGGGCCAACGTTCCATTATCAAGGCAGGAGCGCTCAGCATGAGATCCTTACTTCAGAGTTATGGGGTGCCAGAGAGCAGAAAGAGAGGGTTGAAACAGCCAGCGCCTGCGCGAGTGGGCATGAGCAGGATTCTGCCCTGGTCGGCTGTTGCCAGGTAGTAAGGGAAGATACAGACGGAGGTGGGGAGCTATAGAATTCTTCCCACCCCTGGCCACCTCTCCTAGGATCAGGCCAGGGTTTGGCAGGGACAGTTACCCTGGGAAAGGCCATTGCCAACCCGGCACCCAGGCTGCCTGGGAGTCTCAGGGCTTACTTGGGATTTGAACTGTTCCAGAAGACGATGTGGCGGTCAGCAGCGGCCAGACTGCAGCACAGACCCAAGAGAGGGGCCCAAAGGAACTCCATAGCGCGGGGCCGGGCCGAGCCAGGCCAGGACGAGAGCTCTGCAGTGTAAGGTTCCCACTGGCTTCTCCACGGTACAGTAGGCACCACGATCACAAATCTGGCCTCTTCGCTGCTCGACTCCGCCTTTTTGGGCTGGCGCCGCTCGACACCCGCCCCGCCCCCGCCCCCGTCCCCGCCCCGCCCGGCGCGCGCTGCCCCAGGGCTCGGTGGCTACGGTGGAAGTGGAGGAAGGGAAAAGGCTCTGGGAGGGAGGACTCCCGTACCTCAGGGACAGAGAGCGTTCCGGGGTCTGCACAGATCCTCCCATAGCTGTGTGTTCACTTACGGGGGGGTGGGGGTGTCTATGTGACGCTCTGTTGGTTTTGTGGGACTGGAAGCAATCGCAAGCTGGAAAAAAGGGAAGAACTTACTCGTGTGGGTCTGGGAACCAGTGGCTTCAGGACTCGGCTTTGCAGCGCGGGGCGCCAATCTTGGCAGGGTGTGAGGTGGGGGATATAACCACACCTTTCCTGAGATTCACACCCAGGCCTGCGCACTCGCCTTCTCACACTCTCTCGTGATTCCCCCCCCCCGACACTCCCCCATGCCTAGACTCTGGCTTGGCTGCCCCTCCCCACACAGACGCGGCTGTTTGTTTTTGTTGGGTTTGTCAATGTTGTCTTTGTTCAAGAGATTGTGTCATCGCTTAGATGCCGGGAATAAAGTACGACGTTGTGTGTGATCAAGTGTGTAACGTGTGCGGCCAGGGCTAAGGGCTCCTCAGTCCATCAGTACTTAATGCGAGAACTCCCAGTACCCTTGGGCTCAGGGGGTGTAGGGGGTGTTCTTAATATTTTCAATAGCGCCAACGTACACTAATTAATGATCTGTTTATATGTCTCACGTGTGTCTTGAGCGAATGCACTCTTGCAGATAGATTGTGGGAATAAGGTCATGAAGGGTGACAAACCGACACATGTACATATGGCGTGTGTAAATGCGTGCGATGGAGGGTAGGTGTAAAGACACTTGTGTGTGGAAGCGTGTGAAACGCCTGACATACATATGCTAATGTTTGTGAACAGTGTGTGAAGAAGAGAAACGTGTTTGGGCGTGCAGCGGGGGTGCTTTGGAGTGGGGGTAGTTCGAGCGGCTGTGTTTGAGTGAGTCTGACTTGGATCTTCCAGTCCGTGGGCCCTCAGTACCAGGCTCGGAACCCCTCCCCCGTTCCATGTAAACAACCCTGCAGGAATGCACCTCTCGAATCAGCAGCCGTCTGGAGAGGGGTTGGCGGCGTCTGCGCCTGAGTTGGAGCTGGCGGGCAGGTGTTTGATTAGGCTCGAGTGCATTCTTGGAGCAGTAAAGTCAAAAGCTGAGTGTTTGGTAGTTTGCGTGTGTGGCGGTGTGCCTGTGTGCGTCGCAGGGTGTGATGAGCGGGGGTTTCTGTCCCTGGCCTCCCTTCTTTGCGGCTGCGCATCAGGGCAAGCCGCGGACCCGGGGCTCTTTGCCGGGTCCGGCCCAGCTTCCTAGGCTTCCAGGCCGTTTCATCCCGGTTTTTTACGGCTAGGCTTGGCGGCAGACCCTGTAATTACATCGGGCCAGGACGCCGTGGCCAGTTCGGTGCTGAGCCTGCAGGGGAGGAGCCTGGAATTGAGGAGGGCTCTGGTTTTCCTCCTCCCCTTCCAGGAGCTGGGCCCTGCTTGTCGCTCTCACCATAAATATTTACTGAGCTCCAACTAGGTGCCGCGCCCCTTAACCTCGCGCCAGGGTCAGGGTCCGGCTTTGCACAAGCACACGCCACCCGCGCGCACACCTGCCCTAGGCGACGTGCCGGAGTCCCATGCACATCCAAGGTGCGGCTCGCCCCTCCCTCCGGGTTCGAAGTTTATCCGCTGCCCTAGGCAAGCACCTCACGCGCTTTTTGCTCACCTGGAGGAGGAACACCTAGGTGAATGTCTCCCACGCGCCCCTCGTGGTGCGCGTACTCACTCCCAGTTCCTTTGCTTAATAGCGTTTGGTTTTGTTCTCTGCCGAGTGGCCGGCGCAAGCATTCACAGTGGCCGATCAGTGTTGGGTGATGTCACTCACTATAAAGGTGTAAAAATGTGGCTGCTGAGAAACTTGCGGAGGAGTTAGGCAGTGGTACATCTTTAGAGAAAATAGCCCAAGATTGCTTCCGGGGAGATGGCTCTGGGCCGGATTACCTCTGCTGGCTGCCAATCTCCCTGGGCTCAGCCTAGGGAGGACAAGTCCGCCTCCTGCCTGCCAGAGTGTAAGACTGGAGCAAGCTGGATGGAGAGAGTGGCTGAAACCTAGGCACCGACTGGACGCAGAGCCTCTGGTTTAGGATAGCCACCAGCATTTTCACTTCAGGCCTCGATCCTATCCATGCATCTGCTCTTTTAGAGGTAATTCATCTGTTTGTCTACCCCTTGGCTGGTTATTGCACCTTAGAGAGCTAGGATGAGGCTAAGATAAAGTCTCTGCCCTCCGGGAGTCCTGAAGTCGGTAGTGAACTTACGTTTGGGCCCATGTCTTCTTGGACTTGGGTAGTAGAGGAAATATCGCCTGGCAAAACAATCTTGCTAAGTGCTGAAACTCAGACCCACCACACGTTCGCACGTTCCAGTGCTCCTGGAACCGCTGCGCCGCCTGGTGGGCAGAGAGGAGAGTTTCAGGCTCTGTGAGATGCGGACACGGACAATAGGAGGGACTTCAGAACACAGAATAAATCTAGGCCTCCTGGGCATCTCAGTTCTAGCTCGCCCCGGCACGTCTGGCTTTGTTTGGGGTTACCTGTTACCCTAAACTTGTGTACCTGCGTTGTCTCTCAGCACTCTCAACCCCAGGCAAACATCTGTGCTAAGTGGCAAATATGTATGAGGTGTCTGTCTGGGGAAAATCCCTCTGTGAATCTCTTCTGGGAATTTTTTTGGGGTAGAGTTAACTCGGGGTGTGCTGGGTGGGGGTGGGGAGATCCTGTTCCCACAGAGAGTACTGCCTAGCCTAAGGCAACTTTTCCAGACTGGAGCAGCCGTAAACACTCAGCCGCTTGACCCGGTGCCTCTGGCTCCAGGGCATCTCTGGGTACTTGGATGAGGCAGTAGAACAGTGGGCCCTGAATTTGGAGTCCTTTCTGCCTCACTCTGAAGGTAATTTAGAAAAGTAAAGTCCACAGTCTCTCACCATCTGTACACAGAGTAAATGTGTGCACATTTTTTTTTTCAGTTTGGAAAATAGAGGGAGTAAAGAAAAGAACTTTTTTTTTTAAAGATTTATTTATATGTAAATACACTGTAGCTGTCTTCACACACACCAGAAGAGGGTGTCAGATCTCATTACAGATGGTTGTGAGCCACCATGTGGTTGCTGGGAATTGAACTCAGGACCTCTTAAAGAGCAGTCAGTGCTCTTAACCGCTGAGCCATCTCTCCAGCCCAGAAAAGAACTTTTAATGAGAATGTTTTCTTGCCTATCTTTTTAAGATAGAGTATCATTAATATGTATCCCTGGCTGTTCTGGAACTCATTATATAAACGAGGCTGGCCTCAAACTCATAGAGCTCTGTCTTCCTCTGCCTCCTGAATTCTGGGATTATAGGCATGAAGGGCGCTGGAGACATAGCCTAGCAGTTAAAACCACTGGCTGCCCATCCAGAGGGCGAGGCTTCTAATCCCAGCACTGGAGACAGACCCGCTAATACTGGTTTACATTCCCTGGTGTCTATAGGCTGACTCTAAACTCATCATCCACTAGGCAGAGTCAAAGATTTGTCTTCCTTGGAAAGGTCTCAGAGGACACTTAGACACTCACATCCACATGAAAGCGGACACACATAAGAGGAATGAATGTGCAGAGAACACTCTGGTATAGCAGACATCCCAGAACATCAGACTGAATCTGGTGGAGTGGCAGGAGAGGAGACAGACGCTGGTGTAGGGATCCTGTTGCCAAGGACGCTGATACCATGCCTGAGAGGCTGCTTTAGCGCATAGGAGCTTAGCTGGGAACCACACTCAGAGTTGCCTTTTTTTGTTAATTTAAAGATCTATTTGCCGGGCGGTGGTGGCGCACGCCTTTAATCCCAGCACTTGGGAGGCAGAGGCAGGCGGATTTCTGAGTTCGAGGCCAGCCTGGTCTACAGAGCGAGTTCCAGGACAGCCAGGGCTATACAGAGAAACCCTGTCTCGAAAAAACCAAAAAAAAAAAGATTTATTTATTTATTTTATGTATATGAGTACACTATAGCTGTTTTCAGACACACCAGAAGAGGGCATCATTTCCCGTTACAGATGGTTGTGAGCCACCATGTGGTTGCTGGGAATTAACTCAAGACCTTTGGAAGAGCAGTCAGTGCTCTTAACCACTGAGCCATCTCTCCAGTCCGCAGAGTTGTCTTTTAATAAAAAGAAAATCAATTGCTGTGAGGAGTGGAAGCAGGATGGGGGTGGGGGTGGCAGGGTAGAAGCTCAGTGACAGGGGCCAGTGAGGCCTCAGTGACAAGGGTTCCAGTGTGATCCGGCTCATGCAGAGGAACTTGCCGGAGAGGATGCAGGTAGTCTGAGCTAAACTGTGGGCATGGGCAGGGAGCGTCCGGGTGAGGTGGCTAGAAGTATAGCTTAGAGGCAGGAGTCTCCACAGAGCAGTTAGCCTAGCAAGGGCCCAGGGCTCCACACCAGTGATCTGAGCTGTAAATAACATAATAATAGACAGCAACTAGCACTTAAACCAGAAATCCTAGGCCAGGCCCACAATCCCAGTACCAGGAAGGCAGAGTAGGGGGATATCTGATCCGTGACAAGGCCAGCCTGGTCTACAGAGTGTGTTCCAGGACAGCCAGAGCTACACAGAGAAACCCTGTCTCGAAAAACCAAAAAAAAAAAAAAAAAAAAACAACTCCCTGAAAAAACGACAAAACCCAGAAACCCTTCCCCACCTATTACTATCCCCTGGGGAAAGCTGGGAGGTGGAGGAAGGCTCACTAGCCCCTCACCTGAGATCCTGTGTGTCCTATGCAATCCTGCCACCGCTTATGGTCTCTGGTCTCCGTGCGTGCGTGCGTGCGTGTGTGTGTGTGTGTGTGTGTGTGTGTGTTTGTGTGTGTAAGTGTGTGTGCGTGCGTGTGTGTGTGTGTGCACGAGGTGCTTTAGCATTTATAGGAGAGAGAAAGCTAACTAAAGGAGGGGCTTTTGTGAGGTGGTTTCTCATGCTGGGGTGTTGTTTTGTTTATTTTTGTTTGTTGTTTGTTTTGGTGTGCAGTTGTTTCGGGGTTACCCTCAGTCTTCTAACCCTTTATCATGCTCCTGTGAATCCTTGGTTCACCACACAGGACTGCCACTGCCGCTCAGTTGTTCACACCTCCTGAGGAAAAGTCAACAACACTACCTGATAGAGCCACCTTCAAGCTTCAGGGGCCACGGGAAGGAAAAGTGACAAGGGTCCCCAGAGGGTCCCCAGAACAGGGACCCTCTTCCAGGGTTTGGTGCGGGCTTCAGGCTGGTCTCTGCTCTTCAGTGCTGGACCCGAGCAGGGCCTTTCTGTACACACCGGGCAAGCTTTCTACCACTGAGGTCCACCTCTGGTTCTTTCTGCTGTTTTGTTTGAGACCCAGGATCTTGCCAAATTGCCCAAGCTGCCCTTGACTTTATGTAGCCCAGACTAGCTTTGAATTTTCAACCCTCCTGTTTCATTCTCTGAGGAGACTGGACTTGCAGGTGTGAGCAACCATATAATACTTTTTCCAGTTATGACTAAGATGATCACTGCGGAAAGTTTGAAAAGACAGAGAACAGCGTGACTCAGGAAGCTGCCCCTGAAGTGCATGGGCTTCTGCTCTTTCCCAGAGTCTGTAATTCTGGCAAATACCCTGAGAGGTTATGGCTGGATGCTCAGGGGCCAGGGTGGAAGCTCCTATGTTTGCTGTAGGGTTTATGATAGTGTTCACCTGCGCCTTTGATGTCTTGGGTCTTGTGGGCCACTGTGCGCAGTTAAGGAGAGTGAGGTGCAGATAGGAGAGGTGCTATTTGGGTCTTAGACTGGTGCCCTTGGTGGGGCTTACACCCTAAGGAGCTATTTCCGCCCCCTGCCCATATCCAAGGTCCCAGGAATGAGAGAAAAGCTTCAAAGTGCCCTGAGAAAATTCCGATGAGGAAATGGGGAGCGTGTGTTCAGCGAAGGAAAGGGCGAGAGCAGGGTCTCTGGCCCAGAACCAGAGCATTGTGGGTATGTAGGAGAAAGAGGGCTTGGATGGGAGGTCCTAGGACAGAAGGACCTTCTTGCCACAGGTTCTGAGACTCTATCCCCAGAGCTTGAGCAAGCCTGGTCTTCAGCTGAAGTGGGCGGAGGTCCTGAGAGTGCTCACCTGTGTATTAGGCACCCACTGAGAGATGTGACTCAGAGGGTGCTTGGCAATGCCACGTGAGTCAGAAGCCGGTGCCAGGAAGTCCGGGTCTGTGTCTTGGCCGTGGAAACTGAAGGTTATTTATTCTGAACCTCACTGACTGTTTTTGTCTCCCCAGACCCTGCTTGTGAAATGGAGGCAAGAATGCTTTCTCCCTGGACATACTGGCAACCGAATAAACTGTTGACTAGAAGAAGGCCTGGTGGTGTGTCTGGGGGAGGAGGCTCCCTATAGCAGTGTGTGGTCCTAGCCTTTCCAGGCTGATTGGATACTGTGCTCCTGGAGGAGAAGGGGGAGTCCCTAGAACACTGGCGTGGTGGGGGGAGGAGGCACAGGCATGGTGGGGGGAGGAGGCGCATGAGCATACATCGTTGTTGTATTAGTTAGGGTGTGACAGATTCCCCTAGGGCCGTGGCAGCCAAGAGGTCGGGGTTACAGTCAGGCAGACAGTGGGTGGCAGGAAAGCTTGTGAAAGTCAGTGCCATGGGAAGGGACAGCGCATAACCGGAGAGACTCTAGCGGCTCCACTGTCTGGTCTGGCACCTGTGGGAGTGAGAGGGAAAGATGGGAGAGTGTCTGTCCTATGGAGTCATACTTGTCCTTTCCTCCTGCCTCTTCTCTAGGTGTCTGTCCCTAGTCTGCTTATGGCCTTAGCACTAACAGGACACCGGACACAGGTGTTAAACAGGAGTGTGAACGGACTTCTTAACGGTGGGGATAATACAAGAGACGTAAGAGGGAGACACAGCTTGGGCGGTGCAAGAAAGGGACCAGAACTACTCAGAGAGGCTGGGGCAGAAGGATACAGTAGAACACAAGGCTAGGGAAACAGCAGGGGAGGGGAGGGGTGTCTCTGTCAGGGAATAGTCTGGGGTAGTTCTTTGGTGAAAGAAGTCTGAGTTGAAATATGCTGGGGCATTTTTTTTAAAGATATTTGATTTTGTATGGCGCATGCACCACCTGCGAGCACAGTACCTAAGGAAGTGGTAAGGTAAACCTCATGGGTGCTGGAATCAAACCTGCGTCCTTTGCGCCAACAAGTGCTCTTAACCACTGAGCCACCTGTCCAGCCGCAGCTGAGCTGGGACATTTTAAATTGGACTGAAGAAGGAGCCCCAGTCTGGCCTCAGAAACAAGCTTATGGGATGGATTTGACAGTTTCCCTGGGCACAAGGGATACACAACTGGGAGAGGTTTGAAGGACAGTGCCAGAGTGTCTGGGGACTAATAACAGCGTTAGCTCTTGTGTATGGAAGCCCTTTCCAGCCCAGGCTCACTTGAAGCCCTTTGCGTTCAGTGAGGCCCTTCATGGTCACAGTCAGCATAGGAGCTAGACTATACTGGTGGCTCCATTTTGCATATGGAAGCACAGAGAAGCTGGCGGTGTTCTTGAGAACACACAGCTAGAAAGTAGTAAAGCCGGAATGTGTGACAAGGCAATAGCTTGAGAGCCCTGCATTACCCATTCCTTGAGAGAAATACTGAGACCTGGGGCAGCCCACTAGGAACAGGCCCAAGACCATTTCAGAAATAGTCTCTTCGGGGTGTGTGTGTGTGTGTGTGTGTGTGTGTGTTATGTGTACATGTAGTGAGGAGTTGAGCCATCCTTCCAGCATCAGGAGCTGTAGTGGTAGGCACTATTAGGAAAGTTGAGAGTCACTATTTGATTGCCCAGGTCTACTCTGCCAATGCCCAGGCATTCACACTCTCCCCTGCCCCCCACCCACCAATGTCCGGGACTACCGATGCACCAGACAAGCTCAATCAATCGCTGAATCGCTGAGCTTAGAACTCACTTCTCCCCAGTCAGTTGTGCTCCTGATTACACTTGTGGCTGCACTCTGTTTTTGGGCTTCTACTCCTCAGGCAGGTTAGGGCTGACCCTTTCCTTCCGGTCTGTGAACTGCTAACGCTTCCATTTCTCTCCAATGAGTTCTCTTGCTTCAAGGGAGACCCAGATTAAGTTCAGTCACTGACAAGCCCGAGCCTGGACCACCAGAGAGGGAGTAGGTAGTGGGTATGAGGGTCTGCTGGGGGTCTCGTGCATACAGCGGGGTGTGGGGGTGTGGGTTGGGGTGGGGGGGAATTGGAGGCAGATCTGTGTTTGCAGGAAGGACACAGAGTTCCGTTTTAGCAGGTCACATTTCAGTGCTTGGAATTTCCTGAAGAATGAATTGTCAAGAAGCTGCAAATTGGGGCCCAGATCTGGGAACAAGCCTGGGATTTAACTGTGCACCCCTGAATCACCATGTGAAGGGGGTGGAGGGCTGGCAGCACCCTACCTTGAGGAGCCAGGCAGGTGTCAGAAGGGGGAAGGGCAGGACAGGCGCTCTATTAGGGTCGCAAATGACCGGCTGGTGTCCTGAAGGAAGAGCCCCCCTCCCCCCCATGGATCAGCCAGTGCAAAGGCGGCTCATCTCACCCTGTTCTGGTCTATAAGGTAATTTCCAAACCTATCCCGGTGACCAAGAGCTGCTGCATAGAGAGTAGCCAGGCTCAGGACGCTTATGGTGCCTGAGAGATAGGTATTCCCTACCTAGCCTGCATTCTGAGGATAAAGGGGAATCCCAGGGAACCCTTAATGTCTGCACTAGCAGACTAAGGATTTCCCTTGGGTTGGGAAACTCTGAGCCAAGCTGTAGATAAGGAGAGAGGAAGCCACAGAAAGACCCAGGAGATGCACAGGGAAACAGGATTAGGAAGGGATTCAGTTAAGAGCAGAAGGTGAGAGTTTCAAGCAAGTGTGGCTATTTCTCAGTGTGGGGCTGGAAGGGAGACAGAGGTGGAGGAGACAGGGGGAGTGTGTAGCAGCCCCCCCCTCCACCCCCAGTCACCAGTTTCTTTAGGCCTTACCCGGGCAGAGCAAGGGCCTTAGAGACAGACTTTCAGAGATGCAGATCCCCTGACCCTGGGTAAGTCACAGCCCAGGCTACTTCCTCCCCTAGGGAAAAAGGATAAGGATATAACTATCTGTGCTTAGTATTAAGTGAGATTTTTGTTTTAAAGTGCTTGGTGGCTGGCACATCTGGCACACAGAATCTTTCCATGAGCTGTTTCATGGTTGCTTTTACAGTGACAGTAGCAGATTGTAACCCAATGGGTTCTCTCCACCGCTCACTGACACCTGGGCCTTCCTCTGTCCTGGTGAGTTCCACTCAAACCCTGCCACACTCCTCAGAGAGTGCTCCTTGAAGGTTCATAATGTGTCTGTGCTTGCTGAGGGCAGCAGCTATCCCTCTACAGTGTGGCACGGTGTGTTCCTTCCGGCAGGAGTGAGGACAGCAGGAGCTTTCTCATGTCACCTCTGTTGGGAGGGTCCCACGACAGCTGTTTGTTTCCATGTGTCACTTTTCAGTCACAGTGGCACATGGAAGGTGGCATAGGACTGGTCAGAGGGTGACTTTGGCTGCTGGCCCCTTTGCCGGCTTGTACTAGGATTTCAGTTCTGTCTGAGGACAACGTCTTTCCAATGAGTCACTTAGAAACTTCCTCAGCCTGTCTGGCCATCACTCCTGACTGGTTGGTGACTTCTGACCCCAGCGAGTAGTACACAAGCTGTCAGGGTCTCAGTGAGTAACTTGCTATAGCCCCTCCTTGGACAGCAGCCCACTCCTACAGGAAGTTTGAACAAGCTAAGCTCTGCCCTGGGTGAGAGCACCCCAAAACAAAGGGGTCAGGGTTGAAGACCCAGCATCAGAAGGAGCCAGACCCCTTCCATAGCTTGAAGTTTCTCCAATTGTAGGCTATACTTAGTTACCTTCTGTGCCTAACCTCTGCTAGGCTGAGGACAAACTCACGACCCTCCCCCAGAAGCCTCACCCTCGCAGTCTCCTGTTTCAGCAGAACCCTCTCCTGATAGACATGATCTCTGTGTGTCAAGATGCACTGGAATGTTCTGGAAGATTAGAAGATGGAAAGATGGGGGGGGTGAGGGAGGTGAGGAGGGGGTTGGTGTCAGATGTCAGACATCTATTGCCCCACAAGAAAAGGGGACTTGGCTGTAGAATAGATCAGTCTAATCTGAAATGACAGGAGATGGCTCAGTGGCCGACTGAGATTGGGCCAGGAGTAGAGCTGGCGGCGAGGTTGATGGCAGAGGGTCACACGGTTCTTTGGGAGGTCGTCACGGATAGTGACGTTAGCCAGAGTGGTCACTGGTGCACAGAGTGCTCTTGGGTATCTGGGGGAGGGGGAGGAGAAGGATGGTAGTTATATTGTGTACAGGACGCTGGATGTGGCAGCACACACCTTTAATCTCAGTCCTCAGGAGGTAGAGGCAGGAGGACCTCTATGAGTTTGAGGCCAAGGCTATTTAGAGAGATTTTGTTTCAATTTTTAGATTTATTTGTTTATTTTATACGAGCACTCTGGAGGATGCCCTCCAAAAGTGGGCATCGGATCCCATTACAGATGGTTGTGAGCCACTACGTGGTTGCTGGGAATTGAACTCGGGACCTCTGGAAGAGCAGTCAGTGCTCTTAACCGCTGAGCCATTCCCTCCAGCCAGAGATCTTGTTTCAAAAAACCCAAAATGTGAGAGTTATATAAGAGCAAGTGTTGGAGAGATGTCTCAGTGGTTCAGAGCCCTTGCCGTTCTTCCAGGGGCCTGGGCTCCAGCTCCAGGCATTGGATTCTCCCCGCTGGCTTCCTGAGTTACCTGCATACATGTGCATGTGCCGTATGCCCACACTGATACATACACATACGTAAAAACCATTACATTCTTTTCCTTAAAAATTACTTTTTTGGGGGTTAGAGAGATAGCTCAGTGGTTAAGACCATTAGCTGCTCTTCTAGAGGTCCTGAGTTCAATTTCCAGAAGCCACATGGTGGCTCAAAACCATCTGTAATGGGGTCCAGTGCCCTCTTCTGGTGTGTCTGAAGAGAGCAACAGTGTCATATACATAAATAATTTTTTTTTTTTGGTATTCTCGAGACAGGGTTTCTCTGTGTATCCCTGGCTGTCCTGGCACTTACTCTGTAGACCATGCTGGCCTCCAACTCAGAAATCTACCTGCCTCTGCCTCCCAAGTGCTGGGACTAAAGGCGTGTGCCACCACTGCCCAGCATAAATAAATCTTTTTAAAAATTACTCTTTTAATGAATTTTTTTATGTACATTGGTGTTTTTTTTAAAGATTTATTTATTTTATGCATATGAGTACACTGTGGCTGTACAGATGGTTGTGAGCCATCATGTGGTTGCTGGGAATTGAACTCAGGACCTCTGCTCACTCCAGACCTGCTCGCTCAGGCCCAAAGATTTATTTATTGTTATATATAAGTACACTGTAGCTGTCTTCAGACACACCAGAAGAGGACGTCAGGTCTCATTATGGATATTTGAGAGCCACCATGTGGTTGCTGAGATTTGACCTTTGGAAGAGCAGTCAGTGCTCTTAACAGCTGAGCCATCTTTCCAGTCCCTACATTGGTGTTTTATCTACACATATGTCTTGTGAGGTGTCAGAAGCCCTGGAACTGGAGTTACAGACAGGTGTGAGCCACCATGTGGTTGCTGGGAGTTGAACCCAGATCCTCTGGAAGAGCAGTCAGTGCTCTTAACCACTGAGCCATCTCCCCAGTCACCCAAAGTTACTCTTAAACAGCCTGGTCTAGCTGTTTCCTAGCAAGTTCCAAGGTAACCCAGGCTAAACACAGACTCCCTATTTTTAAAAACCCCACCCCCAAATTACTTTCTAAAATGAAATGCCAACTATCACTGGGAGGCCTGCTCTTCTCTAGTGGGGGGCAAACAGGGAGGGGAGGGGAGAGAGAGGGGAAGGGGAAGGGAAGGGGAGGGGAGGGGGAGGCTGCGGTGGAGGAGGGATTAAGAAAAGAAATATTAACAAGAAAAAAGTCTGTATATGTTCAGTATAGACACATTCTTTTTTCCCTGAAAAGGATTTGCCCATGGCTGAGAGCATGGAGAAGATCCACGGATATGGAGTTTACAGTGTATAAGAGTAAGGGGGCTGGGGGCTTGGCTCAGAGGTTTGCAAGTCCTAGGTTCAATTCCCAGAACTCAGAAACAAAGCAAAACAACAGTAAAATGTGTGAATTTTACTGCAGGACAATCATACCTCGGTGATAAAAGAAGTAAGTCAGTTAGCAGATGCGGGGTTGTGAGAGTCAGGAGGAGAGCTGGTGAGAGTCAGGAGGTCTGCAGAGTCTTTGGGTAGAGGTTGTGGTCAGAGGGTAGGGACCACTGTGTAGCTCATCTCCGCCCTGGGCGCTCCGCTCCTCTCTCTCTGGTTGCCTTGATTCTAAGCCCTATTTGACTCCCAGGCTGGAAAAGCCGTTCTTTATATTTCTTCTCCCTAGGTCCACCGAGAGTCTCCTAGATTTTTGTCTCAAGCTGACTGGGTGGTTAGTTAGTAGTCTTAGAAACAAAGAACATGCCACCCCACTTTGGCTACTGGCAGTGCCTATAAAAGAAACGTGATTAGGAGAGTCCATGACCACCAAGACACAGAAGAAATGGAACAACTAATCAAATTCAACAAAAGCCTCCCCTCCCCCACCGGCTCCCCATCTCAGTCTTAACAGAAAAGCCCAGCTTCCCAAGCTGGGTGGGATATAGCAGAGGCCTGTTTGGGGTGATATTTATATAAGAAGCTGGGTTCCTCCCTGGGGCAAGTAAAGTAAGCTGTAAAATCTGAAGGCGCATTTTAAAATTGTTTCAAGTCCTCCAGTGTGTTTCCTGTCTGGCACTGTACACAAGCACTGGCAATACCTGTGTCTGTGTGGCCTGGAGGTCCTGTTAATGAGAGAGAGGTAGAGATTCGGGAGGCCCCCAACATCCAAACACGGGGTTGGGGAGAGACCTGTTGTTGTTGGTCAGGGTGTGCCTTCGTGGTGTTGGAATGCCTATAAAGGACCTGTAGCCTCAGGGGGTGAGGTAGTTAGTCTGAGAAATTAGCATCTTTGAGAAACCCCAATATTATAAATCATTACTTAATGGCTCCGAGGGACAGTGATACAGGTCCGAGAGATGCTGTTCAACAGCACATCCTAACTAGAGTGTAGCAACAGGCAATTTGACAACGGAGATAAGCCGGATGCGCAGTCCCCTGTCGCACACACCAGTGTCCATCCAGGTTTCCTGGAAGTCTTTCCCCAGAGATAACAATCCAGCTCGACCCTTCACCACCCTGCACAGCGGGTATCACGTCCTCCCCGGGCCACTTTGTCCCTTCTCCTCTGAACTGTAACTGAATGTGTCCCTTCCTATGCCCAGGCCTTCGAGGAGCAGAGACAGGTCTTTCTTGGCTGTTGTGTTCCTGGCAGTGTGCTGGGCCCCTGAACTCGGGCGCGGCTTTTGATCTGAACTGCTGATGTTATCTGCTCTATTCTTGTTCTTCTAAAAGGGAATTACTGTTAATATATATATGAAGACCATCTTTTTGATGTGGAACTAAGTTGGTAAAAGCCACCATATTGAAGGTGTTTTAAAATGTTTTCATGCTCTTAACTTCGATTTGTTTCATGTAATTACTTTAGATTTAGAACTGGTGAAACTGGACTGGCAAGATGGCTCATCGAGGAGGAAAAGGGACTTGTCACCCAGACCTTGGAACACACATGGTAGAAGGAGGGAATTGACATGCAAGTTGTTCATTTACTGTCCCTTCAAATGCCTACACACACACACTCACATGCATGTACACACACACATACACACACACACACACACTCACACGCACACACCACGTAAAATTAAAATTAATTTGAAGAAGGCGCCCCTTTACCTGTGCTGTATAACCTTTGTTCTCTCATCTGCTCAGGGACCACATTTGTGTGAGGTACAAAAGATCTGCGGCAGGCTTGTCTTTCTTTGTTTTTTGGTTTTTCAAGACAGGGTTTCTCTGTGTAGCCCTGGCTGTCCCGGAACTCACTCTGTAGACCAGGCTGGCCTCGAACTCAGAAATCCTCCTGCCTCTGCCTCCCAAGTGCTGGGATTAAAGGCGTGCACCTCCACTGCCCCGGCTAGGCTTGTCTTTCTGGTGAAACTTTCCGGCCCTTGGTTAATGAAGGACGGTGACACTCTAGCAGCTAGCCAGACACGCTTCTAGAGCTGAGGAACACGGAGAAGTACCTATGCAGAGGACTCATTCAAAGTCTCCCAGAATGCACCTGCTTACCTGGGAATGTCATAGGGAAGGAAGGAAGGAAACCCAGAGGGAAGGGAGGGAGGAAGGAAGGAGAAACTGTGGTGGTGGTGGTGGGATTATCCAGTGAGACTGTGCTCAAAGGGACCTGGGCCAGCCCACCCCTCCCCCTCATGCCCCTTGTGCCTTGCTCCCCAGGGTGTGGCCACAGAAGAGACAGGTGTTTGAGGAGGCTCTCAGGCCTCAGCTCTCTTTTGCACAGTGCAAAGGGGGACTCCCTCAGGAGGCTGCTGAGGGTCTAACAAACTGCCCAGTGCTGGCAGCTGTGTACACACAGGCCATAGAGTTCCCACAACCCTCTCCTCCTGGCCCAGCCAAGCTGCCCATTCATGCAGCTTAGCATGTATGGCCGAATGGAATTGTGGGATACCCAGTTAAGTCTGATTTTCAGACGTCAATAAACAATGAAGGGTTTTCTAGTATAAACATGTCTGGTGTACTACTGGGAATACATACCCACATACATTTCCATATTTTTTGCATTTATTTGTTTGCTTGTGTGTTTGTGTCAGGGTATGTACGGAGAGGTCAAAAGGCAACTTTTCAGCCAGATGTGGTAGCACATAGCTTTAGTTCCAGAGGCAGACAGATCACTGTGAGTTCAAGGTCAGTCTGAGTCACTTAATGAGTTCTAGGACAGCCAAGGCTCTGTAGAACCTGTTTCAACAAAACAAAACAAAACAAAACCGAAGAAAAGACTTTCAGGAGTCAGTTCAGGTGATTGGGCTTGGTACCAAGAACCTTCCTGCTGAGCTACCCCACTGGCCCCCTTTCTTAAATTAAAACAATTAAATAAACAAACATTGTTTACCTGAAATCCAGGCAAGAGTTCTGTTGTTTGTCCTCTACAAAGGACAGATTGATGATAGTCACACGGTCTGAACTCCTGTGGCCTTCATGACTCAACACTTCATTGATTTCCGGGAAACAGAGCACTTTTACTTACTAGTGACAGTAACTATGACCGCATATGTTGATCATATGTGATCTGCCAGGCACGTAGGCACTTTATATAGCCTGTCAATCAATCTTGAAGTGACTCCAGTGGCCAGAGTTAGTGTCCTCATGGGGACACTGTCAAGATCCTGAAGGCCACAGAGCTGCCCCTGGCAGGCAGTGACTCTGTGGCCTCTGCCAGTGACCATACAGTGACATCTGCACTCCCCCCCACCTCCCCTGTGGTCACAGATTATGACCAGAGAGTGACAACCGGAAGGTTCTCCCTTCCAGAAAAGAAATCCCAGCGTAAGGGGCTGTGTCTTGGATGCCTCTAAGTCCTAAACCACGTTGTACCAAAGCCATGGGTTTCAGACAAACAAGGAAGTTTCTCTGCGGTAGATGTTTCTGGGCTTGCTTGCTCTTGCGTGAACCCTGCACTGCTGCTTGAAGTCTTGTGAAACTGGTCTCGGAACAAAGTCCTCCTGGACACGGCTTGGGATGTGTGTGGCGTGATGTGTGACACAGGGCGCGCCATGGCCCAAGGCCGAGCCACGCGCAGACTCCTATGGGCTTTGCTGGCTTAAGTTTGGGGGTCGTGTGAATGAAGTTTGGGCCTCTTTCAAGAGGACCTTAGACGTTATTATATTTAAGCAGCACTTTCTGGTGCTGCTGTTGTTTGGGGCCAGCTCTTATTCTGTTGTCCAGGCTAACATGAAACCCACGATGTGGGCCAGGCTGGTCTGGACCTCAGCCTTCCAAAACCACACCCCCCCCCCCCGCCTCAGCCTGCTAAGTATTAGGATTATAGGAGTGAGACACCCTTTTTTTCTTTTCCCTTTCTCCCTTCCTTTTGTCCACATTTTCTTTCTTTCTGTGGTGCTGGTGATGAGGTAGACCCTTATGGATGCAAACACTGTTGGGCTGTGTTCCCGGCCATTAAAGAATATATTTTTAAATAAGATCTTTCTAAGTTGCTCAAACTGGCTTCTACCTTGTAACCCTCTTCAGCTTCTAGCTCAGGGTGGGATTATAGGTCCGGGCCACTGCCCAGGCCTAATCCCCAGTCTTTATTTAGTGGCTATCTGGTGTTACCCGGTCACCGAGGATGGAGCATGAGTGCTCATACATTCCCAGACTGGGAGAAGGTCTAGGGTTAGCGAATGGGAATTTGGTCTCTTCTGTTGTCTGGACCTTAGATGCTCTGTTAATTCTACGTCCTGGCTTGTGCTTCAAAGTTAGACAGAGGAGGCGTGGTCTGATACAGTTAGTTCCCAGGACAGGGAGAAGTTACCAGCTCAGCAGGCCTTGACACAGCTGTGGAGATGCCATAGTTGGGGGGCAATTTTCTTCAGGGGTCTGGCTGCTTCTCAAACCCAGGGTCTCATAGTTGCCAGAGAAATGTTCTCCCACTGTCCTACATCTTTACGTGTGTTTGAACTGTTTTGGTTTTGTGGTGGTTTGGGACAGGGATTCCTATAGCAAAGGCTGTCCTAAACCTTGCTAGGCAGTAGAGGATAACCCTGAGCACCTGTTATTCTGGCCTCTACCTCCCAAAGTCCTGAGATAGCAGACATGGATTCAGTTTGGTTTCTTGTTTCACCTATTGCCTAGACTGTCCTTGAACTTTGACCTTTCTGCCTCAGTTTCACCAGGAGCTAGAATCACAGGCCACTAGGTCTGACTCCATCTCTCTTTTGTCTATTTTTTTTTTTAAATTATTTTTTTCGGGCTGGAGAGATGGCTCAGCGGTTAAGAGCACTGACTGCTCTTCCAGAGGTCCTGAGTTCAATTCCCAGCAACCACATGGTGGCTCATAACCATCTGGGATGGGATCTGATGCCCTCTTCTGGTGTGTATTCACATACATAAAGTAAATAAATAAAATCTTTTTAAAAATTTATTTTGTTTTATTTATGTTTGTTTTGTTCAAGGCAGAGTTTCTTTGTGTAGTCCTGGTTGTCCTAGAACTCACTCAATAAGCCAGCCTCAAACTCAGAGATTCATGTGCTTCTGCTTCCCAAGCGCTGGGATTAGAAATGTGTAACACTATGTACATAATTTTTTAAAAAGAAAACAAAAAGAGTGAAAATTCAGATGAAGGGAGCTGGAGAGATGGCTCAGTGGTTAAGAGCACTTGCTGCTCTTCCAGAGGTCTGGAGTTCAATCCCCAGCAACCGCATGGTGGCTCATGACCATCTATAAGGGGATCCGATGCCCTCTTCTGGCGTGTGGTCTACATGCAGCAGAGCATACATACATTAAAAATAAATAAAATTTAAAAGAAAAGAAAAATCAGATAGTGTATAACAGCTTGTCTGTGGATCCATGTACTGGCTGTTGTGAGCCCGCTCAAGTCTTCTAAAGTAAGTTGGGCATTCAAATGAGCCACGTGTCTAGCCCGGGGACAACTTGCTGGCCTAACTGTTCGGAGAAGAAATCCCCTGAGGCTGGCAGTGACTAGTCAAGGGGGATGGAGAAAACTACTGTGGGATACAGTTGCTTCATTTCTGGGGGGGTTCAAGAAAGATGTGAAGCCTGACTGCTGTAGCTCCTCCTCCCCAATCCCATATCCCCCAGTTCTAGCCCAAGTTATAAGCAGCCTTGAGATGTTCCTCCAAAGCCCTTAGCCTTCCCTGGCATCAGAGGAAGCTGGCAAACTCACTGTGGGCCTCAGCTTGCAGCCTCAGTTTAGAGCTAGTTCCTCTCTCCAAAAATCTGTTCCCTCCCACCCTGCTGTCTATCTTCCATGATGCGTGGTCTCTTTTCCCATCCTTTGGTGAGCTGTGCTGCTGTCCACAGGATGACAGTCATGTTCAGGTGGTTTGGAGAACATGCCTGTGTGGTTAGTCCCATCCTACTCCCCTGAGGGTTTGAGGAACAGGATCTGAGTGTCACCACAGACAGCTGAAGATCCGAAGTCCACAGATTCACATTCAGATCTGAGCTCCATTTATAACAAGGCAGGCCTGCAAAGGCCTTTAGCCATCCCCAGCCCTTGCTCTGGGACAATAAGGACAGGCTGCTACCCTTGGTCCCCCACACCTTTAAGACTAATTCCTCAAAAAGAGATAAATTAAGGTGGGAACTCACACAAAGCAGGAGGGAGAGAATTGACTCCACAAGTTTGTCCTTTGACAACAAGACGGCTTCAGTGGGTAAAGCCATTTACTTCTAAACTGGACAACCGGAGTTTGATCTCTGGAACCCATATGATGGAAAGAAAGACCCAAAAGTTGTCCTCTGGCTTCCACATGTGAGCTACGGCATGCTTTTTTAAAATGTGTACTTTTTAAAAGATGTATTTAGGGCTGAAGAGATGGCTCAGCAATTAAGAACATTGATACATACATAAAGTAAATACATTTATTTATTTATTTAATAAAGTAAATAGATTTGTTTGTTTGTTTAATGTGTGTGAGTACACTGTCGCTGTCTTCAGACACATCAGAAGAGGGCATCAGATCCCATTACGGATGGTTGTGAGCCACCATGTGGTTGCTGGGAATTGAACTCAGGACCTCTGGAAGAGCAGTCAGTGCTCTTAACTGCTGAGCCATCTCTCTAGCTTCTGCTTTTATGTCCCACCTCCTAATCAATCAATATAATTTTTGTTTTGCTTCAGTTTTTTTTTTAGAGACAGGGTTTCTGTGTAGCTCTGGCTGTCCTGAAACTTACTCTCTAGACCAGGCTGGACTTGAACTCAGAGATCTACTTGCCTCTGTCTCCTGAGTGCTAGAATCAAAGGTATGCACTACCATGCCTGGTTATCTTTTTATTCTTTATTCTATCTTTCGTGTCTTTCCCCTTCTGCAAATACTTAGCACCTAGTGTATACTAGACAAGAAGCTTGCATTCTGAGAGGGCACAGTCAGTCACAAAGCCATCTGTATATGCGCTCTCTCACCAGATCTTCCGTACGAATGGATCAACAGTCGAGGAAACCCAGCTCCTGACGGGAGAAAGTAATAAAAACACACAGGGGAACTAGTCTGATAATTCAGTCGGTAAGGACACTGCCAAGTCCCCAATGACCTGAGTTTGAGCCCCATGGTGGAAGGAGAGAACTGATTGCCACCAGCTGTCCTCTGACCTCTACATGCATGCTGTGGCATGATACATGTATCCACCCACCTACGTGCATGGTAAGTAAACGTAGCAACAACACTCAGAGAGGAGAACCAAAAATAAAGAGAAGTGGAATTGAAAGGTGTCTCAGGAGTCAGAAGACTCGGGACTGGATCCCAGCACCCAAGATGGGAGGCTCACGGCTGCCTGAAACTGTGGTACCAGGTAACCTAGCTCCCTCATCTGGCTTCTGATGGTACTGCACTCACATGCCGAGTGCCTCACCAATCCCACCCACACAATAGAAATAACAATATTTAAAAAGAAAGAAAAAAAAAGAAAGAAAGAAGATTTAAAAAAAGAAAGAAAGAGAGGCAAGCTATAGTGACACTTTTTTTTTAAACCATAGCACTTGAGTGGTAGAGACAGTAGGATCAGGAGGAGTTCCAGACCATCCAGGGGCATATAGTAAGACCCTATCTTAAAAAAAAAAAAAAGCAGAAGGCTAGAGATAGCTCAGTCAGCAATTTTCTGACAGTGAAAGCATGGAGCCCCGAGTCTGATCTCCAGCACATACCATAAAAGCCAGGCATGGTGGAGCACACATGTAATCCAAACACTGCTGAAGTCGAGACAAGAGGATCAATCCCTCAGGAGCTAGCCACCTTTCCTACCATGTCTCTGTGTATCTTCATTCCTTAGTCCCCTAGCCAGAGTTCCAGGAGCCAACTTGTGCTGGACCCAGAAGATGGTGGTGACACACACATAGTGACATCAACACACACATAGTGAGACGCAATTCTTAGTCACCCCAGTTCTCCAGGACCCCCGGCCTGTTCTGCCTTCACAGGCAGTAGGTATGCATGTAGTTCACAGACATATACGCAGGTAAAACACCACACACAGAAATAAAACCAAATTAAAAAGAATAGCTAGATGCGCTGGTCCACGCCTCTAATTCCAGCACTGGAGAGCGAGAGGCAGGTGGATCTCTGTGAGTTCAAGGTCAGCCTGGTCTAGAGTGAGCTCCAGGACAGCCAGGACTGTTACACAGAGAAACTGTCTTGAAAAAACAATAAGTCAAAACAAAACAACCAGTTCCAAACTAACAAACCAGAACAAAATTATTTTTATTTTATTTTTTTAAAGATTTATTTTTATTTTATTATTATATGTAAGTACACTGTAGCTGTCTTCAGATACTTCAGAAGGGGGCATCAGATCTCATTAAGGATGGTTGTGAGCTACCATGTGATTGCTGGGATTTGAACTCAGTACCTTCGGAAGAGCAGTTGGTGTTCTCAACCGCTGAGCCATCTCTCCAGCCCCACAAAACTATCTTTAAAAGTAACTGTACATACCTCCCCTCTCCTCAAAACAAGCAGTCAATTTTTTTTATTAGTTTCTTATATATACTTCTGGCACATTACTAGTTCTTGTGGCTAAAAGAAACTATAACTAAATTTATCATCTCCACCATTGTCTCCTTGAACTGAAATAAACAGAGTTGATTGTGTGTACTCTGCTGATGCTCAGGAAAGGGTTGTTCTGTTTTTCTTTTTTCTTTTTTAAAGATGTGTTTATTTTATGTATGTGAATACACTGTGGCTGTCTTCAGATACACCAGAAGAGGGCATCAGATCACATTACAGATGGTTGTGAGTCACCCTGTGGCTGTTGGGAATTGAACTCAGGACCTCTGGGAGAGCAGTCAGTGTTTAACCGCTGAGCCATCTCTCCGGCTCCCATCTTGTTTTTCTTATATATTCCATCAGGTCTACTGTTCTCACTTCAAAGTCTATCCTCAAGGTTTTTACACAGGATGCTTTCTCTGTGATTTAGGGTTTCACTGTGTGGAGATACCTTAGTTTATTTAAGCAGCCCTCCAGAGAGAGACACATTGGGTGTTTCCAGTGTTTTCCTATTGTGAATGAGTGTCACAGTGAGTAAGAACACAAACACATACTCACACACACACATACTCACACACATACACATGCACACACATGCACACACACACAGGTAGGTGCATCCATGTGTACACACAGGTGTGAACACACACGTGCACACACACATCATGCCCATGTGCCGGGTAGAGGGGAGATGCATAGATAATTTTCTTGCTTTCTATCTCCCAGTCTCTCTTCCTGTTTCCCCCCTGGCAATGCAGGAAAAATGCCTGTTCCCCAAGACCACATCAACAGAATGTGCTGTAAACTTCTGGGTTTTTGCCAAGCTGAGAAATGAGAAACGCTCTCTCGATGTAGTTTTAATTTTCACTTATCTTCTGTGTGAGGTTGAGTGTCTTTTTAAAAATTTAAAAGCCATTTGCATTTCCTTCCTGTGAACTGTTCATAGTCTCTGGCCTTGTCTCTCTTGGGTAGTTGGTCTTTCCCGTTAATTACTAGCTCCAAGCGAAAGAAAATGCTGAAGAAAGAAATGACTCACAGACAAATACATGGCTCAGTGGGGAAGAGTGGTTACAGTTTCATAACCAACTAAATGCTAAATGTTGATCTAACCAAATCTTTTCACTTAACCCATCGGGAGGGGGTGTGCAGCCCTGCCCCAGGTCGGGGTAAGACAAAAAAAACCAAACCCTCACCTTCCTGCAGGAAGGTGCTAAAATCTAACACCGACACAAGAAAACAGCTTTCCTTGTAGACTGTAGCTTTGGAAATGTACGGTGTATAGAAGAGAATCCAGCCGAGGGCTTGCCCGTGGGATTGGGAGCTGTGGAAAGCTGACAAGGGAGCTGTGGTTGTTTATTTTGTTTTGTTTAGCAGCTCCGGGGACTGAACTCAGGACCCTGGACATGCCAGACATTGCTCCCCCACCGAGATTCTCTGTCAACAGCAGGAGCTATGGTTTCTCATCATAGTTGTTTGGTCCCATTTAACTGTGTAAAACTATCGCTGTGGTCTAGTAAAATTAACTACAGACAATTAAAGGGATGATGTGTACATTATAATACAAGGCCTCCCTGTTATAAAAGAGGGGCATATTATAAAATTTGATATATAGAAGTGTTTTATTTTGTTTTTTTCTGGTACTGGGGTGAAATCCAGAGCCTAAAGTGCTAGGCCACCATTTTTACCATGGTCTTGGTCTTACAAAGGGCTTTGTGCTAGTAACCACAGCCAGGAATTAAAAGAAGCGCCACGCCCCACATCCTCTCCTTTCTTTTCTGTTTTTGTTTTTTTTCAGACAGGGTCTCAACAGCTCTGGCTGTCCAGGACCTTGCTTTGTAGACCAGGCTGGCCCCAAACTCACAGAGATCCACTTGCCTCTGCCTTCCAAGTGCTGGGATTAAATGCATGGGCCACTACTCCTATTTCCTCCTCTTCTTCCTCCTCCTCTTCCTTCTTTAAAAGATTTATTTTTATTCTTTTAAATGACATGTACGTATGTGTCTGCTTTTGGGTACACACATGTGAATGCAGGTATCAGCAGAAGCCAGAGCTACTGAATTCTCTGGGGATATGAGTTACAGGTGCTTACAGGAGCTGCCTGGTGTGGCTATTTGGGCCAGAATTCAGGTCCCCTGGGGTGGGCATTCTTCACAACTGAGCTGTCTCTCCAACCCCTAGGTCTACTAGGCAGAGTTTCTGCAAAGTCTATTTATAAAGGAATCAAAGTCATAATCGTGTTGGGAGGGGGAGGAAAGACTCCCCAAATCACGGGGTAGT
Organism: Tokudaia tokunoshimensis; assembly: GCA_036184795.1. NCBI lineage: Eukaryota > Metazoa > Chordata > Mammalia > Rodentia > Muridae > Tokudaia > Tokudaia tokunoshimensis. The sequence continues at coordinate 70,141,507 of BTHU01000003.1, read as the reverse complement.
TTTGAGTGTGATAGTCTTGGGTTTGACTTTTGGTTTTTGTTTGTTTTTGAGACAGGAGCTCACTATATAGCCTTGGCTGGCCTCAAACTCATTATATAGACCAAGCTGACTTTTAACTAACAGAGAGTCACTTGACTCTGCCTCCTGGGAGCTAGGATTAAATACACGTACCACCACACCCAGACTAGAGTTTTCTTCCTTCCTTTCTTTTCTTTCTTTTTTCTTCCTTCCTTTCTTTCTTTCTTTTTTTTTTTTGCATTATTCACTTTATTGTTTTGCTGTTGTTGTTGTTTTACAAAAGTTTATTACAATGTACAACAGGTGACAGGATAACACTTCATTCTAGCTATAGGTGACAAAGATGTTATATCAGGAAATCCAGATGTTTAAATAGGAATGGAAGAGGAGGGTCACCATCCTCACATCCAGATGTGAGGAACTGCTTACTTTTTGCCAGATTTCTTAATTCCACCTGTGGCCAGGGGGCCTTCCCCACAGCCTTGGCCCTTAGCTCCTCGGTTTCTTCTGTTCCTCCTTCTGTTTCTACTTGAAAGCCTTATCTTCCTCGTCCATCTCCTTGGTGGGTTTCTCGGGCTGTTTCAGGGGCTTCCTTTTGCCACCTTTTGCCCCATCACCAGACCCTCTAGAGTTTTCTTAAAAGAAAGTATTTATTGATTCTATCTTGTATGTGTGTAAGCCTGAGTGTATGTGTTCCATGTACATGTAGGAGCTTGCGGAAGTCAGAAAGGGCGTCAGATCCCCTAGGTCTGGAGTTACAGGTGGTTGTGGGAACGGAGCCCAGGTCCTCTGCGAGCGAAGTAAGTGCTCTTACCCACATCAGCCTCAGCCTTGGTGTGTTTGCTTTGGCACTGAGAGCATGCCTCAGGTCCCCCAAACGTCAAGCACATGTTCCCTCACTGTGTCCATTCTGTATCCCACCCCACGGACCTCTGGATTCTGGCCTGATGGGGTGCAGGACCATTTTCCTCTCTATTGCCTTAAATAGATAAACTTAGCCGGGCAGTGGAGGCGCACACCTTTAATCCCAGCACTCGGGAGGCAGAGGCAAGTGATCTCTGAGTTTGAGACTAGCCTGGTCTACAGAGTGAGTTCCAGGACAGCCAAGGCTACACAGAGAACCCCTGTCTCGAAAAACCTAAATAAATAAATAAACAAATAGTCCCTGTTACTGATAATCAGACACAGAGAAGACGCAAAACTGGGGTACTCTTTGAGAGGGCAAACACGACTAAAGCGAGCCCCAGGACTGCCCAGCTTCGCGGGTGGAAATTCCAGGATTGGGTGGGTCTCTCTGAGTGAAGGAAGGGAAGGAATGCAGCCCTGGAAGACCAAGGCAGCTCTAGTTTGCAGCACAGAGTCCTAGAGAGGAGTTGCACAGAGAAGGGACTCTGGAGACTGGCACACTGTCCCTCAACTCTTCGGCTTTGGATGAGTAACGCAGCCTGCAGGGAAGCCAGTCTCTACGCTAAGAGCTGTGGGAGAAGAAAAGCAGAGCTCGTCCCAGGGCCACCAATACCTCATCTTCCCACAAGCCAGAGCGGAAAGGCAAGGCCATGTTGCAATGACTACTCTTGGCAGGTTCTAGATACATAACCTCTAAACGTCATAACCAGAGCTCTGTAAAACCAGAGGGGTCGCTGGTGAGACAGTCTGAGAAAAGAGCTTTCCTTCTAAGGCTGACGCATCCCCTTTGATTTCGGCAGCAGCCGCAAGGCCTCTGCTGCTGCTGCGGGACCACGGGAAGAGTGGCTGTCCTTCTATCCGCCATTCCCCGTGTTCTCCTTTAAAACATTTATTATCATTATTATTTTAGACTATGGAGACTTACTATGTTGCCCAGGTGGGCCCTGATCTCCTGGAATTAAGCAATCCTCCTGCCTCAGCTTCTAGAGTTCCTGAACTGTAAGGGTGCTTGAACAATTCCCGTATTCTTTTGGAGTTCTGTTGACTTCTGCCAGTCAATCCCTCCCCACTCTAAGCCCTTATTGTGGTTAATAAGTTCTCACATTAAACTTCTCCTGCTCAAAGTACTGTGTGGTTTCTATCTCCTGACTGGCTAGCTGGTGTAGCAACACACACTCCAGGATGATATTGCTCCTTTAGATTAGCCCTAGGTCAAAGGCTGCTCTGCTCTTGCCAAATATCACTTAGCAGCGAACCTTTGAAGGGTCAATCCAAGTTAGAAGTGGTGGTACACACCTGGGAAAGTGCAATTAGGGCAATCACAAGTTCAAGCCTGTTCAAGGCTGGCGTGAGACCCAGCACTCCCCTAACGGCAAACCATTTGTCTCTCTGTTCTAAGAAACTCATGTAAATTTCTGAGGAAGGCTTAAAAATATTGAAAGAAGTATTTTTAAAATTCTTTCGTCAGGACTGCAGAGACTTAGTGGTTAAGAGCACTGACTGCTCTTCCAGAGGTCCTGGGTTCAACTCCCAGCAACCACATGGTGGCTCACAACCGTCTATACGGTGATCTGGTGCCCTCTTCTGGCATGGTGGTGTATGTGCAGATAGAACACTCAGACATAAAAAGAAATTAATATTTTAAAAAATTCTACCATCAAAAAGCATTAAATGCCTAATGTCTCGTTTTCAATCAATAATTGTCAATAATGTGAGGATGTTAGATCCTTTGGATCAGGAGTTACAGACAGTTGTGAGCTGCCATGTGGGTCCTAGGAACTGAACCTCTGGAAGAACAGTCAGTGCTCTTAAGCACTGAGTTATCTCTCCAGCACCAAGTCTATTATTTTTTTTTTAAAGTCAAGATAGAGGGATATATGGGAGCATTTAATGGGAAGAAAAATAATACACACACACATATATATACACATACATACACAGATATATACACACACACACACACACACACACATTCAAGTTGGCACAGCAATGCACACCTGTGATCCTGGCACTTGAGAGGCAGAGGCAGATTGGTTCAGGAATTTAAGACCCACCTTGAGCTACAAGACACTGTCTCAAAAGAATAAGTAAGGAGGGTTGGCTGGGCCCATGTGAGTGTTTGAGGGCCTGAACCCACCCCCCTATCTCAGTCTCTACTCCCCCCACCTCAATACACTGCACAAAAGAGTATACTCGGGGCTGGAGAGACAGTTCAGTGGCCAGAGCACTTGCTACTCATACAAAGGACCTGGTTTTGATTCCCAGCATCCCCATGATAGTTCACAACCATCTGTAACTCCAGTTCCAGGGGCTTCAACACCATTTTCTGGCTTCTGTAGGCACCAGACATATACTCGACACATATACATATATGCAGGAAAACACTATTACACATAGTTTTTTTTAAAGATCTGCATGAAGATATATCATAATATTTTTAAGTAAAAAGTAGTTGTAAAGTTGGAGTTAACTTTTAAATTAAGTTCAATACACTGCCTTATTCTGGTGTGTTGTCCGTAGCTGCATACTCATTATTTGTAATTTGATTCAAATCTTAACATAAATTTTGATTTGCACTTTGCACTTGAGTGGTGCAGTTTAAGCAACATTGCTAAAGTCCTTTACACATATCACTAATCTCTTCACAGCACATAGTCAATGAAGAACTGATGATTTTAAAAGGAAAGCAGCAAAGAACATTTGGAGGCTAATCTACGGACTAGGCCCGGAAACACATGCCTTTAGTCCCAGCATTTGGGAAGCGAAGGCAGGTGCATGCCTGTGAGTTGGAGACCAATTTGGGCTACATACTGAGTTCAAGGCCAACCAGAGCTACATAGAGAGACCCTGTCTGGAAATAAGCCAACAAGCCTGGTGGTAGGGTAGTGGCTGCTCTTGCTCCTAGCACTCAAGGAACTCTGAGGCCAGCCTGGTCTACAGAGGGAGTTCCAGGACAGCCTGGGCTACACAGAGAAACCCTATTTTGTAAAACAAACAAACAAACAAAAAACCCAAATGAGCAAACAAACAAAAATATTAATTAATTAAACAAAACAAGACCCCCGTTCCTCAAAGCTAATCATTAGGAATTTATACTTACAGTAAAACTTAATGTGGGTTTTTAAAGGTTTATTTTGTTTATCATATGTCTTGTGTGTTTCTGTGGGAGTGTGGGCAGGTGAGTGCCAATGGCCATGAAAGTCAGAGGTGCCAGACCACCCTGGAGCTGGTGTTACTGGGGTCCTGAGCTGCCCAGTGTGGGTGCTGAGAACCAGGCAATTGTCTGCGAGAGCGGTACGAACTCTTAGGCGCTGAGCCATCTCTCCAGTGCAAAATGCTTTAAATAGCTCTGGAGACGCCGAGGAGAGGGCTTAGTAGATTAGGTGCTTGTCCTCCAAGCATTCGGGTGGGATTGGATCCCAGCAGATGCACTGGGGCTGCGTTTGTAACGCAGGAGGTGTTGGGGGGCAGAGACAGACAGGTCACTGAAGCTGTTGCTCAGGCAGATCTGTGAAAAAAATGCAAAACAGTAAAAAGGAGGCTCAGCGATTAAGAACCCTGGCCACTCTTGCACAGGATCTGGGTTTGGTTCCTAGCGCCCCTATGTTAACTCACAGCTGTCTATAATTCCAGTTCCAGGGGAACCCACACCCTCATCTGGACTCTGCACTAGGCACAGACAGACATGCAGGCAAAACGCCCGTAAAATAAATATACACCAAAAAACAGAGCTACACTCAATCTACTGATTATTATTGCTACAAAGTCAGGGTGAGGAGGAGTGGCTTTTGATTTTTTTAATATTTATTTATTTATTGTACGCATATGTGCTTGCAAGCGCATGTATGAAGTCACAGGACAATCTGTGAGAGTTGCTTTTCCCCTTCCACTATGTGGGTTCTGGGGATCAAACTCCAGTCAGGCAAGTCCCTTTACCCTCTGAGTCCTGTTGGCCTTAATTTGGTTTTTGTTTTGTTTTGAGACACGGTTGAGACTGAACTTCTGCTCCATATGCCTTTATGATTTAATTGTCGTGTGTGCCACCATGCCCAGCTTCCAGGACATTGTGTGTTGAGGGGATAGGTGTGTGTGCATGTGTGTATGTCTGTGTGTTTGTGTGTGTGTGTGTCAGACTTTCTAGAAGCCATCACGCCCTGCTTATGATTTCTGTTTGTTTCCTGTTCTTTTCTTTTGTTTCTTTTTTTCTTTTTCTTTTTCTTTTCTTTAAGATAGAGTTTCTCTCTGTAGCCCTGGCTGTCCTGGAACTCTCTCTATAGTCCAGGCTGGCCTCGAACTCAGAGATCCATCTGCCTCTGCCTCCCAGGTGCTGGAATTAAAGGTGATTGCCACCACCACCCAGCAATAATTTCTATTTTCATTCACTGCAATGAAATGTCCAAAGGCTGTTTTGGGGTCAATCTAAGGACAGTGGCTGCTGATATTTTGTACTCACCCCTCTGCCTGCGTAGACACACTTGCTCTCCTACGGCTGCCTATAAATTCTTCCACAGGCTGCACTGGCCCAGGTCGAGCATCCTGGCCATTGGCTTCTCCTGACCAAAGCTACAGCGTGTAGGACGGCTGCTCTCCAGTTCTGCCTTCCTTCTGCTGTCTTTGTAGCTGCTGAGAACCAGCAAAGAGGAAAGACTTAGGAGCAAACCCGCCGTGTGAAGATGAGACAGGAGCTGACCCCTCTCCAGAAGCTTGCAGTGCAAGAGACAATTGGGCTGGAAGTCTGTGTCAGTGCCTTTGGAATAGGAAGCAAAGAAAGGCAATTTCAGATGTTTAAAGGCTGAAACGATCAGTCAGAGACAGGGTTGCACTCTAAGACATGTTGTTTTTTTTTTAACAAATCCTTCAAGCAGAAGAAAATTGGCAGCTGATAGAAATCTCCATCCACTCAGAGGTTGAGAGAGGCTCAACAAATGGTAAACCTGTAAGTGTCTTATACTTTTAGTCTTGATCTTATTTTAGTTTTGAGACAATATCTCACTTTATAACCCTGGGTGGCCTGCAACTGGCTTTGTAGACCAGTCTGGCCTTCAAGCTCACAGAGATTCACCTGCCTCTGCCTCCCAAGTGCTGGGGTTAAACAAATGCGGGGATTAAAGGTGTGTACCATCACGCCAGCTGTGAACAAACAAACAAAACAGTTGATGGTGGCTGGAGAAAGTGGCTCAGGGGCTAAGAACATTGGCTAGGCTTGCCGAGGCCTGGGATGGGCTCCTAGCGCCCAGATACTGACTTACCACCATCTGTAACTTTAGTTCCTAGGGATGCAGCACCTTCTTCTGGACTCCATCAGCACCGTGAACTTGGGTGGGGCACAGACACACAATCGGTTAAAACATCCACTTCCATACACAGTGTACATGTTCTCTATATATTGTGGGACTGTGTGCAGATAATTCCACTGTGATGTGAGGACAGTCGGGGAGAGCCAAGGTTGGGAGATGAGACATAAACTGAACTAAGTGGTCTGAAGTATCTGGAGACTGAATGTGCTCTGAGGATGTCATTGTCCTAAAGGGAACGTGTTAAACAAGGCTGAAATGGGCCAGTACAGAAAAGGAAATGGAGTTCTGGTACGGGGAGCTCACCAGGGCATGCTACTGAGAGATGGTTCAGTGGTTAAGAGCACTGGCTGCTCTTCCGGAGGTCCTGGGTTCAAATCCCAGCAACCACATGGTGGCTCACAACCATCTGTTGTTTTCATCATTTTTTTTTTTTTTTGGTTTTTCGAGACAGGGTTTCTCTGTGTAGCCCTGGCTGTCCTGGAACTCGCTTTGTAGACCAAGCTGGCCTCGAACTCAGAAATCCTCCTGCCTCTGCTTCCCAAGTGCTGGGATTAAAGGCGTGCGCCACCACCGCCCGACTCACAACCATCTGTAATGGGATCTGACGCCCTCTTCTGGTGTGTCTGAAGACAGCTACAGTGTACTTATGATAAATAAATCTTTTTTTTTTTAAATGTAGCCGGGCTGTGGTGGCTCATGTCTCACTTGGGAGGCAGAGACAGGTGGATTTCTGAGTTGTCAAGGCAACGGGGTGGGACTCCTAAGCCCACAGAGTCCTCACCAAACCTGGTGTTCTACACAGAGCACCTCTCCTTCGATGGTAATCTAGTCTGTTTTAAACTCTGGCTTGTGTTTAAGAAAGTGCTTCCAAACTGCTGCTATGGGAGGGTGGGATGGGGCAACGCAATGCCCCTCAATCCCCCACAACCCCCTTCTCTGCTCTCCCTAGACCTGGAAATCTCAGAGACTGTTAGATGTCAGGGCTCCGCTGTCAGTGATCCCAGAGAAGGAGGTTCTTTAACTGTGGGTCCCAATGGACAGGCTGCCTGACAGACAAAGGATCACAGATATATGGGAGAATCTCCAGTGAATTCCATTCTGGAAACTTCATTAGCCTGGGAATGGTGCTCCCGCCGGGGTGGGGCCAACGTGGCGGCTTAGGGAGTGAGGAGGAAACTCTTGCTCAAGGAACACTGTTCACAGAAGAACTCTGTGTGAAAAGGGCGTGCTCTGCTCTGACGGTGAATGTTTCTGTGACTGTAGATGCTATGAAACAGCAACCTCTGCCCTTTGGTTCAGCCTGTTTGGGCTGTTCAGTCTCCCTGTGGTAAGGGTGGGCCTGCATTGCCCTTCTCCCCACTACCACCTAGAAGGCTGTCGACCATCCTGAGGGCCTCAGATCCTTCTCAAAGCCACCTCTGACAATCCACAGTCACCCTAGCCTGGGTTCCATGTCCAAAGGTGTGCATTGTTTTGTTTCTTTCGATAGGGAATCTCATGTACCCCAGGTTGGTCTCTCTGTATAGCTGAGGCTGCCCTTGAACACTTGGCCTTCCTGCCGTCAGCTCCCAAGTGCTGAGCTTGCAGGGTGGCACCAAGAGGCTCAGCTAAACCCCAAATCCAGCTCCAGTCGATCTGTGTGGGTAATTGGCACTCAGGGAGAAAGGCATGTTTTCAAGGTCCCGTTGTGGGTTGTGGAGGCCTTTGTAGGGGTCACTCCCTTCTCTCACTCTTGGAAGCTACCGAAGTGACTGTCCGCAATGTACAGAGAAGTACCAGGATCAACTTTCTTGGCCAGAGGAGTCTGTGTGGGCTGTTTCCTTATGGGCTTTTGTGGGGCCCAGGTAGTCAGACATGGGCATGGCCCCACGTGAGTGAGACAGACACTGTTAGGCCCTTCCCTGAGGCTCAAAGTCTGGATATGTGTGTGTGTTGTGCCTCTGTGTGTATCTGGGTAAGCCTGTCTGTGGTGTAGGCAGAAAGGTCTCTCTGACCTCAGGCTAAATTCTTCCAGATAGTCCTTCATTGTCTTCTCCATCGGCAAAACAGTGTGGGGGAGGAGTAGTCCAGTCCCTGGGGGGAGGTGTGTGGGCACAGAGGTGCTGTACACGGGCTGCGTCTCTGAGTACATGGGTAGAAGCAGGGAGCTCTGCTCTCGGGGGTTTGTCAGTGTGCCTGAGCCCGCGCTCAGGGCTGCTCTAGTGTCTTGCGCGTGGCCTTGGCTGTGCCCTGCAGACCCCAGGACTGTGAACACAGCTCCAATACCCCTCTGCCCTTTCTGCCCTTTCCCAGACTCCTGACTTTGCCCAGTGTGCTTGGCCACTGCCCTTCTTGGCACCACACACTGTTTAGTTGAGACTGTCAGCTGACCTGTATGGACAACTGTGTCACTTTCTGTGTCAGCCTGTGTGACCCTGGATGTAAGTGTGGCTTGGGCTGCTTATAAACCCCTTTCTTTGTGTGTGTGTGAGCTGCAGTTGGAAGTGGCTTGGGCATGCACACCTGTGTGTGCGGTATGTCCGTGGTCTGTGGGACTGAGTCTGTCGGCGGGGATCTGAGCTGGCTGGTCCCTCTGGCATAGTGTGAGGTCCCTTGCACCTCAGCTGTGTAAACAAGCCCATGTTTTCCTTTCTAAGGCCCCTTCAAGGTTGTCGCCCCATTTTCCCCACTGAACAGTGAGTTTGGCTGGGTGGGGGTTGCATGTGTGCAGCTGTGAGAGTCTGTGAACGGGAGTGAACTGAAGTGTACAGTTGTGAGTTAGAATGTGTATTAAGCAGTGTTCCCTGGACAACCCCAGCCTCTCAGGGCTGGGAAAGCCTAGCTCTCCCTGGTTCCTGAGCTGGTCTACCCACTCTTTTATAGCCAGGCTCGACAACCCTACAATTACTGGGGGCCAGATGCTGTGATGAAGGCCCAGAGACTGGTATTGACCCTCCAGGGGAAGGGCCATATCTGCCCCCACTGGCCAAACTAGAGGAAGCTGGACTCCCGGATCCGGTTGCAGACCCACAGCCTGGGTTGCCCTGCTGTTCTGGTCCTGAGGAGTCTTTAGCTGACCGGGCTCCAGCAAGTCTGGCCCTCCCTTGGGACAGCCTCACACTTTCCCAGTCTTTGGTCGTGGAACTGTGGGTGTTCCTATATCTCCCGCCCATGTTTTCCATGCCAGCTCCTCTCCCTCATCAAGTTCATCTCCATCTTCATCCATGTCCTCTGTTCCTTCTCAGCACAGTCCTTGTCTGTTGATTCCAGATGGTGTCCTGGTGTCCATCCCAGATGCATCAAATGTCACCACCACATTCAACTGAGGTTCCCCTACTGCCACAAAAGCAGTGTGTGTGTGTGTGTGTGTGTGTGTGTGTGTGTGTGTGTGTGTGTGTGGTGCATGCAATACAGGGACTGAGCAGCTCCAGACTGGACCGGTCTGGACTGGCCCACATCTACCCCTGCTCCTCCATGCCTGACATGCTGACACTACACTCTCTTCACCCTTTCATAGTTCACAAATCCTTCCCAAGCCTGGGGTGGGAGGTGGCTCAGTGGGCTACAATATAAGACTCTGTTTTAATAAACAGTAGCAAAAGAGCCAGGCGTAGTGGCACGTGTCTGTAATGCCAGCAGACACAAGGTTAATGTGGAGAGATCGCTTCCAGCCTGGAGCACAGTGCAAGACCCTGGGGTCGGGGAGAAAGCTGCGGCTGTAGGGATGGCTCAGTGGTTAAGAGCATGTGCTGTTCTTGCAGAGGACCTGGATTTGGTTCTGAGAACCCTCAAGGTGGCTCATAACTGTCTGAAACTCCAGTTCCAGGTAATCCGGCAGCCTCTTGTGACTTCCATAGGTACCAGACACACACACACACACACACACACACACACACACACACACACACACACGCAACTAGAATACTCATATGCATAAAATTAAAATATAAATAAATAGTTTTAAAAACCTAGGCAAGGGGCTGGAGAGATGGCTCAGTGGTTAAGAGCACTGACTGCTGTTCTTCCAGAGGTCCTGAGTTCGATTCTCAGCAACCATATGGTGGCTCACAACCATCTGTAAGGAGATCTGATGCCCTCTTCTAGTGTGACTGAAGATAGTGTCAGTGTACTCACATATATAAAATAAATAGATAAATAAATAAACAAATAAATGTTTTAAAAAACAGACAAACGGGCCTGGAGAGATGGCTCAGCAGGTAAGAGCACCGACTGCTGTTCCAAAGGTCATGAGTTCAAATCCCAGCACCCACATGGTGGCTCACAACCATCTGTAAAGCGATCTGACGCCCTCTTCTGGTGCTAGCTACAGTGTACTTACATATAATAAATAAATAAATTTTTAAAAAAAGTGTTTAAAAAAAAAACCAGACAAACAACCTGGGCAAGAATCGGGTGATAGTGGCGCACGCCTTTAATTCCAGCACTCAAGAGACAGAACAGGTATGTGAGTTCAAGGCCAGCCTGATCTACAGAGTGAGTTCTAGGACAGCCAGGGCTACATGGAGAAACCATGTCATGAAAAACCAAAATAAATAAGTAAATAAATAGGTAAACAAATAAATAGAAATAAAAACGTGGGCATGGCAATGTAATTCCCATGATCACAACACTTAGGTAGAGAGAGGCGGTCCGTCCGGAGTTTCAGGCCATCCTCCATAATGTACTGAATTCAAGGTTGGCCTGGGATTCACAAGACTGTCTCGATTTTAAAAAGAAAACAGAAAAAAACAACAAAAATTAAACAAACAAACACATAAACAAAACACAGGCTTGGTAGCACACAGCCTTAATACTGCTTTGGGAAGGCTGGTGGATCTCTGTGAGTTTGGGACCAGCCTGGTCTACATAGCTAGCTCTAGGACAGCCAGGACTACCTTGTCTCAAAACAGACAAACAACCACCACCACCAAAAACCAAAATGGAACAAACAATAACAACCTCAACCACCACTGCCTGGCGCTTCTTTTTTTTAAAAGATTTATTTATTATTATATGTAAGTACACTGCAGCTGTCTTCAGACACACTAGAAGAGGGCATCGAATCCCATTACAGATGGTTATGAGCCACCATGTGGTTGCTGGGAATTGAACTCAGGACCTGTGGAAGAGCAGTCAGTGCTCTTAACCACTGAGCCCCCCTTTTTCTTCTTTAAAATGAAGTTTCGCTTTGTAGTCCTGACCAACTTTGGAACTCACTCTGTAGACCAAAATGTCCTCAAACTCACAGAGATCCACCCGCCTCTGCCTCCTGAGTGCTGGGATTAGAGGTGTGAAGCTTTATTCCTGGCTTCACACTTGGTTTCTCTGTGCTGGACTGTGATGTGATGTGACCAGGGTCTTCCATTTCCTGCCACAGTAACACCTCTGCCATGACAGACTGAAGCAAACTCTCTTCTAAGTCGCTTTTTTTTAAGATTTATTTATTTTTATTTATATGAGTACACTGTAGCGAACTGTCTTCAGACACACCAGAAGAGGGCATCAGATCCCATTACAGATGATTTTGAGCCACCGTGTGGTTGCTGGGAATTGAACTCAGGACCTGTGGAAGAACAGTCAGTGCTCTTAGCCGCTGAGCCACCTCTCCAGCCCAAGTTGATTTTTTTTATTAGAGGTTTTTGTTTTGTTTTGCTTTGTTTTGTTGTTGTTGTTGTCACAGCAAAAGAAATGACCTGTTCCTGACTGAGAGGAGGATGTCCATGCCGAGGGTCAGGGAACTGGAAACGATCTTTGAGGGGGTAGCATTTCCTTGTCATTTCTTGATGACTGTGGACATTTCCCCCTCTGAGGACTGCGTTTGACAGAGGAGGAGATGGAGGTTCAGTACAGAGTTCTAGTCCTGGCTCTGACACCTGAGTGCCTCCGACTGAGTTGCTACCATCTCTGTCCCACCTGTAAAAATGAATGGTCTAGGGCTGGAGAGATGGCTCAGCGGTTAAGAGCACTGACTGCCCTTCCAGAGGTCCTGAGTTCAATTCCCAGCAACCACATGGTGGCTCACAGCCATCTGTGATGGGATCCGACGCCTTCTCCTGGTGTGTCTGAAGACGATGACATTGTACTCACTTACATAAAAAGGAAGGGTCCTGGATGACCCACCTCATGCAGGTTTGGGGTCTTCAGAACTCTTTCTCATCACAGGACAAAGAAGAAAAGAGCCATGGCCGCAGGCGAGGGCAGTGTGGACTTATGGGAAAGGTTCCAGGTGTTGACACAGGTGCCAATGATCAGAGCATGGTGACCATCAAACCCACTTTTTGTTTCTGTTGTTTTTATGCTGCTGAGAATCAACCCCGAGACCTCGTACATCCTAAGCAAGTGTTCTCCCACTGGGCTACACCTCAGCTCTTGTGACCCACTTTGATTGTCAGCCCTACCACTTGCCAGGCTGTGTGACCCTAGTCAAGTGACACAGCATCTTAGACCAGTGGTTCTCAACCTGTGGGTCATGACCCTTGTGGGGGTCGAAGGACCCTTTCACAGGGGTCACCTAAGATCTTTGGAAAATACAGGCACTTACATTATGATGCATAACAGAAGCAAAATTACAGTTATGAAGTAGCAACACAATAATAGACACTTGTGTGTTACTACAGTCTAAGAAGTTGCAGGGCTGAAAACACAAAATGTGTTTACTTCAGTACCCCAAATCCATGGGCCCTCACAGTTGGACGATTTCTAGAGTTTAAAATTTTGTTTTTCTGCTGGGCAGTGGTGGTGCACATTTTTTAATCCCAGCACAGGTGGGTCTCTGAGTTCGAGGCCAGCCTGGTCTACAGAGCAAGTTCCAGGACAGCCAGGGCTACACAGAAAAACCTTGTCTTGAAAAAAAAAGTTTTGGGCTGGAGAGATGGCTCAGAGGTTAAGAGGACTGGACTGGCTGCTCTTCTAGAGGACCTGAGTTCAGTTCCCAGCAACCACGTGGTGTGGCTGACAACCGCCTATAGTTAGATCTGGTGCCCTCTTCTGGCCTGCAGTATACTAAATAAATTAAATAAATAAATAAATAAATAAATAAGGGGCTGGAGAGATGGCTCAGTGGTTAAGACCACCAACTACTCTTCTGAAGGTCCTGAGTTCAAAGCCCAGCAACCATATGGTGGCTCACAATCATCAGTAATGAGATCTGACTCCCTCTTCTGGAGTGTCTGAAGACAGCTACAGTGTACTCACATATAATAAATAAATAAATCTTTAAAAAAAAAGACAAGAAGAGAAAAGAAAAGAAAGAAAAAGTTTTTCTTTTACTTATTCTGTCCAGGGTATTGCTGATGGTCAGAGGCCAGCTTCTGGAATATAGTCCTCTCCCTCACCGTGTGCTATCCAGGGGTGACCCTGAGGTCATGCGGTTTGGTGGCAAGCATCTTTACCCTCTTGCTACACCCTTTTGTGGTGGTTTGAATGAGAATGTCCCTACGGGCTCATATATTTGAATGTTTCATCACCAGAGAGTAGAATTATTTGAAAGGATTAGAAGGATTAGGAAGTGTGGCCTTGTTGGAGAAGGTGAGTCACTATGGGTAGTCTTTGAGATTTCGGAAATCCATTCCAGGCCCAGTCTCTCTCCCCTTTTCTGCCAGAGCATCAGTTACTTCTTCAGTACCACATCTGCTTGCTGCCTTGCTTCCCACTATGATGATAATGAACTAACCCTTTGAAAGTGTAAGTAGCCACCACCACTTACATGCTTTCTTTTATGAGCTGCTTTGGTCATGTGTCTCTTCATAGCAATTGAACAGTGACTGAGACACCTATTCTAAGTTTTGAAACCACAAGTACCCCCATCCCAGTCACCAGCCTTGCCTGGCCTAGAAACTTCAGGGATCTTCTGCTGACCCCTATTCCCTCATGGGTGATTGCCATTCTGCAAGGCCTTCTGGACTCTACAAGAGAGCTAGCATTGTGTACTTCCTCCATGAAGCAGGCTTCCTCTGACCAAGCAAAGACGGGATTTCCTGGGCTAGCATTTAGTCATGCTATATTGCACCTGCTCCTCACCATGTGTGTGTGTATGTGTGTGTGTGTGTGTGTGTGTGTGTGTGTGTGTAATACCGATTCTTGATCACACACCATGTCCTAGTTAGGGTTACCATTGTTGTGATAAAACGCCATGATCAGTGATCAGAAGCCAGGTGGTGATTAAAGGGTTTACTTGGCTTGTAGTAGTCCATCATCGGGACAGGAACTCAAACAGGGCAAGAACCTGGAGGCAGGAGCTGATGTAGAGGCCACGGAGGGATGCTGCTGACTGGCTTTCCCATCATGGCTTGTTCAGCCTCCTTTCTTACAGATCCCAAGATCACCAACCTAGGAATGGCGCCACCCACAATGGACTGCCTCCTCCCACCAATCACTACGTAAGAAAATACCCTACAACCTGATTTTATAGAGGTATTTTTTTCAGTTGAGGTTCCCTTCTCTCTGATGACTACAGCTTGTGTTAAGTTGTCACAAAACTAGCTAGCACACTCCAACAGATATGGAATTAAATAGGAGCTGTCTTAGTTAGGGTTATCATTACTGAGATGACACACCATAATCAAAAAGCAAGTTGACACCACACACACACACACACACACACACACACACACAATCTGGGGGCTGGAGAGATGGCTCAGTGGTTAAGAGCACTGACTGCTCTTCTGGAGGTTCTGAGTTCAAATCCCAGCAACCACATGGTGGCTCACAATCATCGTAATGAGATCTGACGCCCTCTTCTGGGGTGTCTGAAGACAACTACAGTGTACTTACATATAATAAATAAATCTTTAAAAAAGTATTAACATTTGAATATTTAAAAAAAATCTGAGTGTCCCATGCCCTTAATACCAGCACTTGAGAGGCAGAGGCATGTAGATCTCTGAGTTTGAGGCCAGCCTGGTCTACAGAACAAGTTCTAGGACAGCCAAGGTTATGAAGAAAAACCCTGCCTCCAGAAACAAACAAACAAACACACACACAAAAGGCAAGCTGGGGAGAAAAGGGTTTATTTTGGTTTATACTTCCACATCATAGACCATCATTGAAAGATGTCGGGACAGGAACTCACACAGGGCAGGCACCTGGAGGCAGGAGCTGATGCAGAGGCCACAGAGGGTGCTGCTGACTGGCTTTCCCATCATAGTTTGCTCAGCCTGCTCTCTTATAGAACCCAAACTACCAGTCCAGGGATGGCACTACTCACAATGGGCTGGACCCTCTCCCACCAATCACAAATTTAAAAAATGCCTTACAGGCTTTCCTACAGCCGATATTATGGGGGCATTTTCTCAGTGGTGGTTCCTTCCTCTCAGATAACTACAGCTTGTGTGTCAAGTTGACATAAAACTAGCCAGCACAGGAACATTAACAGTTGTGTGTGTGGGGGTACACAAACATATGAACACACAAGCACATGCACACGCACACACATGCACACTTGAGTATCAGTAGAAACAGACGACACCGCCTGACAGTTCTCTCCTCTTTTTCTGTGGCTTCTGCGATCAAACCCTGGCCATCAGACCTTTGTAACAAGTGATTTTCCATGGAGCTATCCTGGCCCCCGTTGTGTTTTGACAAAGCGTATGTAGCCCATGCTATCCTTGAACTCTGTCTTCTTAGTCTCCCAAGCACCAGATTACAGGTGTACAGCCCACACCTGGAAATCATCGTATCTGAAAGCACAGACAGTATCTTCTTTGTCCCACCAGTACCTGGCTCTTGGCCGGTGTTCCCTGAGTATCGACTGGGAGCATGCAAAACTGGAGCCAGCCTTTCCTGTCTTTCAGTAGAGCAGTGTCATCCGCCCCGGGATCCTTCCCTGCCTGCCCTCCACTCCAAGCATCTGTTAGGTGATAGACAGCCTGCATACTCTCAGATAGGGTCTCACTCTAGAGCCTAGTCTGTCCTTGAACTTGCAACAGTCCTCCTGCCTCAGCTCCACTAAGTGCTCTGACTACAGGTATGTACCACCATTCTTGGCTAGGGCTGTCACAGTGCAACTGACAGCCAGGTAGAAGCACACGGGAGAGATGCTTACCGAGGACCTAGCCTGTCCTTGGTGCCAGGAAGAGAAGCAGGGCTGGGTAGGGTCCCCTGGGCTGTGAGAATGGCCCCTCCCTGGATCCCGAAAAGCTCCTTTGATGGTCCCAAACATAACCTGTCCTTTCCACTCTCATGACACGGTGCTGTGCTCATGTGAAGCCCAGGCCCCAGCAGGGAGCGTGTTTTCAAAGGAATAAAACCTCAAAGTGTCACGAAGGAATCCAGCTATATATTGAAACGCAGTTAACAGACATTTACATTTTTGGTATGTAATATATATGTTTCTTTATTAACATGTTAAAAACAAGTAAAGTCTAACAACTATGATTATTTCAAAGTCGTGACACACAAATGATATTCTGAGATATAAAGCAGGTCTGAAGCATCTGGTATTTCTGTTGGCGACAAAGTCACACGTATTGTTTATGCTATTGTGGCCTGTTGCCCAAGTACATAAGGGAATGTTAAATTTGTCACAGGTAAGTGAAAATAACCATGTAATTTTTTTTCCTATCTAGGTTCACAAATCCCCTGAAATCCTTGGACCCAGCCAACAGCTTCTGACTAGAGCATAGAGCACACCGGCCTGAGCCTTAACTCAGGTACACAGGGCCTGAGAAATGGGTCCTCAGGCCACTGGCCCTGGGGGAAGCCCGAGCCTAGAAAGCTCAAGGAACCTGCCCAAAGTCACCCAGGCTCAACTTGAAGCTCTGTCCCTCTCTCCCCACAGAGCTGGACCCCTGAGCCAGTACTCCGTGGCCTCTAACCTGCTCACCCCGGACCTGAGCCCTCCAGGGTTGGTTCAGTCAGTGGAGCAGAGGGACACGGCCCCTTGAAACCACACACACTCAGGTATTTTTATCTCCAGTTTATTTTTTTTTTTTAGACTAAGAGCAGAGTATGAAAGTCACAGCCAAAGCACTTGAAAAAGGCCCAGGATGGGTGGGGACCACGTAGGGTGGGCAGGGCAAGTCCTGGGAGTTGGTTCCCGGCTCAGGGCTGGAAGGGAGGGGGCATTGTTGTTACGGTCTCCAAAAGTGTCTGTGCGTTGCATAGGTCCTGTCTTCACAGAAGACAAAAGAGGGGCCAGGGGGGTCCCAAGGGGGGGCCTAACCTGGTGGGGAAGGGGTCTGAGTCTGGAAGGGGAAGTCAAGAAAGGTCAAGGTTGAGAAGGGGAAGGGACTCTGTCTGTACATTATATATAGAGATATAGAGTCTGTACATGCCTGTCTGGCACCCCAATGCCCACCCCTGTCCACTGCCTGCTCCCCCCAGGGGTGTCTATTTGTAAACTTGGATTCAATCCAAACCACAGTCCTCTATGTGGGAGTGGGGGGAGGAGGACGCGCTTATTGCTGTAAACAGGGGGAGGGGCTGCCTGAGGCTCCACCCCTCACCCATCTAGTCCCCTCCCATGTCCTGCCCCAGAGGAGAGTGACAAGGGGCACCTCCCATGCTTTATTTGTTCTCTCTGGGGCATATTTGCCTCTTGGGGGACAAAGAGGGAGGACACCAAGGGTCAGGGAAAGGTACCAGGGGCCAGGGAGTCCTGAGCACTGCCTTTATAGCCCCCAGGTTTGGTACCAAACATTACCAAAGCCACAGGCCACCTGGGACCTGTGGCTGTCCCTGTGCCTGATCCACTACGGTGCCTGTCCTTGAGAGTGTGGGCAAAGAGGGCAGGCACAGATAGACCCCACTCCCAACCGTGGGAGGAAGGATGTAGGCCCCACAGCTGGCTCCCTGCTCCTTCTCAGCCCCGGGCCCCCCTCTCTCTGTCATAGGAAGGGGCAGAGCTAGGAGGCCAAGAGCGTCATGAGGAAGAAGGCGATGCCCACGGCCAGAGGCAGGTGTTCCCGCTTGGGGCTGGTCCCGCTGATGCTCTTCTCAAGCTTGGGCACCTGGGGATTCTCTCCCTCAAAGTCTTCTGTGGAAAGATAAATAGGCAGACTGGTAAGGGCTGGGCTGTGCGCTAGGGCGGGGGGCACGCGGCGGCGGCGGCAGCAGCAGCAGCAGCAGTGGAGCCAGAGATGTGACCACCCATGGGGGGAGGGGCAGGAAGGGCTCGTTTCCCAAGGGAAGGCATGCGGGGGGGGGGGGGGGAAGAAAGCAGGCACTGGGAAGGGGGCTGCGATTCCAGCATTGGCCACCAGAGGGCGCTGCGCAGACTCACCCAACACGTTGATCTTCACATTGGGGCCCATGGTGAACTGGGGGAGAGTGGGGACCGGCTTCTCCCCGGAGTGCGATGCTGCGGGGTGGGGTGCGGGTAGGGAGAGAGGAGGGGAAAGTCAGGGCCAGGACCCCCTCCCCCTGCTACAGCTGGGGAGCTATCCCGGTCGCCTGTGCCCTCCGCCCCCATCCCCAGGAAGCCAAGGGAGCCCCAAAGCAGGGAGGCAAGGATGCGGACGTGGTTGGAAACCGACACTACTCACTGGAGGCGCAGCAGACGAACACCTTCATCCTCAGACACTTCCAGTGCAGGTTGTGAGTGGGCGTGGCTGGGGAGGAGACTGGGCCTGAGTTGCTTTCACTCACTTGGTGCCCTTGAGGCCTTAACATAAACTCTCATCTCCCTACCCCCACCCCAAATTGCCCGCATCCGGCTGTGTCCCGAAGTAACTGCTCCAACCTTTCTTTGGACATTGGTCACCATGACTTCGTAGCCAGTCCATCCCAACAGAAATGCTCTGTGGCCCAAATTTGGGACTGTCACCCCCCCCCCCCCGTAGCCTCACAGCTTCTCAGAACTGAAACCCTGAAGCCTATCCCTGGTGACCACTACACCGGCTGGCCCGGGATCCCCGGGACCCCACCCTGTCATTCAGAAGACCGAGGACCCGGCACTCACAGATGTAGTAGTATTCTTGGCCGGCATGGAATTCATAGCCCAGCGAGAAGGCGCTGTAGCGCTGGAACTTCTCAGAGAACTTGATGGGGCTGTGCGAGGCGTGCTGTCGGTTGCATTCCCAGCGCTTGGAGCCTTGGCTGGCGTTGCAAGTGCGGTAGCCGCTCAGGTTCACCATGTACAGCACGTACTGCTCCGCCCCGCCGCCAGGCCCTGAGCTGTTGTAGTGTGGACAGTAAATATCCAGATAGTCGTTCACGTTCACCTGCACGGTGTAGCCCTCTCGCCGCAGGCTGTGGACAAATGAAGTGGATCAGAGAAGAAACCCCAATGCTCCAAGGCTTTTCGTGTCAACACCCCGCAGACCTTCTTTAGAACATTAGAATATATATATATATATATATATATATATATATATATATATATACACACATACATACATATGCACACACACATATATATATGTACACACACACACACACACACACACACACACACACACACACACACATATATATCATAAGACTTCAGTGTCCCGAACTCTTTTAGCTTTTCCCACAATCTTTTCTCAGCCCATTTCTGCACCCACGGTCTAGTGTGCCAGTCCCGTGTCCTCTCCTTTTTGGTCTGTCCTTCTCCTGGTGGCCACCAGAGGGTAGCAAAAGCACAAGGAAGCCTGGCCTACCTCCTAAGGAAGAGAGGAGGGGGCGGAGGAAAGAAGGAACCTAGCTCTCTGGTTGCCACAGAAACAGCACAGGCCCCAATGACTCCCAGACCCCAGGCCCGGATTTCCTCAGTCCATTCCCCATAATTCAGCAGGCCGGAGGAGGGACTGAAGGAATGGAAGGGTAGGGTGAAAATAGAGGGATTCCTTCCTTGGAACCCAAACCCTCTCGCCGCTTCTCCCACAATGCCTTCTTGCTGCTGCAGGTCCACCCGGCAGGCCAGTCCGACAGGACTTGCCCTCATGCACACATGTGTGAAGGCTTCGTGCACATACATGCACAAGCCCTATGGCACAAACACAAAAATGTCCACCAACCACTCACAGGCAGTAGACACTCAGAAAAGCTAGATTGCATGTGTGCAAAGCCTATGCCAGTTTTAGCTGGCCCCAACAATCTTAGGGGTTCGCCCTGTATCTCCTACATGACGGGACCTTTATCTTTGTGCTTCTGAGTTCTAGTTCCCTCCACCCTGAGGCCATAACCATTAAGTCCCCAACAACTGGACACAGACCAGGGAGCTGAAGAGCCCAGCGTCAGGCTCTACCTGTCATCGTGCCAAGACTTCTGCTTCATTCCACACCTTTCTCCACCTAGATGCCACTGCCCGCCCCCCCCCCCCATGCTAGGCAGAGTAACGAGAGCACAGCCTACACAAGATGACTGTGTCTGCCACATTCCAGATGAGTCTCTGGACAAAGAAATCGATCTGGATCCCCGGCACCGTCACCTGCCTGATAGTCCCATCTAAGCATTGCTCTGAACATCCTTTGTGGTGGCACAGGACGGTGTCAGGATGTCAGAGGCAGCTCAATGCACATGTGCGGAGGAGTGAGTAGAAGTCTCTTGAACTTCTTTAGGGCAAGCATGCACACATGTTGGTAGGCTATGGAACTACAGTGGGCACGGGGAAGCATGGGCCACCGGGTGAAATGCTAAACCATTGGGGTCCTAGGCCCTGAGAACTTACTGAAGGAAAGAACTGGCTCCCTGTGTCACCAAGCCGTACCTTGTTTCACACGCAATAATTAGACACATTAGGGAAAGGATCTTGGAGGCCTCTTCTCAGGATGAGGCCTTGAGGGTCCTCCCTGTCATTACCCGATGTCATAGCTGTACGTACTTGTGTTGCCCGGCCCTGAAGACGAGCAGCGAGGCAGATGGGTAACAGCTGGTGTTTGGACTCTCTAGTAAGAACGGGCACAGCCTTCTTGAGTCATCAGGAATGCCACCAGTCCCACTTGGTTCCCATGGGAGTGATAGGTCACTCGGGCCCCTCCCCGTCCCTGGCACTCAGGTGGGCAGGAGTCTCGACGGGGCACTGGGAGCAGGAAAACGGGTTCGACAAGGCCTGGCTGCTCCCAGGCACCACCCATGCATTGTGCGTCCATCCCAAACCATCGTCTCCTGTTCCTTCCCTAAGGACCTGGGGAGAGGGCCACCAGGTAGCCAGCACAAGGTGCCAGGTCTGGGACAGCCCCATAGTTACCCTGGGGCCTTGTTCCCTGGGCCTCGCCCATGTATCCGGTTTGATTTTGAAGTAGGTCCTCCCTGCAGCTGCCCCATCCCTCCAACCACACACCCCATTACAGTGGCTTTTAAGCCAACCCCAGAGATGTTCCTACAGGTGGTGCCTCAGTTTCCTCAAGAGGGTGACCTGGGTATATACAGTGGTTGCTGTGTGACGGCGATAAGAAAGGAAGCCACCTCCTACCTACCTCTGTGATTGATGGCAGAAAAGTCCCGGAAATAACGTGCCCCCCACCCACCCCCAAGTGGTTCAAAAACTGCTGGCGAGTTAGCTGTATCTCTCCAGTTGGTATCTGGTGGAGAGAGCGGAAGGCCAGGTGCCAGGAATCCCAAACCATAACTCCTAGGAGACCCGACCTGTCTGTTAGGTACAACCTCTTTAATTGAATCTGTCATCCTACTTAGTCCAGCAGTGCAGGGAGGTGCACTCGGGCCCCAGCAGCTAACCACGCCTCGAGGGTTACCCCCTCCTGCTCTCAGCGTGGGGTGGACCAGCATCTGGGGACTGTATGCTCTGCTCCCTCAGGGAGTTTCTCTTCTTCCCTCCATTTCATCCCCTTGTTGCCTCCCACTTCTCCGCAGAAAGGCGTCCTCGCCGCTCTTCTATAGGACTTACTTCGTCCCACCCGGCTTGCGACGCCCGGGTGCATCCCGACTCTTCTCACATCAACAGCGCCCCTGCTTCCTAGGCCCGCGGAACTCAGCCTTCAGCTTTCTGTGTCCGCGGGGGACAGTACGGGAGGTGGGGGAGCGGAGAAGGAGCAAACGTCTCCCCCTGGGGCAATTAGGGGCAGGTAAACAGGGTGCCTAACAAGACCCGGGAGAAGGGAAGGGCTCCCAAGACAACCTGAACTTGTTAAACCCCTATCCTCGGCCTTAGGAGCCAAGATGCAGAGTTAAGAGAGTGGAGAAAAATGCAGAGACTAGGTTCTTCCCTTCTAGTGCGCGCCCCCGAGGCTGCGCGCCGCCCGCTCCAGCAGGCGAGGCCCGACCACGTGTGCGCGGCGTGGAGTCCGCGCGCCAAGGCTGGGGGGTGGGGGTGGGCAGCGGCGGCGGCGGGAACGCTCCCAGGGCGGCGCTTGCACACTGACACCCCCGCGCCCCGCCAGCTCCGGCCTGGAAGAGAAGCAGCGCGCCGGTCACCCCCGCCCCTCGACCCTGCGACAGTAGCGACAGCAGCGGCGGCGGAGGTTTATTGATCTGCAGCGGCGGAGAAGAGCGAGGACCCGCCGAAAGCGAGACACACAGAGATGGAAAGACTCTGCCATATACAGAGGGGAGGCGAACACAGACGGATTCGCCCGAAAGGGGAAAGGGAGGGAGGCACAGAGAGGTTGGGGGGAGAGCCAGAAACCAGGAGAGGGAGGAGGGAATGAATGAGAACCAAGCAAGACTTGGAAAAAACGGCAAAGAGTCAGCATCGAATCCAGAGAGGCCCACAGCAGAGGAGACAGCGTGGAAGAGAAATCTGGACACTCTGGCGAGCAGACGGAAACAGACCACCACGGGCGTTGTAGAGGTCTCAATAAATATTTGGTGAATGAATGTGTGAATGAAAGTGATCAGCAGCAGCAAGGTTTCCTAGATAGGTAAGGTGATCACGAGAAAAAGATGCTCTTGAGGAGAGTGCCAACGTCTTCGTTTTAGTTCATAGAAATGAGGCGCTGGCAAGGGGGATAGACACGTTTGGCCTTCAACTCCGCCCCCATTCAGTCCCCGACTCAGGAGACCCCCGACTTCACACTCTCATCACTCTCTCCAATAAGGTTGCTCCCACCGCGTCCTAGTTTCTGGGCCAGGTTAGGAAAAGGTCTCGCTTATTCCCAGGGACTCACTCAAGGGGCTGAATGGGGGAAGGGGTGATGGCTAGGTAGCCAGGACCCAGCCACCCGCCCCAGGTCTGTCGGAGGAGGCTACTGCAGGTCTGTCAAAGGAGGCTATTGCACGTGTCCCACCAGCACCCTCCCACGTGACCCCAAGAGGCGGGGTCGCAGACCCTCCCCACGTGACCCCAAGGGGCAGAGACCCTCTACACGTGATGGGAGGTGGGAGCCTGGAGCCTAGATCACGTGACCGTGGGGGGGCCTGGGAGCCTGTGGCTCAGCCCGGCCCCGCCCCCAGCTCCCCGGCCCTCTCCACTCCCGGCTCTGGAGCACGTCGCTCTCACGATTTATGGGGCCGCGGATGCCGCAGTGAGAGAGCCGGGGAGCCCGGGCGCAGCGGCAACAAAGGCCCGGGAAGCGGGGCGGGGGCGGGGGCGGCAGCGGCCTCCTGGTCCGGTGTGCGCCGCCTCCTACCTCCGTCGGTCCCTGCCCACACCCGAGTGGAGAGGGCGAAAGGAGGTTCTGGGAACCAGGCTCCCTCATCCCGTTCCGGAGCTTTCACCTGCGCCCAGGTGTAGGCGGGGGAGGGGAACCTGATCAACGCTCCCCTCAAGGCTGTTTCCACACCCCCTAGGCTCTGGCAAGCTACGAGCAATGGGGTTCCCCAAGGGTGGCGGGGAACCCAGGGTCTCTCACCTGCGAGCTCTCTGCTCGTGCCAGACTGTAGCGGGGCGGGGGTCGGACGTGTAAATCTTAGGGGGGGAGTGATGAGCAAGATCGATATAGCAGGGTAGTCAGCCCTCAGGGCCCCCCGGGGAGGATGGAGTCCCGCTCCGGGGGGGAGGGGCTGCAACCCCACCCCCGAGGTTTCCATGGGAAGCGAAAGGGGGGCGTCATTAGCTCATCCCCACCCCCAGTCTGACACTCTGGGCGCGAGGAGAAAGAGGGGGAGGCGCAGAGCCCCAAACAACAAAGAGCGGAGCAGAAAGCAGGAGCCCCTCCCCCGGAAGGTTGGGGGTCGTGGTCGAGGCCCTTCAGGTCCCCTCCCCTGGGGTCTCACCATTTGTTCCCTAGTCGGCCCCCAGGGCGGAGAGTCAGATGCAAAGCTGCCGCCACCACCCGGGCAGGTGTGACAGTGATCCCCGTGTCCCCAGGGATCCCCCTACCAATACACTGAGGTGGCCAGAGTGATACACACGACAGCTCGGCAGGGAGAAGACAAGGGCAGCAAGGACTGTGCAGAATGATGGCCCGGTCCGGCAGCCGGCACCGGGCCGCCGCGCCACACACCGGAGGAAACCACACGGCCGCCCTGACACCCGCCCAGACCGCGGCGGCGCCAAGAGCCACCCCAGCCCAGACAAGACTGGCCACGCGGACACCGACCGCAGCCCCCTCCCCGACCCGCCGCCCGCTCCCACCCCTAGACGGTCGCCGACGCAGACACACAAATCACACACAGACACACGCACACTGACAGCCGCGCACGCCCGTTCACACTCAGTGCCATACGCCGTCCCTAGCCCCAGTGCGTGCGTGTGTGTGTGTGTGTGTGTGTGTGTGTGTGTGTGTGTGTGACATGCCGACATCTCTGCCTTCTTCCTTCTCACCAGTACCCTGCGTTCCCAGGGCCCCCCAACTTCGCGACCCTGCCCCGGCTCACCCCAGCAGGGCTTATTCACACAACCAGAGCAACCCATTCCCCTTCGTTCTGAGGAGGTGGCGAATCGGAGTTCCTGCCTTAATGCCGAACCCCACTTTTAAAACCAAGAGTCTTAAGCAGAACCCCGTCAACATTTATAGGCTGAAAACAGGTCATCCTTCAGCTCCCAAATGCAGCGGCCTATCCCCAGCACATCGGTACTCACAGACTTCAACCTAGCCAAAAAGAGCGTAGATGATGGGGGAGACTACGGGACAGAGAACACTATTCCAGAGGCGAGTGTGGAGAGAAACCAAGATGGGGCTAGGGACCCCCAACAGCCTCCTCCGCACCTCCAGAGCGCTCTTTACTATGCCCCAACAGCTTCTCTCAGACACCCCCCGAGTTTCACAGACGCCCACGTAGTGCGTCCCCTCTCCCTCGCCTCTCGGTACCAAGCCTGTCTCCCAGGACTGCTGCCAGGTTCCCCTAGGACTTCTCAGGCCCACCAGCTCCCCCATCACTGACGCGGGACGCACGGGTTCTCCGGGTCCCCGACTCACTGCTGGTTGGAGCTGTTCCAGTATACCGCATGCCGGTTTCCCAGCGCGCCCCCAGGCCCCTGGGCCAGCAGCGGCAGCAGCGGCACGGGCACGAGCAGCAGCAGCAGCAGCAGCGGAGCCGCCGCCATCCCCGGAGCCGCCGCCGCCGCCGCCCCCCGACTGAGCCCCGCGCTCCCGGCTTCTCAGCTTCCCAGCTCCCTGCTGCCGCCGCTGCCAGCCCCCAGCCTTAGTCACGCCCACAATCCTTTCCTCCGCCCTTCTGGGCGCGCCCCCGAAGCCCCGCCCCTGGCGCGCTCACGCGGGGCTCCGCCCCACTTGAGCCCAGAGCGCGCCGCGCGTGGGCGAACCATACCGTGTAGCCCCTTTAGGAATAACGCGCCTCTCCTCTCTCCTAGGTGATTTGCTGCATCGGCTTGCCTCTTTAGCTCCCTCAGACTGGAGTTCACAGCAGGATTTGGAAGCCAAGACCGGGACATACATCTTGTGTAGATTCACACCTTTCTCCATGGAGTGTGGGAGTGTTGAGCGAAGGTCTACGTCTGGAATAAGCAAGACTAGACCTAGATCTGAACGAAGTTGGACCTCTACTTCCTCCACTCCCTTTCCATGTGTGCAAGGAGTTAGGTGGACATAAGATGGGGAAACCCTCAGGTGGGACCAGGAGCTAACAGCCGGCTGCCCGAAGGCCCTCGGCTGAGGATGAAGGCTTGTTTTTCCTGAAGTCAAAGCAAAGCAGTTCAGCCCAGAGAGTATGTCACCTTCTGGGGGCTGGTCACAGTGCTACACTCCTCTAATCCTGGTGGCACTCTAGAAGCAGATACAGGCAGGTCTCTGTGAGTTCGAGGGCACCTCCATAGGTCTGTGTAACAAGTTCCAGGCCTGGCAGGGCTACAAAGTGAGACCCTGTCTCAAAAAAAGGGCTTTCTATGGTAATCCAGGGCAAAGGTGTTTGGTGGTGGTGAGTTGTCCAGGCAGGAGCCGGTTGGAGCCGAGCAGGATGGAGCAGTCTTCTTGGCAAGCCCACAAAGGGCCTCTCACTGCCTCCGATTCCCTCAGTGATGTCCTTAGGCGTGCTCATTCCTGCTTCCATAGATGCTTTCTCTAAGAACAGAGGGCATCTTATATCCCAGCACTTGCCACAGCAGTTGTCTTCCTAGGGACGTATAGGCACAAATACGGCATGCACACATCAACGGGAGAAAAAAAAATAAAGGTATGTATATCCAGAAGCAGGAACCATGGACACTTGACACCCAGTCCAATATAGACACACGAGGTGCCTATAGAGAAGAAATTGGTAGAAACATAGGCCTGTAGACAGAGACACTGAAGTATACAGACACACTCTTCCCCCAGGTTATTGACGTATAGCACCCTCTTTGTGAGGGATCCAGACTACAGATCCAATAGGCATTCACCCCTTATCTTGTCTCCTTCCCAGAAGCCCAGACCGAAAGACAAAGCAGAACTGGACCTGACTGGGTTCTTAGAACCCACAGCACCTGTGCCCCGGCAGGCAGGCACACTGCTGTCTTGTGCTTCAAGAGGCAGGACGGAGAACAGCACCTCCATCAGTTTACCTTTGGCAGTACAAGGCCCCAACCACGCGCCTGCCTTGGTGTTGTGTTTGGGGGAAGGGCACATGCGCAGTAGGGTGCCATGCCTCCCTGCTGCTAGGCAAGAGTGGGTGCTGTCCTCTTGGGGTGCCTCTCCACTCCTGGGAGATACCTTCTCTCTCTTCTTGGGAGCCAGAAAATAAATGAGGCCCTTTGAGATGGGAACGAGGGACTTTTGCAAACAGCTCTCTTGGTTCCCAGAGAGATTTGCTTCACCTAAATAATGCTAACTGCCTACTCAGGGGAGCAGGCACACGGCCCAGCCCCAGCCCCAGCCCCTCCATGCCATACGCTTGCTTCAGCTTCTCTCGGTAAGGCAGAGTGACCAGAGGGCCTGTCCATAAGCACTGAAGTGCAGAGAGCTGGATTGGCCCAGAACTTTGAATTCCATTTTTTGAAACCTTAGGTTCCTGTTTCTAGAATCCAGGCTCCAAACTGGGAATGTACTTATTGGTGAGCATGTGTATGAGACCCTAGGTTCCAACCCCATAACTGGAAAAGTAAACACATAATAAAACCCAGCTTTAATTTAAAGATCTGTGTGATTTGGGCTCCATACTCTAGAGCCCAGACATTTCTCTTTAGAATGCTGTACTCTACCTTCTCTGTCCAATAACCATACACAGAGCTTCATAGTGGGAGAGGTGGCTCACAGGTTAAGAGCATTTGCTATTCTTCCAGAGGACCCAAGTTCAATTCCCAGGTGGTTCACAACTGCTTGTAACTCCAGCTCCAGTAGATCTTATACTCTCAAAAGTACCTATACTCACATACTCACCTGTGCGCGTGCACGCGCGCACGCACACACACACATACACACACTCACACACACATACACACACTCACACACACACGCACACACGTACTCACACATACACACACTCTTACACACACACTCACACACACAAGGGGGTCCACACATGATTATAAATAGTTTTTAAAAAGGAAGCTGTTTCCCTTGAACCTGGGACCCTCTTTGTTCAACCCTGGGTTTAAGATCATCTTTCTTTTCTCTGGGCAAAGTCTGACTTTGAACACTCTGTGGGGCCTGTGTCTGTGGGATCTGGTCCTCTTTATCCAGGCTTCTGCCATGGAGGTGTTGACTGACTGAGCTGGGCCCCTCTATGAAGACTCTGTCTCTCGAGTGTGCTCTTGGCAAGTGGTGCCTTGTACAAAAACAAAGGTGCAACTTCCTTCGGTGGGAAGCGGCTTATGTGTCTCTCCATCTTAGTAAGGGAGTGTGAGCTAATGCCAGCTTCTTCTTGCCCTGTGTTGTAACATTTTTTTTTGTGCCAAGTACAAACTTCACAAGGGTATGTGGTAGTTCTATGTACAGATCATGCGCTATACGCACCTCCAGCTACAGTGCTGTTCAAAAGCCTCAAGGGGACTGGGGGGGGGGCTTATGTATTTGTTAATTTATGTATTATTTACTAAATTGCTTATTTGAGACAGGGGCTCTCTATGTATTGTTGGCTGTCCTGGAACTCATTCTTTAGACCAGGTTAGTCTCAGACACTTGCCTCCGCCTCCACGCTGGGATTAAAGGTGTGTGCCACCATGCCTGGCTGGGACTTGGATTGTTGAGGGACTTGGTCTCTTTGTGAGTGGGATGAGCTGCTTTGTGCCTGGGACCTGGTATGTGGCAGGAGGAGTCCTCCATCAGTGGGGAGTGTGTCTATATCTGTGACTCCAGTCACTCTTGACTGACCCGCAGTAGGAATAGGTTATCTATCTGGAGCTGCCATCCAGCATGCATGTGCACACACATCCACAGCACTGCTGGCCATGACATGGAACACAGGCAGGAAGTTCCACAAAGCAATACTGACCACTGCTGCAGAGGACATGTCCTTGTAGTTGTCTTTTGTTTCATTCTTTACTTTGGGGTCTGAAGAGATGGCTCGGTAGGTAAGAACACTTCTTACCCTTGCAAAGGGCCTGGGTTCAATTCCCAGCACCCGTATAGCAGCTTACAAGCACTTATGATTCCAGTTCCATGAGATCCTACCCCCTCTTATGGCTTCTTTAGGTACTAGACACACACATGGTGCACACACATGGTGCACAGGCAGACATGCAGGCAAAACACCCATACACATAAAATTATAAAATAAGGGGTTTTGTTTGTTTGTTTGAGATAGGGTCTCACTATGTAGTCCCGACTGTCCTAGAACTCCCTGTGTAGACCAGGCTGGCCTTGAACTCACAGAGATCCACTTGCCTCAACCTCTTGGCTACTACGATTAAAGTCGTATACCAATATACCCAGTCTTTTTGTTTGTTTGTTGTTGTTGTTGTTGTTTCGAGACAGGGTTTCTCTCTGTAGCCTTGGCTGTCCTGGAACTCTCTCTGTAGACCAAGATGGCTTCTAACTCATAGGGATCCACCTGCCTCTGCCTTCAAATGCTGGGATTAAAGGAAAGTACCACCACCCAGCCTAAATTTCCAAAAATAAGTCAGGTATAGTGGTGCCTATAATTCCAGAGCTTGGGAGGTAGAAGCAAGAAGGATCAAGAGTTCAAGACCATCTTCAGCTACAAAAGGAGTTTGAGGCCAACCTAGGCTAAATAAGACTCTGGTTCAAAGTAATAATAATGATCAAGCTTCCTTCTACTAATAAAATCAGTTCCTGGTTTCATCTCCCACAGCAGGTCAAGTAGGTCACAGACTTAAGTGTGGAACTCTGAAGCATTAGGCCTGACTCTAACCTGCTCTCTGTGAAGCTGGAGTTTTCTCTATGGGACTGGTCCTCTGTGTCTCGGGCCCCACTGGCCCTGGGACTGGGTGCCATGACCTTCCTAGGAACGTTAAGCTCAGAGCCCCCCCAAAAAATTCTGACATGGTACTGTATTCTCCCCACCCCTGGGGGCCAAGGAATCAGGAAGCTGAGCAGGTCTAGGGTACAGGGAGCAGCCAGGCTGTGTAACCCAAGGCAGCTCCCAGGACGTGGAGTAGCAACCACAGAGCTGAGCTGAGTTCAATAAATCATGGAGGCTAGGGCCTGGGGGAGGGGATGTCTGCAAGGGGAGGGGGCTGGATAAATAATTCATTAAACAAATAAACAAGGAGCCCGTGAAAGGGAAGTTCGGGCCTGATGTGAACAGGAGCGGCAGCTGCCAGCTCCTGACATGAAATATTCACAGGCTCTGCCCCTTTCGCAGGGTCACGGGTGCTCGGCTGCGTGAGCACCCCAGACACCTGGGTACTGTGGGGGTGGGGCCGGGGGCTGCAGCCTTCTGACTGCTGAGCCCATGTGTCCACAGGGCCCTGTGGTATGCTGAACTCCCTGAGGTGACATGAGATAAGACAATAGGACTGACTGCGGAGGACACAGTGCCCCTTGTCTAGGATACAGGAAATTAGGATGCCGGACTTGGGTGGTGGGGTCAAAGTGTAAGAACTTCAATTCCTACCCATGCCCTGATTCCTCCACTGGGCCTAAGAAGCCTGGGGCTGTAAAAGGTCACCTCTCTGGGGTGTACATCAGGGATGCAACACCTTTGGTGGTACTAGAAGAAAGATTGGGAAGAGACATGTCTACTGTCAGGGTGAACCTAGTAGATAGTACTCCGCGGCTTGTCTGCTGTTTACCTTCCCCGAGTCTGCTTTTCTCATCTCTCCAGTGGGGCTAATCATACCTTCCTTTACTTGAGAAGTTGCTGTTGCAAAGATCAAGATCCACACTCTCTGGGAAGCACTCAGCCCGGTGCTTATGACTCAAGAGATGCCTGATTAATGGAGGCTTCATCAGAATCGTTATTAAGAGGTTACCGCCTTGCTCTGCCCACCTAGACCAGCCCAGAATCTGTTTCCACTATTTTCCTTCGTTTTAAAGCTTTCCTGACAACCATCACAGAGAGAAATGTGACCTAGGGCTTAGAGAGTAGGAAAAGATGAAATAGATTGAAGGAAAAGAAGAGTAATATTGAAAAAAAAAGTCTTAGCCCAGTGTGGTGGAGCATGACTTTGACCCCAGCATTCAGGAGGCAGAGGCAGGTAGAGCTCTGTGAGTTCAAGGGTAGTGAGGGCTACATCATGTCTAAATAAATAAATAAGACATATCCCTTCTTCAAACTGTGGGAGAAGCTTCTCTTTACCTTCTCAGACCCCACAGCTGCTTCTTAATCTCAACCTGTTCCTAGAACCGATGCTCAGCAAAGCTTTGACTTCTAGAAAGTGGCTGTGAGGAGACAGAAGACCTGGTGCAGAGGTCTTTGAGTCAGGTATCACGACCCAGACCCCATCTTCCTTGTCAGAGCTCTGGCCCCCACCCTCTGTCCAACAATCAGGCCATCCCTGGCGATGGAGTTTATGCCTGGGCAAAGACCAGAGTGGGTGGGGAGAAATCCAGGCTGTAGAGTCAGGGAGGAGTATCTGGCAACCTCTCAGCAAGCCCTTCCCCAGCCCTCTCTTGTCCCCTGGAAAGGATCAGCTCCCCAGGGAGAGAGCCAGCAGACAGGTCTGAGCTGGTCTGTTCTTTAACACAGAAGAAGTAGCGGGGGAGGGGGGACTTGGGCTCCCGGTGGAGAGTGGTGGATGTCATTTGGGGAGTCAGAGGCAGAGTGGCCCACCGAGGTGAGGCGTACCTGCAGCCTGGAGCCCAGTCTGTTGTCTCCCTTGGCCGGGCTGCTGCTGCTTTAGGAGGTAGGTTGCTGCCCTCTGAGGTGAAGATAATGTCTGCCCACCTTTCCCATGGAGCCAACATCAGTTCTCCACTTCTCTCCCCGGGCTGGGCAGGTTCAGGCCGATCTGCACAAGAGCTTCACAGCAAACATTGATCCGTAATAAAACCACAGTATGTGTTCACAAGAAGAGATTGAGATATGGAGGTCCATGTCGAGATGCACTTTAAGGACTGTTGGTACATGCCTTCACAGTATGTTTACCTCTACATGAATGTATGAGGAGAGAGAGAGAGAGAGAGAGAGAGAGAGAGAGAGAGAATGGGCCTTTACTATGTCAAAACACAGAAACATCATTAATTGTAATGTACACATCTCCCTGGCATAAATTGTGATCTTCTCAACCAAAGTCTTTTCTTAGAGCCCATTCCCCCTGTGCCAACCATTTGTATGTAGCTCTATATTAATTCTGTATTAATGCTTGCGCTTGGCATATACTTATTTAATGGCTGCTCTCTCTCTCTCTCTCTCTCTCTCTCTCTGAGACACAGTTTCTCTGTGTACCCCTGGGTATCCTGTAAGTTACTTTGTAGACCAGGCTGGCCTCAAACTCAGCCCAACTTGGATGTCTCTGAAGATTTCTCTGGGAAGGGGCATTGTCCCATGCCAGAGTACGTCCTCGGCATCCAACATGCAGTCTGGTATTTAGTTAGCAGAGGTGTTTAATAGATAATTGTAAATCCATGGGGATGTGGAGGGGGGTGCGTTTGGACAGGGTCCTCATTCCTAGAATCCCTCGAGAGTCCACAGAGAAGGTTCTGCACACGGCACTCATGCGCCTGTGCCTCCTTTCTCGTGTCCAGCTGCCCTGACTTCACTGTCTGGGTTTCCTCTTCCTCGGAGGCTTTCTTTTCCTCTTTTTTTTTTTTTTTATCAGTGTGAGACCATGAATTTGAGTTCCATATACACGATAGCTAGTAGGCAAGGTAAGGGTTAAATGACACCTCATTAGTGTTTAATTGGGGGGAAGGAAGCTGCCCTGGCACCAGACAGGTGGACAAGCCTGCTCCTGGCTGGAACCCGGCATCCCTCGTCCCAGCATCCCACCGGGCAAGTGGGTGATTTGGCCCTAGAGACCTTCAACCCAGCCGGGGCACCTCCCCCCACCACTAGCTTTGCCAATTTAGTCTCCAGGCAGTATAGACCAGCACTCCCCATCTGTCGCCAACATCTAGAGGCGAGTCAGACTCCTTATTTTTTCTCCTTTAGCTAGTCTCTGCCACTTCCTACCCCCAGGAGATTTTGGAGAGTGGGAGGAGGGGTGGGGATCATGGAATTGGACAGTGGAGGAATACAGAGCCACCAAGGGATAGATTGCAGATACAGACAAGTGACAGAGATAGGGAGGTGGAGATGTCTGCCCAATTTGACCTTAAATGAACAGAATGCAAATGAGATGCAGACGATATGCAGATGAACACACAGATCTCAGAATTGACATTCCCCGTGGCAGTAGCTCAGCACCCAAGGCACCAGGGCTGTTGCAAATAACCCCTACCTCAACTTTTTGAGGTAAGTGACTCTGACCTTTGCTCTGAGTGAGAAAAAGAATCTCAAGTAAGACAAGGGCTTGGTTGGTGAAGACTACGGAACCTGAGACGTTGCACACCACTCGGACTTCCTCAAAGCAGCTACAGCAGAGCCCAGCAACTCTCAATGACCACTCTCAAGGTTATGCCTGGACGCACCGTCGGTTGCTATGGGGACCTTCTTTCCCAGGCCTGAACCAATGCAGATTGCCACTGATGACCTCATGCCCCAGGTTCCGGGATTCTATTGGCTGTTCGGGAAGCTGGAGTCCACAGTTTTCAACTGCGTTACTATCGAGGATCCCCCGACGTCCCCAGCTAGTGTGGCTAAAAGAATGGCAGCCGAACTCGAACTCGCAGAGCACTGGATGAATGAATGGAGGAAGAGAATATGAAAAAGCAAGAAGAAAAGGGGGCCAGGGGGTCACAGAGAAAAACAACTTCGGAATGTGAAGGGCAATTTGCAACGTGGGTAAGGGGCAGAATCTAGGCAAGAGACTCAAACCAGGGAGGCAGGGAGAGGTTAAGTTTTTGCATCTATACCGCTGAGACTAGGGTTGGCTTAGTAAATTGAGGGCCCCACCCTCAGCCGTCTAGCTTAGCTGAATTTAGGGGAGACCGGCGACGCCCCAAAACTTGCAGCCTTGCCTAACCTCTTGGGGCTGTGCCTCAGAACACGCCGCCGCCGCGAAGACGTCTCATGAGTAGGGCCAGGTGTGGGAGGGCCGCCCAGAGCCTGTGTTGGTCCTAAGAGCAGACTCCATTAGAGCTTTCTACCAGGAAGTATCTGGGCCACAGGTGCAGGGTCCACACTGTGAGGAAGGAAACAGAAAAGGAGGGGATGGCTTGGCCTGAAGGCCTACAGTCTGAGAGCACTAGTTTGCAACTCCCTAAGTCTGGTTCCTGTGCCCACCCCAGTATCCGGATGCCCTTGTACCTGCAAAGCCTGCACGAATCTTTGTCAAGCGCAGTCTGAAACTGAGGCCCTGTGTCTGAACTCGAGAAAAGCCAACAAGGTTCCCCGTCCCAGTTGCTCATGGGACTGATGCTGCCTGCCGGTACTCCTGCTGGGTCCACCAAGAGGTGTATCAGGCCACGGGGAGTGGGGTGAGACCCTGTATTTCTGACTCCAGAGCAGGGGCCGCTAAACGGCTGCCCTGGACTTGCCCTGCTTATGATTTCTCTTTTGAGGGACCGAGGTAACTGTATCTTTGGTTTCCATGGCAACAGAGACGCCCTCCAGGAAGATGGCAGCGACGGAACTCCAACGCTGGACCGAAAGACTCAACCCACAGCTCCTCCCACAGTTTTTAGTACGCCTTCTCTTCCTCACACAAACATCTTTTAATTGCTAAAGATCAAAGTTTAGGGTCAGGACCCTAACACATACACTTGATAACGCGGCATTTTCTGAAAGTGGCCTCGAATAAAGGAATTATTAACTCAAGATCTACTCTGCCTGCAGTCACGGTCCTTAACCCTGGGCCTTAGCTAGAGCCATAGAATTCTCACAAACTGTGAGAGCCAAAGTCGTGAGTTGTGTGATAGACAGGTTCCATTCCCTTAGAGGGAGGAACCGGTCTGACCTGGGTGTGCAAGATGGGGGAAGGCTTCGCAATCCCCAGCATCCTGGTGCCTGGCCCCTCAAACCCCCACTCCATAATGTTCACACGCTGCCTCTCGCTGCCGCAGCCGGGTCGGACTAATCAGCACAACATCCACCTATTGATCGCTGGCTCCACGCCAGGCTGGCCGGCACCTAGCCAGAGGGAGGAGCCTGTGGAGCACCAGGGAGGACGGAGCACAGTTACAGGGAAAGGGGTGCTCGCTCCCCTGCTTCCACCTAGGCTACGGTTAAGAAAGATGGACCTGGTCGGGTTAGGGGTGTCAGTCTTATTTGAGAGAAGCCCCAGTATTGGACTAAGAGTGAAGGAGCCCTCCCTCTTGAACCCCACCCCCTTCTCCTTATAAAAGCTCAGAACAAAGAGGCCGCTGGGGAAGAAGGCTTTGATCTGACCCCACCTTCCCAGTTCTAGGCCAGGCACCGCCTAAAGTGCCCTGGGGGGTGGGGGGGGGGATGAAGCTAAGACTCCTGCATTCTGAAACCCAGGTGCTTTTGTGTTTCCCCTGGGTTTTATCCCAGTACCCGTAGTAGGCACTGCCGGAGTGGATTGTCTGTCAACAGCATCTGCCACCTAGCACAGGAAGATGGCTGGGGAGGTGGGAGAGGATGCCAAGTGCCACAGCTGCTGCTGGCACCTACCCCAAACTGCCCAGAAGGGTGTCCAATGATGTCTGGCATGGAGGGCCTGGGCACAGCTGGCGTGGAGGTCAGGCCAAGCCAAGCCGAGACCCCAGGGAGTTCAGGTGTCAGGGAAGAAGCCACATGGAGGGCCACACAAAGATGGGTGTTTTTTTTAACCTGTTTATTATTTGTGTGTGTGTGTGTGTGTGTGTTTGTGCGCGCGCGCGCAAGTGTGTGTGGTATATCCACTGACATGCCATGTAGCATGTTCAAGGGACAACTTTTAGGAGTGTGTTCTCTCTTTTCACCGTGTGAGTTCCAGGGATGGACCTTGGGTGGCCAAGGCTCCGTGGCAAACACTTTTACCTGCTGAACCTTCTCACTGGTTCTCCAAGGTTGTTTGTTTTGTTTTTCTTAAATTGTCTTTTTTTGAGACGGGGTCTCCCATATCCAGACTTACTTCCTGCTCACTCCCCCCACCCCCACCCCCACCCCAGTGCTGAGATTACAGGTGTGAGCCACCATGCCCCACTAGAACGGGTGATTTATTGAAGGTTTGGTCCAAACACTTTATAAAAAATACAAACCAGCATGAAATTCAACCTCATGGCAAGTCCGTCTTCACAGAAGACAAGTGCGTGGCCCCCCTGGAAGGGTTGCTCCTGGGAAGAGGCCTGGGGGGAACAGGCGCCGTGGCTTCTCCTTCGCTCTTGGCCAGGAACCCCCCTGTTCCCAGTTCTTTGGCTTTGGTCCCCAGTGTCTCAAGGATTTGATCCCCTGAAATCCCAGTCTTCCAGGGGGAGGAGACAAGACCATCAAAGCAGCTATGCTCCTGGGTGCCCGATGTCTGCAGTTCCCTGGAGTTCCTCTTCAGTCTGTGGTGAGGGGGCAGTCACCTACAAGGGTCATCTCAGATCCTCCGACTTTGCACATCAAAGCTTCCTCACGTCTGCTTGGCTTGGCATCGCCTCGCCTACCGGTGGCAGGAACCCCTTCAACAGAGGACCTTGGGAAGGGCTGTGGTTCCTTGGGGTGACTGGAAGATGTACTTGGCTCACAGAACTCTCAGGAGACGGAGTATTGGGAGCAGCAGCAGCAGCAAGAGAGACAGGGGGCTGGGCGCGTGTCCTCCCCGCCACCCAGAAGTACCACTTTCTCCAGGGCTCCCGACAGGATGTGCTGACTCTGACCCTGTGAGGGAGAGGAGGCACTACTGGGTCTGCCGGCTTCCTCCCTGCCTTTCCCACTTTCTAGGGGCTCCCAAAGCAGCCACTGCCTTCCCAAACCCCAACTTCCAAGTCTTCCTAGTCAGTAGTCTTCAAGCCCAATTAAGACTTTAAAGGGCTTTGCCCCTTGGACACCCCATTCTCTGCTCCCAGCTTTTAAAAAGGTGTGGTGGATGCTCCTGCAGGGACAACTTATCGGCCACTCTTTCTAGACCCCTCAGGTCTGGTGCTCCTGTTTCCTCCCGTCTTTTTCTCCTTCCCGAATAGGCTGGCTGCCTGGGAGGCCCCGGCTCACTCACCATTCTCCTTGCAGCACACGGACACCTGGAGTCTCAGGCACCGGCCGGGACTCTCTGGAGTTGGCACCGCTGTAGGAAATTGAGAGAAGTTAGCGCAGATCCCCTGGTGTTAGGGTACATCAGGCCCTCTTCCTTTGGGAGGCACACCAGGTACCAGCCCGTCCACAGCTCTCCGCGGCTCCTTAGTCCTTCTCGACTTCCATACTCTCTCCTCTGCACAGACTCAGTTGACCTGCTCCCTGACCTCGTCCCAGGCGCAACCCAACTCTAAGCATTAGAAACCACGGCTCCCTTCCCCACAGACTTTCCTTCCTCCTTACTTTAGAGGACACAAAGCAAAGGCAAAGAGCCGCGCTCCTCTCCCCCACCTCCCCGAGCGGCCTGCGGTCTGAGCTCCTCACTCACAGATGTAGTAGTAAGTCTCTCCAGGCAAGAACTCGAAGCCCAGCGAGAAGGGTGTGAAGCGCTGAATCTTTTCTGAGAATCGGACAGGGCCAAAGGGGGCAAACGGCATGGAGCATTTCCAGCGCTGGAAGGCATTTGCCCCCTCCGCCGTGCAGGCCTCGTAGCCTGACCAGTCCACCATGTATAATGCAAAGGTTTCCGGGCCCTCCGGGGGCCCTGGGCTTTCATAATGTGGGCAGAAGATGTCTAGGTAATCGTTGAGGCCCAGCTCCACCACGGCATCTCCTCGAAGCAACCTGCGGGCACAAGGGAGTGTGGGCTGATGGCTTGTAGCACAGGGGCGCTGGGGCACATGTGGGGTATGAGCCTGATAGCTCAGGAAGGCATGAGTTTCTAAGAATGATTACCCCATTTCAAAAAAAAATGTCCCCCTTTTTTGAACCAAAAATGTTCTGGGATTGAACCAAATGTTCTATTACTGAGCTGTAACTAGCCTTTTTTACCTTTTCTTTTGGAACAGGGTGTTGCCAAATTGCCCAGGCTGTCCGTGAACTCACTCTATATAGTTCAGGCAGGCCTTGAACCTATCTATGGTCCTCCTGTCCTAGGCTTCCAAGTAGCTGAGCTTACACGCCTGTGCCGTTTCCCAGACTGACTCTCTCTCCTTGAGAGACTGTAGAGGCAATAAGTGTGCCCATCACGTCAGTGTGAGCGAGGCTATAGGCTGCAGTGCCCAGCTCACAAGGCTTACCTATTGGCGAGGAGACCATCACCATACTGTCTTTAGTAGGGACACCTTCCCTGCAGCCCATCACCCCCACCCCCACAGGGCCCAGCCTACCATCTGTGCTTGGTAAATGCTAAGAGGACGAACGCTGCCAGGAGACTAAGGCACGGAACAGATATCTGCCCACAGAATAGTTACCAAGATGAAAGGGGACCTGGGAGGGTCTTCAGTCACACACAGCGAGAAGCAGACTCTTGCCCCCCCCCAACGGTGAAAAGAAAATAAATAGGTGGGCTCTTTTCCTCTTTTTAGGGATCTCACTATATGGCCCAGGCTGGCCGTGAACTCACGATCTGCCCTGCTTTACCTCAGTCTTCATTTTATCTTTTTTTTTTTTTTTTTTAGCTTTTTGTGAATGTGTATGTGGGTCTATGCGCGTGAGCCCAGGCACTATGGAGGCTATGAGCCCCATGTGTGTGACCTCAGCCTTCCAAAGTCTGGAATTTACAGGCATGTGCCACCACACACAGTCCAGCTTCCTTTCTTGACCAGACAGGTAAATGCTGATTACAAAGCCAGCCCCTCCGCACAATCAAGATCTTCTTCCTCACCTCTCAGAAGCAGCCTGAGGGAGCCAGGACAGGTGAGAAGGGCCGGGACAGGCCACCCCCACAGCACCAAATACTGAATGAGTCCTGCCTCTGACACACACATGCACGAAACATAGCATGGTTTAGAAAGGCCTCTAAACATCCGTCAGTGGGTGGCCAAGAACCACCTGCTGCAGGGACTCTTGATTAGAAGGATTCCTGGGCTTAGCTCAGACCTTAGCAGGAGAGAGGAGGAAGACAGGGCCTCCCTAGGCTTCATTACACTGGGTGTGGAAAAGCACCCCCTACGAAGCCAGAGCTCAGTAAATACTTGTGGATTTGGTGAATGAACTAGAAACACAGGAGCTGGGGGCTGAGACACTGGTCTGGAACTGAGGTAGAAGAAGTCAGAGTCCAGGACAATAGCTCTTATCTCTCAGTATTGGTATTGGAATGACTATCTTTAGGCCTGCCCTCCCTGGGGGGCTGTGGCCTCCCACGGGGCAGGGTTTCATTGGTAATGCCCAGCAGCTCAGCACTGGTCTTGACACACACACAGTATGTGCTTATCAAATGTTAGTGAATAAATGAACAGAGCCACAGATTGTCTGAAGTAGAAAATCAGAAAGGAAAACAGATGGGGAAGGCAGAGAGGCAGGGAGAAATGGGAAGCAGGATGCAAACAACAAAAAATCCTGAGGTTCAAAGGCAGCCGGCTCAGCAGAGAGGAAGAAATAAGCATTTAAATCTGTCCAGCTGCACTTCTTTTCACAAGCCTGACCTCAGTCAGTCCGCTTGCTTCCCAGGGTAGTAGGTATTATTAGCCCATTTTGTAGATGACATAACTGAGGTGACCAAGGTCAAATGACTGGCCCACAGGTGAATCAGCTGGAAGGGCAGGGCCAGGATTGGACAGAAATAAGATCAAGATGGAAGCAGAGATATCAGGGGCCGAGAGGATCTCAGAACCAGAGAGGAACTCACGTTCTTTCTCTCGGGTAAAGATCCCTCCCTGGTTCTCAGCGGTCCACCCCAGCTCCTGCCAGCCGGAGGTTTGGGCTCCCTAGAAAAGGGGGGCGGGACCCGGAATACCGTCCCAGGCCCCCTCAGCTCCCAACTTTCAGACTCCAACCGATCGCCCTCAGGACTAGGGTCCTCCGCCCCCCACCAACACGTGCGGGCGGGGGGGGACCCCGGGCACGCCTCGCCCCTCCCCCGCCGGCTCAAACAAAGGAGCCCCATCGCGCGGCTGGGCAGGGCTCAGACAGCGCTTTGCAAAAAGGCGAGCAGCGGGCACGCGCACAGCCTGGGAGCGCGCGGGCCCAGCTTGGCGCTCGCCTTGTTCGGCCGTGCTACCTGGGGTTAGAGGAGTTCCAGTAGATAGGGTGGCGGAGGCTGGAGCACCCCCGCAGGCGCGAGCCGAGCAGCGCGGCCCAGAGCACAGTCCGCAGCAGGGGCAGCAGCCGCATCGCCCCTGGGGTCCAGTCTGGTCTGGCCCGGCTGGTCCCGGCCCACTACTCCGTCCCGGCGAGAAAGGTACAAAAGTGGAGGGGGGTGGGGGGTACGGAACGGAGGAGGGGTGTGGAGACTCTTAGACCACACCCCTGGGTAACTTTCCACCAATGAAAACTCGTCTCCGCCTCTCTACCCAGAGCCAACTCTTGTTAACCCGTTGTGCTTCCTGTG
The DNA here is from genome assembly GCA_036184795.1 of Tokudaia tokunoshimensis. Taxonomy (NCBI): domain Eukaryota; kingdom Metazoa; phylum Chordata; class Mammalia; order Rodentia; family Muridae; genus Tokudaia; species Tokudaia tokunoshimensis. The sequence continues at coordinate 70,101,121 of BTHU01000003.1, read as the reverse complement.
CCCTGTGCGCTCCAGGTTAGCCAAAGCTTCCCTTTGTTATCTCACTGGGAGAGGGTGGCATAGGGAATATTCCACTAAGGAATTAATGTTTGAGGGTTTTGGTTTTCTATGCGTGTACGTGTCGGCGCGAGTTGTCCTAAGGCGGAGGTCTCACTTTTATTCCTTCTCCACCTTAGTTTTTGAGACAGGGTCTCTCACTGAACCGCGGTGCGGTGCTCGCTGATTGGCTTGGCTTGCAGTCCTGTAAGCTTGGGGTTGGGGTGAGGGGGGGATCCTCCTTTTTCCTAGCCCCACCTCACCCCTCCCACCCACGATGGGGTTACAGAAGTAAATCACTAAACTTAGGGCTTTTTACCCGGGTGCTGATTATCCAAACTCAGGTGAGCACTTTACTGAGGCTGGCTTCTTTCAAATCCTATCTTGCTTAAAACAGGGTCTTAACACTAAAATCTGGCTGGCCTGGAACTTATATTGTCACCCAGGCTGGCTTCAGACTGGCAATGATCCTCCTGCCCCATCCTCCCCAGTGCGGGGATTACAGCCACACGCTCATGCACCACCACCTAAGAGGGCCGGTTTTGTTTCTTTTTAGATCTTGTCCTTTGTGTCTGCATTGGTTCAAGGTAGAAAGGGAGCTGGATGGCACATGAATTACACCCATAGAAGAATCCAGTGTTCTAGTCAGCTTGAACTACACAGCAAGATCCTAATGGGGGCAGGGAGTGTGTGCGCACAGGCAAACACACGATGCAGCACCTGAAACCCCGGATACTTTTGAAGGCTGAAGCAGAATTACCCTCCATGCATTGTTCTTTGGCTTTGCACACACAGAGGATGGTGCAAGGGGAAGGACTGAAGAGGCTCTGGGGACACCCCTGATGTTCCTCTAGAGCCTTCAGCATCGTGCTGGGTGACCATTGTGGGGTACAGCCTGCCCCTTATCCTCACACACCTATTTAACAGGAGGCCTCAGTCCTGAGGCCTAAATGATGAGGTGATAGCAATCAGGACAAAGCACAAAGCACCTTTGTTCTGGAACCTTCAGGTGGGGGCAGGGCGGTGGAGGAGGCAGGTGTGAAGTCTTGGAATCCAAGCAGCCGCTGCCCTGCACCGCCCAGGCTCAGGGCTCTGAGAACACCAGTTAGATCCATTTTCCCAGCCACTGGTCAGAGGGTGGGGATGCAGGTCTGACGACTTAGGTCATTTGTCTCTAGCTGTGGTGAGGGCTGAGCAGCATTGCCGGGGAGAACTTGGAGACCAGAGGCCATCCGTCCCACACTGGGCACAAGCAAGCTACAGGCATTCCGAGTGACACATTCTTGTTGACCCTTTCTGGGAAGTGAGCCTCTCCGACAGGCCCTGGTCTGACTCGGTAGCGTCTCCTAGTGGCCAGACCTGCAAACAGCAGGAACTACCCAGCTTCCAAGAGCAGACACATTCCAAGACCTCACATTTATTACAACAGAGCAGAGTTAGACAGAGTTCATGTCCTTCCGCCACCGCCACCTACCCCAGCCCCAGCCTCAGCCCCTCCCCAACACCCAGCTGCAGCTATTTTAGTGGGTCCTTAGGTCTTGCTTAACAGCGCCCTGGTGGTAGGTGGTTCTTTAGGGCTGGACACCAAATGGTCTGTCCTGCTTCTCTAGTGTTCTGGGGGAGATTCGGGCAGAGGTTCACTTCTTTAAGTCCTAGAACTGAGCAGGAGGCAGCCAAACCTCGAGAGGTCAGAGGTAGAGCGCAGATGCTGCTGGCGGTGGTGGAGCTGGCCTGGAGTTCAGGAAAGCCAAGAAGGAAAAGGGTCAGAGCTCTTGCCTAGATGCCCCACTGGCAGCAAGACACTTATCCTCAGCAACACCCCCTTCACCCACCTGGAGGGTACCACCAGCTGCACACTTCCATCTCCTGGGCTGGGCAGGTCACCCGGTGGATGCCGGCCCTGTGGGTTGGCAGGCAGTGGCTTTCTTGGGGGTGGGGGTTTGGTAGGCCCCTGAGACTGAGAGAGAATGCCAGTTTGGAAAGATGTCATGTTTCTCACCCACGATGCAGGGGTTCTAGGAGCGGTGCTAGTGGTCACCTTTGGTCTCCAAACAAACCTGTCACTACCAAAGGTGCCACTGGGATACAAGCCTTCAGGCATAGAGACAGGCAATCTGTCTCCCATTGCCCATTGCCACCATGGCTCTAGGTAGGAGAGGCAATGTCCTGCTCCCCTTTACTGTTACCTTCGGACGCCTCACCACAGGGTCAGCGGGCAGAGGGCGAGTGGGGGGATTGGATCGGTCAGCCAGCGCAGCCTGAACAAAGAGAGGAGCGGTGGCTCTGAAAAGCACCGTCCAAGGTAGCGAGCATGCAGACGCTACCCAGGGGTCAACATGCAAAGTCAGCCAGGGGGGTGGGGGTGGGGGTGGGGGTCAGGGGAAAATGGGAGCATGCGCAGAGCCTGGGGAAGAAAGGTGCAGATCAATCATGAAGTCCCTGGATGGCTGTAGTCCTACTATTGACCACCAGGTGGTAGTAGAGACCATGGCGGGAGGCTCACCCTTTGCTGCTTCGGGGACTTTGAAGGCTGAGGGGGCACCCTGGTCTCCTAATGAAGAACATCACTGGGGGGAAGCAGGGATGAGAACTGCGATTGGGCACCACACCTCCCACCTGTCCTGAGCCGGGGCAAGACCCAGCCCAGATTTACCTGGAGTTTCTTGGGCACGGGGTTAGGTGGCAGCGGCCTGGAGGGGGGCACTGGAAAGCTGACCACACTAGCTTGCTGAGAAGGCAGGAGGAGCAGACAGGCAGAGCAGGCAGGAGAAACAGACAGATGTGGGCAGAAGGGGGTTAGTGTTCAGACAGGGCAGCAGGCCCCAGAGGTGGGGGGGGCACTGAGCTGCATGCGGGGCGTGGCAAGTGATGGAGGGGACATGCAGGCTGACTCCATACACACCCTCTTGCCATTAAAGGTAGAGGGCTTAGGCCCTGGGCACTGGCATCCTTTCACACATGATGTCCTGGGCTTTATCAGATCTTAGCACACGGAAGGTCCTTTTGCACAAGGCCCCATTATTCCCATGGCTCTGGTCGCTGTGAAGGGCATGGATAGAACCACCTCTCAAAGCCACTGATTTGGCCAGCTGAGAGAGCTCAGCAGAGCCTCCTGGGGGTGACTGGCTCATCCACTCTTGCTGTACTTGTCTCTCTGCCTGAGTCCTTGGATTGACTGAGCACTCCCAGGCTTCCTGAGTCTTGAACCCTTAGTGCTACCTCTAAGGCCCGAGGTAGGTAACAAGTAATGTGGACTCTCTTTCCTCTGAGGTCCAGGGCTTACCTTGGTACCCGGCATCTGCTGTGCCCTCTGTGGAGGTCCTGGTCGTTCAGGAGGACCGGATTGGGCTGCCCTGAGTATGAAGAAAGCCAAAGAAAAAGTGGGACTAGCCACCCACCTGCTGATCGGGAGAAATTAACCCTTTGGGCCTTGGAGCATAGCTGTGTGTGGTTTGGGGGTGTGGTTGAGCATCCTGGAAGAAGGCTACCTGTCCCCTACCTTGGGGTTCTGAGAGAAGTGGCCCTAGTATCTGGGGGTGAAGTTAAGGGAAACACGCAGAGACGACGGTGGGTATGTAGGAATGGTAGTCAGAAAACTCGGGGTCTGAGAGTTGGAACTTAGAAGCAAGGAGTCTGTATGGCTTGGAACCTTCAGAATCAGGGCTCCAGAACTGTCCCTAATTGAAGGAAATAGCAGCAGGGACAGGATGTCCATACCTATATTGGCAGCTGGATCCCTTGAGCTGGCAGAGCCGCTGATGCAGGCGAGCACGGTGCCAGTAGCTGGCACCAAGTAGTACGAGGACCAGTAACAGCAGGAGGCTGAGGAGCAGGCCTGTGGTCAGGGAGCTGGTTGCTATGGAGACAAGTCCAAACTGAGCATGGGTATGGCTAGGAACTCTCTACTGAGAGAGGAGCAGGGATAGGGAGGAGGTGAAGTGCTCAGGAACCAAAGACAGCTTCAGGAGTCACAGAGTCAAGGGACAGAGAGTAAAGGGGCCAGGAAGGGAACCAAGGAGGAAGGACCCTTCCCAATGCCCTGAGCCCGTCCTCTAGCTACCTTTGAGCTGGTTCATGCAGTCAGGAGGTGCCCAGCCCTCATCACAGTGGCATTGCCTACTGCTGTCACAGACCTAGAGGCAATGAGGGCATCTGTCAGATGGGACCACTTCCCTGTGTATGGCTTTCCTTTTCTTTCTTTTTTGTCTTGTTTTGTCATTATTTCTCAAGACAGGATTTATCTGTGTATCCCTGACTTTCCTAGAATTCACTCTATTGAGCAGGCTGCTCTCAAACTCAGAAATCCGCCTGCCTCTACCTCCCAAGTATTGGGACTAAAGGCATGTGCCACCACTGCTGGTTTTTCAAGAATTCTTTTTTACTCCCTAAGGAGTCTTCAGATAGTGGGTAGACAGATGGTCCTGGAGAGGGGGAGTCTTTATCCATGCCAGGGGCAATGCCAGCAAGCTAACACCTTTAATATGTTGGTCACTAGTTAGCCGCTTTCATGCCCTCTAGGATATGGGTACCATTCTTATGTCCACTTGGGAGAGGAAACACCCCAGGAAGGCTAATAACATCCCGGGGAGAGGCAAAGGCTAGGACCACGGTCTGCTTCCAAGTCTGAACTTTCCCTTCAGCAGGCTCCCTTCCCCCCACATCTCTCCCACACCAGCTCACCCCGTGGCCATGGCATTTGCTCCGACATTCCTGTGCTCCCAGGAGATCCACGGGCTGGCATCGATGGCCGATGCACACCTGCCCCATAGAGAGAAGAGCAATAATCACATTCTCAAAGCCTTAGAGGGGCTGGGGCCTGCTAGGCTGTGAGGCTCCCTTTACGGCCGTGAAACCGAAGCTGGGTGGGAAAACAAGACTGCTTGGGTGGAAGAGCCTGGCTCCCTGGGTACAGCTCACTATGGGTCTCAGTCACCCAGGCCACTCACCAGGCCGGGGCCGCAGGCAGTGCCAGGCAGAGCCAGGAAAGGCTGAGCCACGTCATTGCCCAGGTCCAGGTCCACCCAGCTGCAGTTCAACTGTGTTCCATTGGCTTCCAGGACCTCTGAAAGCCGATCGTGGACTGAGCCCAGCAGAGGCTGGCTCCTACCCCACTGGCACTGTAGTTGCCCACAAATGGCATCTCTGGGGGTAGGGAGAAAGGCCAGCAGGATTGGTAGAAGAAGCACCAAGGTGCCCACAAACTCAGGAAAAGCCCATTTTCTCCACTTACCTAGGGGCGCAAGGCATGTAGCTACCACTGGGGCTGCGCCCACAACTCCCAAAGGCATTACCCCGAGTGTTGGCTGTTTGGAGACAAAGTGGTGCAGCTGGCTGGGCCCCAGGTCCCCAAAGTGACTGGCACTGCCGGGCATAGGAGGCACAGCGCCCGTGCATACACACAGCCTCTCCACTAGCACAGGGCTCACCGTCCCCAAGCCTGATGTCAGGGGGGCACTGAGAGCTATCTCCTGGGCAGAATTCAGGCAAATCGCAATCATCTGTGGGAAGGCGGCACTGCCAACCAGCTGGACGCAACTGTGGAGGGTGGTGAGCGTCAAAGTCAGTGCTGGGCAGAGTCACCAGGAGCCCAGGGTCAAGAGAGCAGGATGAGCCTGTGACCCTGGCACCTGGCAAGTGAGCTCCAGTCGGGGCTAGCCTCAGGTCTATGCCCACCTTGCAGTTTTGACAGCAGGGTCCATCAGATGCACACTGTGCTCCTGGCCTCAGTTGGCAGGTAAAGTAGTCACAGCAAGGATCAGTGCATTCCTGCAGGCAAGGGGACAGAGGGAGCTGAGCCTCAGAGCAGCCCCTACGCACAAGCCCTCTGGTCCACCCAGGGAGCAAACCCGGGTGTCAAAGTCACAGAGTAAGTGAGAGCCAGCCAGCCCCTCAGAGCCAGAAAGCTACACGGGAAACTTGCAACTGAATAATCAGGGCAAGGGCACAGATGGAAGTGGGCAAGGCTTTGGGGTCAGGAACTCACATCTGGGAAGCCACAGTCACACTGCTCTCCAGGGTCCACAAACATATTTCCACACATAGAGGACATGGGGGCCAGGCTGGGTAGCCGTTCAAAGAGGCAGCTTCCCACTCCATCCCGGAGGGCTTTTTCCAGGGCCTGTCGGCTGCAGTTGCTGAAGTTCAGACCTGGTAGGAAACTGAGGAGGGCGGCCGGGGAGCTGGGCTAGAGGCTCTCGGACCTTGCCTTACCCTCATGCATCCTAACAGCCCACCCTTCACCTCACTCCCACCCCCAGCTACTCACTCTGTGGAGGCCTCCATGATGCAGCTCTTGGCTGGGGCTGGACCTGGACAGGGACAACTGTTCCCAGGTGAATCATGGTCTAGACCCAGGCTGTGGCCCAACTCATGGGCAATCGAGGAGGCAACTCCTAAGACGCTCGTGGAGTGGTCCTATCATTGGAGAGGGAAATACCCCAGGTCCAACCCCAGCCTGAACTTAACGCAATGGTTAGCCTACCACGACTATCCCCGTTCCTTCCTTATCCGTTCCCCTGGATACTGATTCCTCCCTAATTACTACTAAAGTAGGAGAAGCCTGGGTGCCAGGAACCTACGTTCTGGCTCAACACTGCCCCGCCCCGCCCCCACCATACATCCCCCAGATATCACCTCTGCCTTTGGACCATGCGTTCCCCCTAGAAACACAAAGGTGTCATAAGTGACAACTCTGTATTCTATGATGACCTGGCCGCAAACGAGTTCTGTGACAAGTAAAGACCACTTAGTGGCCCTCCGCCTTCTTTCCCCACAGCTCTGAATCTGGACAAGTTTGAAGGCCCCATACACTGGAGAAGTGTACCGAGGAGACCTGCAGATAGCGTACCATATTCACGCCTCCCGAGAAGTCAGGGGAACAGATGGAATTCTGAATGGCCATGCCCACCATGGGCCCAGAGAAGGAAGTCACACTGTGAGACAGAGGTGAGAGATCAGAGCCTCAGGGGTGTTGAAGGGATGCGCACTCGGCCCTGACAGGAGAGCATCAGCCCCAATACCAGAGCTTGGGATCCTTACGTCACCAGCTGGGCACTATCATGGGGCAGTCGAGGCAGCAAGTCTGTCCGGCGCCAGCGGAGGAAGTTGTCTAGCAGGACAGCTGGGTTGGAGCTCATCTCGATCAGGTCGTGCTGGGTCCATGCCTCTAGGCCCACAAGTACTACCCGGACATTCAAGGGCTGGAAGAACTGTAAGGGCCTGAGGCTCAGAAAAGGGACTAGGGCCGCAGTAAGGGAGTGCTGGGCCTCCTACCCAGCCCCAGACTTACAGTGTCTAGCAAGAGAGCCACTTCTAGTGTTCGGTTCAGCAGTTGTTGGAAGTCAGGGTACTTCCTGACCTGGGGGCCAAGTGAGGTTACCTTGAAATGTGGTAGGAGAGTGGGGGTGGGGCAGGGAGCAGGAGAGGGCTGTGGTGTCAACACACTCACCTCTGAATTATCAGCCACAATCACCAGCTCAACAAGTTTAGTCTCTGTTACTACATCCCGCTTACGCTGTGGACAAGAAGCAAGATGTGTCAGGCAGATCTCCTCAGGGCCATGGCCCAGGCTAGGCAAGCGGTGTCCATACCCACTCTGAGTAGTTAAGAGGATGAAGACCTCATAGGGAGTGTGAGAGCTCAGAGACCTGCCCACAGTGGACTGAGAACAGATCATGAAGCTGATAGATAGTAGGACTGTATTTTCCCACTCCAAACCCACTGAAAACAAGGGCAAGATTTTGGTTTTTTGAGACAGTGTCTTGCTGTGCAGCTCCGGCTGGCAGTGAACTCGATATCCTCCTGCCTCTGCTTCCCAAACAGCTGCTAGGACACAACTATATACCATCAAACCTGGCTTCCTTCAATTTTTAAAAATACTAACCAAAGGCAGGTATATTGGCACATGCCTCTAATCCCAGCACAGGCAGAGGCAGGTTGATCTCTGTGAGTTCAAGGCCAGACTGGTTAAGTTCTAAGACAGCCAAGGCTTTATAGAGAGACACTGTTAAAACAAACATGGCCGGGCAGTGGTGGCGCTTGCCTTTAATCCCAGCACTTGGGAGGCAGAGGCAGGCGGATTTCTGAGTTCGAGGCCAGCCTGGTCTACAGAGTGAGTTCCAGGACAGCCAGGGTTACACAGAGAAACCCTGTCTCAAAAAACCAACCAAACAAACAAACACCAACAGGTGCTGAAGAGATGGCTCAGTGGTTAAGAACACTGGCTCGTCCAGAGGTCCTGAGTTCAATTCCCAGCAACCACATGGTGGCTCACAACCATCTGTAATGAGATCTGACACCTTCTTCTGGTGTGTCTGATGATAATAAATAAATCTTAAAAAACAGACCAAAACCAAAACAAACACACAACCAAAAACAACAAACACAAAAAAACAAACAAAAAACACACAACAAACAAAAGCAAACCAAAACCTATTATGGGTGGGTATGGTAGTGCAGACTTTTAGTCACATTACTTAGGAGGCAGACAGACAAACAAACACAAGAACCAAACAACTAAATAATAGCTAACATTATCACACGCTGTATTCCAGGCACCGTTCTGAACACTCGCCATATCAATGCATCTTTGTAAATTAGGATTTCTTCGTTGGAAAATAGAGCTTTAGATAGCACCTGCCTTCTCGGGTCACTAGGAATAAGGCAGTGTTCACACCAGGCCTGAAACACGGGGACAGACGGCTCCGTCAGCAGCAGCTACTGTCTCTGGGGTCTGACTTTGAGTTTGCCCAGTGCTACTTCCATGCCTCCTCACCCTGTGAACGTGGTGCTGTTCCAGAAGGAGGTCTGGTCCTGCCTCAGTGGGCACAAAGGCATGCCAGCCTGGGGCACAGGTGTGGCCCGGCATCAGGAGGTCTTGGATCCGAGAAACGAGGAGAGGACGCTGAGGGTCTCCCGAGCCCAGCTCCAGTGAGTAGATTCTCTCTGGGGACAGGACTAACAGCCCCCTAAGGAAAAAGACAGGGAGTCAGAGCATTTCGGCCCCCTGCCTGTGTATACCCTCTCCCCTGGTATCTAACCCACCCACAGTACCTGATCCCAGAGCAGGCACAGAGGGAGACCCAGGAGCTGGGGCGGCCCTGCACTCGTCCTCGGTAGCAGCAGTTTTCCTACAGCAAGAAAGCCACATTGGTTAGCAGCAGCTCACAGGGGAGACCAGACAACCGAGGAGTCCGGCTTGCCAGCAAGGACAGGCAGAACCTCCCACTTCCTCCAGGGCTGCATCCTCCCTTCTTCCTTCCCTCTTTTGCCCAGGCCTGAAACAGCACCAGAGGCCCTGACTCACCAGACTGTATCCCTCACTGACCATTCGGGTGCCATCAGGCTGGTACCACACCAGAGTTGGGCGGCCAGGGACTATATCTCTGTGAGAAAAAAAGAGAGCAGGATTTGAGCCACTTCACAGGGTGTTGGGATGACAAGCTAGGGTCTGAGATGAACAAGGGTGTGTTAGGGATCAGGCAATGCCACCAAACTAACTACTCAGCCCCTCCGAGACCACAGAGTCTGAAGGATGACCTGTTGTCTCCTCCTGCCTGTCTGAGTTCCAATATGGTTTTTGACATCTGTAACTGTATGAACTCAGGCAAGTTATTTAATTTCTCTGGGCTTTAATTTCTTCAAATGTAAATAAGGACAACTACATAATAGTTTCTACCTTACAGGACTGTTGTGAGGGAGTCCAGGAGTGTAGGTACTTAGTACTCGGCACATAATAAATGTTATGTGAATCACCTCCCAGTAATTATTCACGCCCGCCACCTTACCTATTCTGTAGAAGCTCCAGGATATGCCTCTCACCGTCCAGCTCCAATCCAATCCTCAGGGCCTCAGGTAAACCAGTCTGTGGACACCAGAGGCATGTCACCTCCCCTAGCCCTGCCCACAACTTTTATCCTTTATAGCCAGAAAACCTTAGGCTCTCAGGAGAGTACCAATGATTAGGTCACTGGTTGGGGGATCCCATGGGAGGGTTCAGGAAACCCTGCCTGGCCTGGACATTGTTCTAGGGGCTTATGTGGGGAGGGCAAGGAAGGTATCTGATCCACCCCTTCTCAGCTTCCTGCTCAGAGAGGAAGCATCATGAAGGACCCAGCATAGGCCCCAGCCCTTCCTCTGACTCAGCTTCAGAAAGTGTGTATCTGTCTGTCTGTCTGTCCCTGTCCATTTCCAAATCTCTCCCCCATTGAAAAAGAGAACAGCATGAGTTGAAAGGGAGGAGGTTTAGTGTCAGAACTCTCCCACTGTACACGGACGGACTGGCTGGGGCCAAGGCAGACACATGTATGTGCAGTGGGGAAAGAGCTGAGTGTAGCCAGGGGCTGAGGGGAAGGAGCTGGACCCAGATGGACCTGTTACCAGCCATATAGCCAAACTTTGCCCTCAAGATGATTAATAATGTGGAGTATGAGAAAAGAGAAAATCTTAATAGCAGGCTGGGACTCACCTGAAGCAGCATTTCTGCTAGGCTCATTGGGGAACTGTCCTGAACAACCTGGCTCTCCAAGGATCCACTCAGCGTCCTTTCTGGGCTGGCTGGCTGTTCTTCCTCAGTGCCTCCTGCAGGGTCCCAGAATATCCTAAGAGATTGCTGAGGGAATCCCTAGCAAGGCGGGAGTCACTAGTGTCCTCAGATCCACTGACTCCTAAGGCTATCAGTGACTTAAGTGGTCCTGCACTGCGTGCTGGGTTTTAAAGGAGGGTATGGGAAGGAGGGGGTTTCTTTCCCAACTTAGGGATTTCACCCGTAAGTCCCCAAAGAAAGTTCAGAGTATCCAGCTTCAGTCCCTCCTTGTCTTCCCTCTGGCCAATCCCAAGGTTTTCGCGGGGGCACTCCCTTGTTCCCATCCCTTCCCAGTCACACTCCCCACCCAATCAGGAATGCCTTTTCTCAGGACTAGGAGAAGCCTATGGCCTGGTGCCCACTTGCCCTTCCTTTTCCCTCACAGTAGAGATGCCTGCTGGGAACGCCCATCTCTGGGTGAGCAGTGCAAACACTCCGACCTCCCTAAACAGCCTTGATGCCCAGTCAGGCGCACCCGTTCCCAACAGCCTCCGCTTCCTCCGCCAGCACCCCCCAACAATGGCCCTCTCCTCTCCGGACACTCCACCCCCGCCTACCCTCTCGGCCCCCAGCCCAAGACAGCAGCGGGAAGTGAAAGTTCCAAGGAGGAGTTGGTGTCCCAGTCTCTTTCCTGGCGAATGCTCCCTCCCCTGGCTCCTCTGGGCCCCTCCCGCTCCACCAGACTTCTGGTGGCAACCGCACCCGGGTGAGCGAGTGAGCGGTGCTGGCCGCCCAGGTCTGGAATGAACGGCTGAAAAAAATAATCCTTTTCACTAAAACCCCACTAGCCTTGCCTAGTCCGGGCACTTCTTAGAGTAGAACTGTCAGCTAGGCCCTAGAGACGAAGACGTCAGTCCTAAGAAGTGACTCTTTCCATGATCTGAGCCCCCCCCGCCCCCCCGCACGCTCTTCAGTGCCGGATACTCAAAGTGTCTGCGGGGATAACTCAGGACTTCTGGACAGAGGACGCCATCCTCCGCATCCTCCTCTTCCTCCTCCCCATCCTCCTCCTTCTTTCCCTCTCCAAATTACCCGGCCCTAGGCTTTGGTCAGCAGACCAGGCAGGCTGCCCTCTGGTTAGGCTCCGGCAGACACCAAGCACCCCAATGCCTCCGGGTTTCCTTGTACCTCTTTCCAATCATCCCCTTGACCCACTATCGGCTGGGAACTCACCTATATTTGGCAGCGGCGGGGAGGGCCGAGGGCTGCCCGCGCCCAGGAGCCCCAGGGCCCAGAGCAGCGCCAGCCGCATGGCCGCGGAGCTCCGGGCCGGACGAGGGTAGCAGGTGCGGGGCTACGCGTGGAGGAGCAGCCACGGACGGTCCCCGCCGGACACCAGCTCGGTGCAGCGCAGCCACTAGGCCCCGCCCCGCCCCGTCTGAGGCTCCGCCCCTGCCGCCTAGCGCAGCCTCTTTCCGGCAGCTACCGGGATCGACTTGGACACAAGGCTCGCGCCTTCCGTCCATCCTGCCTCCGGTCTGTGGCCCGGCTTAGTGCGGATTGTGCGGGCCGGTTCTTCCGGCTCACCCAGTCCCGGATCCCTGCGAATCACCAGCCGCAGGAGCGTGCATCTCACTTTATTAACAAGAAGGCGGGCATCCCTTCATTCGCCATATACAGCGTCGTCGTTGCTGTCGCTGTGGGCAGATGAAGAGAGCTCCTCGCGTGGCGTGCACACCGGGCAATGCCGTTGCATGTCGTCCCAGCACGACAGGCAGTACAGAGCCTTGCAGTCCGGCGTGGGGCACACGTAGGACTCGGGCGTCTCCCGTGCCTGGCACACTACGCAGCGCCGAGGCATCAAGTGGCGCAGGAGAGGGCACCGGCGGTACAGCGCGTCCACCAGGTAGTGGCGCTGTTGGGAGACGAGGCGGATTGGTTAATGCCAGGTGGGCTGAGCAGCTCTTAATGTATGAAGTCCCAAGGCCTGGCAGTGCTATATTGGAGGAAGCTGGGGTGGACAAGAGCAGCCCTGAGGGTGAGGGTGATACTGAAGTAAATCGAAAGAATCTCCTTTTCCTCCATGATGGAATGCGGAGCCTGGCGTGCCCAAACTCACTCCCCAAGGATGACCCACAACAACTATCATGTACGCCTGTGGACCCGCTTAATTTGGTTCTTACGACGAGGCTTAGAAGGGAGGAGGGCAAACAGATTATGGTAATTTACACCTTCCAGGTGGAGCCACAGGTGGGCTGGAGAGCCGGTCCAGCGGTTAAGAACCCTGACCGCTCTTCCAGAGGACCCAGGTTTGAATCCCAGCACCCACATAGCGCTAACAACTGCCTGTGACTTGAGTTCCAGGGAATCAGATGATCTTCTGGCCTCCCTGGACACCAGTCACCCACGCGGGCACAGGCCTATGTCTAGGCAAAACACCCATACACAAACTTTAATTAAGTCTTTAAAAAAAAATCTCAGAAAGATGGTATGTCTTTCCTAAGTCAGATCTGAGTCAGACCTGGCAGGAGCCAGACCCCAAGCTTTGCTATCATTGCACTGAGAGCTCACTTTCCGAATGCCCTCTTCATACCATTGCCAGGGCTCCTTCCCTGGCCATTGCCTAAGACATCGCAGGGGCCCCGCTGCCTGCCTGAGAAGGGCAGATGTGGGCTTGCCCTTCGAGCGCTCCGAGGTCTGTTTCTTTCCAGCCTTGCTCTACCTCCCCAGTTCCCGCCCGTGAGCGCGCTTTGCTTTTCCCTTAACTTATCTTTGGGCCTTGGCATCCCCTTTGGTCTCTCTAGTTTTTTTACACACTGTTCCTTCAGCTTAGAACACATATCCCTCCTACTTCTTCTAGCCATTCAAGTTCAGTTTACTTCAGGACCAGGTCAAGGAATCCCAGCCCGCTGATGCTGTGTTCATGTGTGCTGTAGGGTATGTGTGGCAGTCAGGACACATACGTACCCCACATACAGGGACAGCTTGTGAGAGTCCTCTCCTACCAGGGGTCAGGACACATGCATACCCCACATACAGGGACAGCTTGTGGGAGCCCTCTCCTACCGGGTGGATGGAATTGAACTCGGGTCGTCAGGCTTGGTGGCTCAGCTTCTGTTCCATCCCCAACACCCCTCTGTGTGCACCTGCTCAGGTGCGAGTGTGTATGTATGTACGTGTGTGCGCGCATTTGTGTGTGTGTGTGTGTGTGTGTGTGTTGCTGCTGTTGTTACCATCTCTCTTTCCAGTGAGATAGCTGGTGTTTTTTGCTCAGGACACACCACAGCATTTAACATGCATGTAGAATGTTATTCTCACACCGGCAGCAATGAAGTAAAACTCAGGCTTTGTAACAACTAAACAAATAAAGTAGTTAATACCATCTTACAGAAAAGAGAAATCAAGGCCTAGTAGTTGAGTAGGGCCACACAGCTGCCATAAAATGGCGGGGAAGGAGCTGGACTCAAACCAAGGCTTCTCTGGCAGCCGACCACCATATCACTCTTCCAACTCTGAAGAATGGCCTCACAGACCTGTCTACACCCTCCGTTCTTCCAAGGGGAAAACAGACACAGTGAGGACCCCAGACTCCTACAGCTTCAGAACGTGTGGACTCAAACCTGGTTCCCATTCTGTGTCCTCCAAAGACTGCATGTTCCCTCCTGAAGCCCTACTGACCCCTGACCACCTGCCTTCTCTCCATTTTCCGGAACCACCTTGGGCCTGTCTGTGCGCTTTTTCTGATGTTGTCATTGCTGCCCGACAACAGACCATCAGATCTCACCTCTCCCTTCTGCCACTTCCTAAAGGCCCATGCATGTTCATGCTGTGTTGAGTATTGAGTTTCAGAGACAGACACAGCCCTGACCTGCCCTGCATCTGCCAGACTCCCTCAGGTTCAATAGACCCTGGGACATGGAGGGTGCTGGGTGTCCTGAAAGGGATGCCCCTTCTCTGAGAGTCTTCAGACCCTGTGGAGAGCTGGAAGACTGGCTAGGGACTGCACTTACTGGAGCATTCTGCTGACGTGCCTGTCGGACAATGGCAGCCCTCCTCAGCTTAGTGAAAGCTGATCTCTTCCTCAGTAACTCATTGTAGAAGAACAGAACCCGCTTCTTCTCTCGCTGAGGGGTTGGGTGAGAAGCAAGAGGAACTGTGATAGTGATCGAGCAGGGGAGGACACGGGTAGCAGGGAGTTGTGCGTGTACATGCTTAGGGGTGGAGCTGTCTGCCAGTTCACCTTGGGGAAGTAGAAGGCCGCGATGACTCTCCGGAGTCGGTAGCCAAAGACCTGAGCTAGGCAGAGGCACATAAGCAGGAAGGTTGGCAGCGAGGCTTGAAAGTAGTCCCTGGCATTCAGGCTCATGGGTTGGGGCAGGCAGGCTGGGGAGAAGGCAGATTATCAGCGATCTGGTCAGTGCCCATTGACAGCGCTAAGTTGATCTCTCTACCCCAGTAGGAGGTACAGGGTAGACTTCCAGTTTGACCCCCTTGCCTCTTCTCCATCTTGCATAACTTCTCTGTAAACACCATAGCTACTTGCTATCTGTCCCCCACCCACCCACCCCACCATTGCCACTTCTGTAGGCTGCTTGATTTCACTTTCATTGTGTCAGAAAGATCTATTTGGACAAGGAGGAGGCAAGACCTCAAAGCTCTGGCAACCATTTTTCTCTGATCCAAGCTCGCCTGGGCTCCGATCTTCCCAGTTTCAAGCTTGCCCAGACCTCTTCTCTCTGCTTGTAAAGCCCACTCTTCAACCCTGCCCGTCCAGATCGCAGGCTAGCCTTCGACTCCACAGACCCCGCCTTTGGCATCGCTCACGCATGTTGTTTGTCTCCACTTCTGTTTCCGAGGTGCTGTTCAGGGCTCCGATGGTTTTTCGAAGAAGCCTGGCCAGCATGGAGTCTCCCTCGACATTTATCTCCAGTTTGTGACTGCCTGGTCAGAGTGGAGAGAGGGTTTCCTGTAAGAGCTGGAATTATGGGGCTGAGGTTTTTCTTGGGAGACAGAGGGAACGGATGCAGAAAAGGAAGGAAGAGGTATGGGAGGCAGGAGAGGGTTCCTTCCCCCTTGGGCTCCGGCCTGGGCCCAGGCTCACTGCGAAAGGAGTACTGCAGGTAGGAGTGGCGGCCGATGGTGTCAAAGATAGAGTAGAGTACCCAGTCCATCGCGCACAGCACCAGCAGCAACAGCAAGATAGGCAGTGACTCCATGAGCTCCCTTATCTGCAGGGAGCCCGGGTAGGTAGAGTTGGGTACCCTCTGCCCTGGTTCGGAGCTTGGAGTGCCCTCCACCCTCAGAGTCCCACCGGCAAGTTGCCATCCATCCCCAGACCCACTGCCCACTCCAGTCTCACCACATTGCGCATTTCCGAGGCCTGGATAGTAGCCTTGAAAGGGAAGATAGCAGATTTCTTTTCCGCCTTTCGGAGTGGCAACAGACTCTGTTTGCCCTGAAAAAAGTTAAGAGGGCTTGCTGCTCTTTCAAAGATCCCAGGTTCAGTTCCCAACACCCACAGCAGGTGGCTTGAAACCGCCTGTAACCCGAGTTATGGGGGACCCAACCCCCCATTGCTGGTCTCAAGAAGCAGGCATATACCCATACAAAAACCTTTAAATATCCTTAGAGTAAAAATACTAAAGGCCCTCATTCTCCACCCAGGGCACAGTAAGGCAGCCTCTGGCAGGGCTGAGTTCCCACCAGCGTCTTCCTGCGTGCATCGATCTGATAGAAGTAGGTGCTGATGTAGATGTTGTCAAAGCGGATGTCCCAGTTGTAGTTATCCATGTAGGAGAAGGCTCTGTGAGGGAAAGGCAGGGCTGTCTCCATCCTTCTGCAGCAGCGTCTCCCCATCCACAACCAACGACGGACTTCTGTTAGACACAGCCCTCGGATCAAACAGTGTTCCCTGAGCACCCCGGTGTCTGAAGCCTGGGCCAGGTGAGCTGGGGCTGGAGGGAGCCCTGCCTTCTGGTCATGCAGTAGATGTCCACCTATGCGACTGCTGAGACCCGACAGAGGGGAAGGGCGTGGGCACTCCATGAGTTAAGGGCAGACGCTTGTCTTGCAGGAAGAATGAAATAGAGGCGTGGAATCAGAAAACTCTCCAGATTGCAGGAATTACTCAGGACCATGGCTCCCATATTTATTTATTTTTGTTTGGTTGGTTTATTTTTGAGATAAGATCTCACAGCATAGCTCTGGCTTGCCTTGAACTTATAGACATCTGCCTCTCTCTGCCTCTTGAGTGCTGGGACTAAAGGAGCTCTCCACCAGGCCCTCTGGCTTTGCCTGCTGTACACCTCAAACAAAACTCGTATCCAGACACCTCCTGTCTTTCCAGTACACCCTGCCCTTCCTGACTTCCCTTGAGTTGTGTGTGTGTGGAGACATGTGTACATATGTGAGTGTTCTCTGTGTAGCTCCTAAAGTCCCCCAAAATACTTGCTTCCTAAGAAAAAAGTTCTAATTGTGAAAACATGTTAAAATTGCAGAAATATGTTAAACTATAAAATATGAAACATAAATCCCACTTATGAAGAACAATGCCACTGGCCGTCTTCAGAAAATGCAAAGATAGACTGGGGCGCCCCCTTGTGGAGAGACCTACGACTGCAGTGTTGGGTTTTCTGTGCTGGAGACATCCCTTCCCCCAGCTCTGTCCTGTTTCTGAGTGATCTCACCCAGGTTGAAAGCCTGGCAGCGACTTTAGACTCTCCCTTCCCTCTCCAAGCTTGGCTTTCAGAACAGCCGGGTCTTTCCACTTCCTTCCATTTTGGGCTATCTTCCTGCCCTGCCTCACTCTGTCCTCACTCCCTAATCTCTGACCTAGCCTGGCCTCTGCCCCTGTGGCCCCACCCTCGTCCTCATCCATCTTGTGGTCACCTCCCTGTTCAGGGCCTTCCTGCAGAGCTTTCTAGACTCTTCCAGGCAGGCCACCCTTAGTTCAGCCCTCCACCCAGCCACTGCCCTGTAAACTCCACATGTGGAGGTCCTTGCTCAGAACACCACCCGTCCTTCTGTTAGCCACAGATCCTACTTGCAGCCTTCTGGGGCTTAGCTATGGCCACCCTATGGAACCTCCATATCTCCCACACCTGTCCCCATAGCCAGTCCATACTGTGGTCCTTGGGTCGTCTGTGTTTTGCGAATGTCTTTTTCTTCTTTCCTTCCTTTTTTTTTTTTTCTTTTCTTTTTGGTTTTTTGAGGCAGGGTTTCTCTGTGTATTCCTGGCTGTCCTGGAACTCACTCTGTAGACCAGGTTGACCTCGAACTCAGAAATCCACCTGCCTCTGCCTCCCAAGTGCTGGGATTAAAGGTGTGCGCCACCACTACCCGGAGTGAGTGTCTTTTTCACCATCTCAACTAGATGAGGCGTGTCTCCAGGGCAGCAGTAAGGCTTATCCACCTTTGTCCTCCCACAGGGCCCTGGCTACCTGATCATTCACAGGAGCCACTCGACCCTGAAGAACAGGGACAGACCGCAAGGGTCCCTAGGGCTGCCCTCATCCATCTCTTGCCCAGACACTGGAGGGTGGAGGAAAAGAGGAGAAGGTCCAGAAGTCAGAACCTGAGCCCGGGTTGTGGGCACCGGACTGGGTAGGGTTGTGGACTTTGTTCTAAATGGAAGAAAAGGAGCTGCCAACACAGCAGGCAGGAGAGAATGAAAGCAAGACTAGGAGATAAAAATGGCACACAAAGTCAGAGCCAAGGGGAATATGAAGGGCAAGGGGGAAAGTCTACAGTCAAAGCTAAATGTGTGTGTGGCAAAGCCGGTGTTAGGATGGGTGCCGGAAGGGGACAGATACTTGAAGATGGTTGCTTTTTTAAGACAGTAGGAACACAGGTAATAGCTCTTCTTACAAAACGTCCACATGCCCATTAGCTGTGAAAACAGGCGAATCAGAGTCAGATTCCAAATTAGGGGTGGTGGTCCTGTATCTGTTATACCAGGGCTGCCACCCGGGCTGGAGGAAGGGGCAACAGGTGGGGCTGGTGACTCACGAATGGAAGACCAGCAGGAAGGTGCAGGACAGGAGCAGGTGCAGGAGCCCCACAGCCCAGTGCAGATGGGCCTCCTGCTGGCGAACGTAGTCCCGCACCTCAACACTCACATGCTCCCAGTTCGTGTTGAGACCCACCACTGATGACTGATTCTCTTCCTGGGGAGGGAGCATGCGCAAACAGTCTGCTACAGTCTCACCACACCCCACCAGCCTCTTGATGACACATTTCCACTGGCACCCTACTTGAGTCCTTGCTGCTCCAGGGCCTCCAGGAGCTGCCCCTTCTCTTGCTTGCCAGTCTCTGTGACAATCTTGCTTCCCTGCACCCATATTAATTGACGCCATCTCATGCCTGGCTGTCCATCCATCCCCAACCCAGACATGTACATTCCACAGGCTGGCATGATTTGTCAGGTTAATCATCTCTCACTCCTGCTCCACACTCAGATACCTCTTCCCTGGGCCTCTCTCTTGTCTGTCTTCCTGCCTTGATCCTGGCTGGGATGCTTTCCTTCCTCCCCTCCTGCTCCCTATCTACATCTCTCCCTCTTCCACACCTCAGCCTCCTACCTTAATGTCAATATGGGCTGAAAATTCTCCAGACAGACCATGAATAGAATTGTTGACCAAGTCATAGGTTTGCCCAAAGTTGCCTTCCACGGGGATGCGTTTGCGACACCAGACCTCCATCACTGGTGGACAGTGGAGCCAAGTCAGGGCCTCTTCCTCCAGGCAGCATCCCAGGCCTGGCTGCCCTCCTTTGAGCCTCTTCATCTAGGAGTTTATGCCCTTGACTTTCCACGGCACCCACTTCTCCCTCCTCTACTAGCCCTGGGTTCTCCCACCCAGCAACATGGCCTGACATTTCATTCCATTTTTACATCTGTCCTTAACCATACCAAATACTAATCATGGTATCCAGCATTTCTAGAGCAGTTCCTCTGGGTACCACTTCTGTTAGGACTTGGCATGCATCAGCCCATTAAGTTTCAAAACCCTTACGGGGATGAGAACTATTATTATCCTAGACTTTCCAGTGGAGAGATGGGATATAGAGCTTAGCTGGAACCCATCTTTGCTACAGAGCCTTCAGTAGGGAGTGAACTCATGTACCCACAGCACCTATACTCTACACCTGCCTGTGCTCCTCCTGCCTTATATACCTATGGTGGTCCCCAAGGATTCATCTTCTTTAATCCAGGGGACCCTTGCCCACCATCCTGCCACTAACCCTTGGCAATGCTACATAAGAACTTGAACTTCATCGGTAGGCAGAGCAGGTGGTTTACGAGTGGGGCCTGGATGCGTTCCATGCATCGTCGATGCTTTTTATTAAACCAGTGGTGGCAGCTGTGGATGGCCCTATTTACTACATCTATGGCAAAAAGACAGAGGTGTCTGGGGTTCCCAGGCTTTGACCTAGAGCCTGGCCCCAAAGTCGGTCCCACCCCCGCCCTGCTCAGGAACACTCCTCACGGGTGCAACGTAGCTTGGTCTTCGTCTCATACTCTGTCTGTGTGGACAGGTGGGGTCGGTCTCCAGAGGCTCTGAAAGCCTCTGTGCCTGGGGCTGTGGCCGTGTCCCTGTCCTCAAATGAGTAGCCAATGTCACTCTTCACCTGGTCATCCAGGTCCTCAAAGGAGGTAGAGATGTTCTGAATCTCTGTTTTCAATGAATCTTTGCTGCCCTGGGGTTAGGAAGGGGGGAGGGAGCAGAGAGGAGCTACAGACAAATTTCCCAATTTGTCTTCTGGCAATGCTCTTACCCACACCTCCAGGGATCTAGGCCTGGGACAAAGCCTCCCGCCCGTTCCCCACAGCTCACATGCTCAGGAGCCTTTCCACACCCCTCAGACCCTCAGCTTTTCCTGGGGTCTCTCTCTTCCTCCATCCTTATTGCTCAGTGGTTCCCATAACTGTGAACGTTGCCCTTTGATGCTAATCTCCCATCGCCCCATGGCCTCCCCTCGCCCAGTCCTCATCTCTCCAACATTCCCAACACACACACACACACACACACACACACACACCCCATCCGATAGCCCCGAATATTACATTCTCTGATCCTCTGGGCTTCAAAAGTTAATATTCCCAATTTCCCAACATTCTAGTTCAGCCGCAGAGCTGAGCAAGTCCTGCCCATGTGGGTATCTGGAAATACACAGGTCTCTATGTCCCTATGGTACTTTGACCCCCTGTTTTTTTAACCCCAGGATCAGGGAGGGCTCTGCAATGTTTGGGGATAGTGGTACAAAATATACTGGGAGCATTCCCACTAGGAGACCATACATTCAGGGCCATGTTCCCCGACCAACCCAACTCAGTCCTGGGGACAGGGACTGTACAGGGTCCTGACCAGCATGTCCTTGAACACTGCCCGCAAAGGGGCTGTGGAGACACGCCAGGCGGCTCGGGTGTTGTTGATCTGTAGTTCCACGGTGCAGCCCAGGGATGCTATCACCTCGTTGATGTTGGATTGTAGATTGGCCACCGGCCCTAGCAGAAGAGGCCCAGTAGAGTCAGTCTCCTTTTAGAGCCACCCCTAGCACCTTCTCCACAGACAGATCACCTACTAGAACATAGGCCACCCCTAGGGCTGCGTAATGATGGGCTTGTGCAAGTCTGTGAGAGATCTCCTTCAATCCTTGTCTTTTCAGCACCATAAATTAAGGAGGCCAAAATGTGGAAAGACACTCTCTGAGAAATGCAGCAAGTTGGAACACACACACACACACACACACACACACACACTCCTTCTCCTCTTTCAGCAACATGACCACCCCCCATGGTCTGCCCAGGGTCACTGCTTTGGCATCACTGACTGGCACTTTGGGGTAGCCACTCCTCACCTTTGTAGATGGCAGCCAAAGCGTATCCCATGACAAAGAGTCTGCCTTCTTTGCCCAACATCTTGGGTACCAACAAGAGACTGGCACAGCGGATGTGAGGCGAGGTTCCCCAGCCTATAGCCCCTAAGCCTATTGGGAGATCAGAACATGGAAGATAAACTAAGGAGACAGCCTCAAATGCCATTTATCAGGATCCACCCGCCCCAGCCTTCTCCTGGATCGATTCTTCCCTCTACTCCATTTACACCTGCTCTGATAGACTTCTCAGGCCCCATTCATTCATTCATCTACCAGCCATGTATAGGGCACAGCTGTTTGTCTGTTCCAGCACGGTCCTGGGGAGATGATGAGGGATAGCTAGAAAAGTCATGGTTGCACGTGTGTGCGCCTGTGAGCGTGCATGTAGGTGCCAGGCTGGATGCACAGGTACGTTAGGCGATGAGAGAAGAGAGCAGGCAAAGGAGACATTGAGGAAATGGGCACTGGTGGGTAAGGTCGTCAGAGGAGCAGTCAGCGCCCCTCCCTGGACATTCCCGGTGCTCCGACACCCACAGCATTCGAGTCCTAACCCTGCCCATGTGGTAGCCCTTAATCATGTGTGGTGGTTGGTAGGTTACAGCAGAGGCACATGTGGTCTCTGCATGGAGACAGTGAGCTCTGTGAAGCTCATAATCCAGAGAGAAAGACAGACAAGTAAACAAATGACTACCATAGGACAGACGTCCTCAGTGCTCCAGGGAGGGGCTTATGGGGAGAGCTGAGGAGCCAGGGAGGGAGGGGTAGGGCTGCAGGGAGGGGTGGGGCTGCAGGGAGGGTGGGGCTGGGAAGGCTGGACAAAGGAGACGATGTGTCAGCTGGGGAGATGAGTAACTGTTGTTAGGAGACACAGATGGCAGTCCAGGACAGAGGAACAGCGTGAGCTAGTCCGGGTACAAGACGATCCCCGTGGAAATGGAGTCTCTGCCTAATGATGGCCAGAGCAAACCCCAAATACTTAGACTCCCACCATTTCCACTGTCCTCCCACAGTCCCCGTGATCACTCACTGGGACTAGAGCCTACTGTTGAAATGCTAGGGTCCAGCCGGGCGGTGGTGGCGCACGCCTTTAATCCCAGCACTTGGGAGGCAGAGGCAGGCGGATTTCTGAGTTCGAGGCCAGCCTGGTCTACAAAGTGAGTTCCAGGATAGCCAAGGCTACACAGAGAAACCCTGTCTCGAAAAACCAAAAAAAAAAGTTGAAATGCTAGGGTCCAACCCTGCACATGCGAAGTAAGCGTCTCCCGTTGAGCACTACCCCAAGCTCCTGGACTGAGGCTTCCCTTGTTTAGTTCTTATTTTACTTCATGTGGATAAGTGGTTTTGCCTGTATGTGCGCCATGCACACTCCTCACCCATGGAGGCCAGAAGGGGGTATAAGATCCCTAGAACTAGAGTTATATTACAGTTGTGAGCTGCTTAGTGCGGGTGCTGGGAATAGAACCCAGGTCCTCTGGAGGAACAGCCAGTGCTCTTAACCACTGAGCCATCTTTGCAGTGCCATGGATGGAAACTTTCTCACTGGTCTCCATACTTCCTCCCTCACTGCCTTCCACTTCAGTGGCCACAATGATCTTATAAAAGCATAATTCAGATCACCGCCCTTCCTTTTTTCAATTCTTTCTATTACACTTGGCAGATAGACTCCAAACCATTAGATGTGCTTGATAGACCCTGGTAATCGGCCCCTCCCACTTTCTCCCATGATCCCAGGCCACTGAGTCTCTTGCCCATAAGTCCACAGGGCCCTGGCTAATGCCCGTTTCTCACCAGGTCTTCAAGTTGCTGTTACCCTGTCAGCTGCACTCCTCCCCCATGGCTCCACCTAGACATACAGGTTTGTGGCAGACCCTGGATGCCACCCAGCAGGTTTTTTTTTCCCCTTTTGCCTTCTCACTTGTTAACACAACTTGGATTTTGTTCAAGGACAATAGCCTGGTTCTGCTCTGGCCCCTGGGGGTTGAGTCTGGGTTTGCCTAAACCAATCTATGCATTACAGGGCAGTGAAAGAAACTTGTTCTGTAGTATTGGCCTTCTGGCCAAAGACTGAAGCTGAGAGAATAGCAGACAGACAGACAGACAGAGGACGGATCGTTGTTTTATGTCCCAGGAACTCCCTCAGCTTCACACAAAGGGAAAAACTAGTCTTTTACTTTATCCAGCCAGTTTACAGAAGGTGAGGAGGGTCATTATACTCGTCAACATTAAGTAGGTAAATAATTTTAAATAAGAGAGATCTGGGTCTGGTGTCACATGCCTATCACCTCAATTACTTAAGAGGCTGAGACAGGAGGATAGAAAAGTCTGAAGAACATGTTCACAGTTAGTCTGATCAACTCCACGAGACTCTGTCTCAAAAAGTAAAAAGGATTGGGGAATGTGGCCCAGTTGATAGATCGCATGCCTGACATTCATGATGCCCTGGGTTTGGTCTCCAGCACCCAAACCAAACCAACCGTACTTCAAACCTAGGTGTCATGGTGGCATATGCCTTTAATATTAGCACTGAGAGACAGAGGCAGAAGAAACAAAAGTTCAAGACCATCCTCAGTTTGAGATATATGAGGACCTGTCCCCCCCCCCAAAGGAGGGGAGAGAGAAAGAGAGAGAGAGAGAGAGAGAGAGAGAGAGAGAGAGAGAGAGAGAGAGAAGGGAGAGGAGGAGGAGGGCTGGGAATGTGGTATATGCCTTTAAAACCAGAATTTGGGAGGCAGGCAGATGAGATCTCTGTGGGTTCAAGGCCACCTTGATTTACATAGCTGGCTCCAGGATGGCCTCGGCTACAAGAGCAATCATTTAGTTAATAAAAAATAAACCAGAAATGTGAATGCTCTGGAAGTGAAGGTTAGCATTTAGTGTCGGCAGGCACAGGAGGACAGGTTAAGTCCAGACCCTCTAGGGACTGTCACGGGGAGGGACCTTGCCTTGTTCCTCTTGGGCTAGATTTCAGCAGAACTGTAGCAGCTGGCCAGGTTGCTCCAGGCCCTGCCTGTCCTGTGTCGATCCCAGAGTGTGCAACTTCTCTCTAGGGGAGAGGGCAACTACAAGGTACACAGCAATCCCTGAAGGCAGCAGGCCTGAGGCTCTCCGTCCACAGGGACAGCCTGCTGGGGTCGGGGTGGATGCACATCTCACAGGAGGAGCCTACGGTTGGCTCACAGAAGCTGTGAGGATCCATCTGAGCCCCCCACCCCCCAAGAACCTGCTATGCCAAGGACACTGGTGACACTTATGACAGCATTGGTGTCTTAAGACTTTGGCTCCCTCCCCATCATAAAGAAAAATAAAGATTTTTGTCCTTTTTCCTATAATTCTTCTTCTCCCATTTCTGACATCAAAAGAAACAGGAAGGAAGCCTATAACTCTAGTACTTTCGAGGTGAGGACAAGGAGGAGCAGGAGTTTCAAGTCTAGCCTAGGCTACCTGAGACCTTGTCTAGGTGGGGAAAGGGTGCAGGGTCATGTGGTAGACTGAGTTGGGGCTGGGAGGAGAGGCCAGAGGGAGTGGTGTAGCTACTGATAAATTGCCCTTGCTCCAGTAAATCACTTCCTATCCATGTTTGTTCAAGGAATTCTAATTAAACACAGAACGAAGCCATGGAAAGGGGAGGAGGACTTATTG
Organism: Tokudaia tokunoshimensis; assembly: GCA_036184795.1. NCBI lineage: Eukaryota > Metazoa > Chordata > Mammalia > Rodentia > Muridae > Tokudaia > Tokudaia tokunoshimensis. The sequence continues at coordinate 70,076,049 of BTHU01000003.1, read as the reverse complement.
GGAAGAAAGATTTCACGGGTGGGGCTGAAAAGATTAAAATCCACTCTAGTGTGTGGTGGTGCGCGCCATTACTCCCAGCACTCAGAGGGCAGAGGCAGGCCGATCTCTATTAGTTCCAAGTCAGCCTGGTCTACAGAGTGAGTACCAGGACAGTCAGGGCTACACAGAGAAACCCTGCTTGGAAAAGAAAAAAGGGTGGGGTGGGGACTAAATTCATTGTGTGCATATATGAAACTATCAGAGAATGCTTCAAAACGAGGCAGGAGCAAAACTACACTAGAAAGGGAAAGCGGGGAGGAAGAGTGGAAGAGAAGCCACGCCCCCTTTTCACTGCGGGGGGGGGGGGGGACCCAGGGCTAAGGGGCAGATGGAGGTAGGGGCAGATTGGAACAGCAAGGAGAGGTAACATTTTAGAAGCATGGGAGTCTGAAGTCCTGATGTGGAGCAGACATGATCCTTTAACCCCTTAAAATAAGGCCTAACTAGTCAGCACACCTGGGACTTGGACACGTGTGAACGAAAGGTCATCCTCAAAACAGGAACACAGTTCAGACAAGAAAACAGTCTATTGTAGTCTTGGCCACATGGCCAACGACTCAATGTGTTCAATAAGCTAGTGACATTAACTCCATGCCCTTGGGTTGGGGCGGATTTAGGGAAGGGCGTCAGTTGCTGTAGAGAGAGATGAGAGGTGCCTCCTGGCAAGTTTTCCTGGTCCCTGAACAGGGGCAGGAGAGACACGTTTCTTCTCTGGTCTTTGAGATTAATGCACAGAGATTGGATACCTGGAGCTGTGGCAGGTATTTTGTAACCTAAAAACCTCTAGCCAGGGTCATTGCTTGGCAACCCAGACTGGCCTGGAACACACTGTGTAGCCCAGGTAATCTTGAATTCATGGCAATCCTCCTGCCTCAGCCTTATAAGTTTTGGGGTTGTAGGTGCGAGCCACAATACCCAGATACATCTGATTTTCTTATTTTGGTTTTTCAAGACAGGGTTTCTCTGTGTAGTCATGGCTGGCTGTCTTGGAACTAGCTATGTTGACCAGGCTGGCCTGTAACTCATGGAGTTTTTTGGTTTTGGATTTTTTTTTTCTTTTTAAATGTAAAAATGACTGGTGCTTGTCAGTTTTGTCTACTTCTGAATCCTAATTAAGAAAGGAATGAATGAATGAGTGAACGAACAAACTGGTAACTTAAGAATAAGAAGTGTGCTGCAGTGGTCAATAGAACAGGTTATAAGGTGTAGGCTTTGGCCTATGGTGTGTGGGCAATGGGACTCCAGGACTTATTGAGGGCAGAGGTTAGGAGCCTCTCTCTTCCGAGCGTCCTGTCTTCCTTTTCTAATGGGAAAGAAGAGGCTAAAGCCATGGACTTTGGGGCACAGAAGGAGCAAGTTCCAGGTTCCCCCAGGCCCCTAACGCCCGGCTTTTACCCATTACTAACTTGTCAAGCCATATAACGCCACCACCTTCTGCTCCTCATAAATGTTCATGGGGTTCACCAAGAGCTGGAAGAGACCTGAAGGAACAGGGTGAAGCCAAAAGTCAACAGCCAGTTCCAGCCCTGCCCCAGCCCTGCCCCAGCCCTGCCCTTCTGCCCCCATACTTGCCTATGGCCAGGAGCCCACCAGTGCCTGCTCCTAGCAGGAAAGCAGTTTTGGGGAACTCCCCTGGCTGGCGCCATAGGAACCGACTCCAGGAAACCGGAAGACCCCAGAGTAGGAGCCCCTGTATGACTGAAGGGGGGAAGAGTGCAGCTCATAGCCTCTTCTTCTGGCTGAGTGAGGTTCACTACGGTGAATGCCTTATTTTTATTTATGAGTATATGTGTGCCTGAGTTATGGGTATCATGTTTCTGCAGACGGTCCAAGAGTGTTGGATCCCCTGGAGCTACAGTTGTACGCTGCTTGGTGTGGCTGTGGATCAAGTCCCCTGGGAGAACCGCAAACGTTCTTAACCATTGAGCCATCTCTCCAGTCCCCAAAGTCTGAGGGTCTTGAAATCCTCTCCACTCAAATTATTTACTTAATTTATGTATATGAGTGCTCTGTCTGTCTGTATGCTCAGAGTGGGCATAAGATTTCATTATATAGGGTGGTGAGCCACCATGGGGTTGCTGGGAGCTGAACTCAGGACCTCTGGAAATGTAGCCAGTGCTTTTCACGACTGGGCCATCTCTCCAGCCCCAAGCTTTGAGATTTTGAGAGGATCAGACACTGGAAGATCCTGGTGGAGGAGACATGGGGCACACTAGAAAGAGGGACACTGAGGGATAAGGTCGGAGTGGAGGAGAAGAGAAGAGGAGAGGGCTGGACTGAGGGAGGACAGGAGGGATCGAGGTGGATGGCCCCATCACAGAGGAGAGAGGACAAGGGGAGTCTGGGGGATGCTGGAAAGAGGCGGGCATCTGAGGGCTGTCTCACTGGTGTGGGGCCGTTTCCTTTGTTGCCCTCCTGCGCCTGCGCCGTCCTGATGTTGTGTGATGTCCGGTAGCCTATTCTTGAGAACCTCTTTTATCCTAGAGATCTTTTCAAAGATTCCCAGGCTGTGAAATGCTGATGAGAGGAAGGCCATGCCGCCGCCGCCTGTGTCCTTGGCTTCACACGCGCAGCCCACGACTGGCCTGTGCCCTTCAACTCCTCAGCTCCGTGAGCCCTCAGAACAACTGGGTAGTGGGTTCTGAGACACGCCCATAGAACAAACCTGCAGAACCTTAGAACAGGATGGAGAATTCCAGGTCCATAGAACCTGAAGAATCTCCAGGCCTCTCCTGGAGACACCCTGGCATCGGGTCCCAGCAGCCATGGTCAAAACTGATAGAAAATGGCCCTCCGGGGAGGAGGGGTCCAGAATGGCACGGGCTGTGGTCCGAAGTACCTGTGGCTTTACCATGGGTTTGTCCTTGGCCACAGCCTACGGGCTCCTGGAACTCCTAGCAGAGGGACACAGCCCCTTTGGCTGTCTGGTGACCACGGTCACTTTGGCTGCCTTTCTTAGCTTGGGCATGGGGTTCTCCCGCCAGGTCCGTGTCTCTGTCTTCCTGCTGCTTCCTCAGGCTTTCTCCAGTGAGCCTGGGAGCAGGGCAGGGTTGGCCCGGGGTAGGGAGGGAAGTATTGTAAAAACTCCTGTTAGGGACTAATGCTTGCCTTGGGGCTGGGGGTCCTGGTCTGTAACTGAGCTGTCTCCGTAGAGCAGAGCCGGTTGCTGCTGTTGGTAGCTGCCTTTGGGCTGGTGCTACAAGGACCTTGTGCGAACACCCTGCGCAACTTCACCCAGGCAAGCGAAGCTGTAGCCTGTGGGGCAGAGCTGGCACTGAACCAGACGGCTGAACTACTGGAGCGGGCCAAGCAGCCCCTTGTCAGTAAGGTCCACCCCAGCCTACCACTGGCTCCCATCCTGCAAGGCCTTCTTGCCCTTCAGCTTAATTGCTTTCTGCTGGAGTTGGATCCTACCCTAAGAGTGGCTGGACCTGGAAAGCCACTTTCCAGTCCAGCTAAATCCAATTCCCCTTGCCCTCCAGCCTCTTCCTCTACCTGGTTATCTTCACAGCCCAGGCTCCCTGATAGCTCTGATAGCCCCCTTTTATTCCCTCCCCCAAGGAAATGGTGAGAATCAGCTCCTGCAGGGAGACGCCTACAGCAATGCTACCCTTTGTCCCTCAGGTGCTCTGTCCAAGATTAAAGCTATTGCCCAGAAGGCCAAAGTGGTGGCTGACCGGGTACGCAAGTTCTTCCGGTCCATCATGGATGGCGTGAAGCATATAGGTAGGTGTTTGCATGTTTGGTTTGGGACATCAAAATGCCCCCAATCTCCTTATCCTAGTGCCTCTCCAGGCCTCCTCAGGTCTCACTACACACAGCATATCTGACCCCTGACCAGTTCTGGGGGTTGGTTAGTGTTAACCCAAGTCACTGGCAAAGGCTGGTGGACTCCTACCTGGGGTACTGACTTGCACAGCTGTCCCCAGTCAGGTGCCTGCAGAATGTGTGGTATTGGCTCCTTCATATTGGCGATGTGTGCAACTCCGAGCTGGGCAACCCTTACATGAAATGCACTCGAATATTTGATAATGCCAAGGACAGCTGTATGAAGGTCGTGCCGTTATTCAATCACTTGTGTTATGTGATCTTGCCCTTCAAACTGTCGCTCTGTGGACTTAACAGCTGTGAGAAAACCAGGGAGGCATGAATATGGGGGTGGGGGGAGTGGGGGGAGGGGGGATGTGAGAATGCAGGATCCCTCAGAAGGGTGGGCGCAGGGGATCGTATAAGGGGTGTCGAGTGTGGAGCCTTTAAGGATTCTGGGGTCAAGGGGGGTAAGGTGGGAAGTAAGGAAGGAGCGATGCTAAGGAAGCGCAGTAAAGAAAGGCTGACATCTGTTAGCACATGTAGACATTGATGGGAAAGGCAGAAAGTCCAGACAGCCCCGTGAGAGGAAGCTTCCAGAGGTGGGCAGGCAGGCTGTGTCTCTGCTCCTCCTGACCCTGAGTTCCCCTGCCTCTCAGTGGTCCAGAAGTTCTGTGTCATCCCCACGTACCTCCAACAGTTTCTACGAAAGACCATAGGCACTCGTAAGTGACCCCTTCTTCCCTCGCTACCAGTGTTCTCCTCGTCTAACTGCAGCCGCTGGCGCTGCAATCTCCTGGTCCATCCATATGTGAGAAGACCAGAGCAGGAAAGGACTTTGCAGGGTCACCCAGACTGATGTCTAAGTTGAGCTGATTGAGAAACTGAGGCCCAGTGGGTGGGGGAGGTGCCTCATCAAAGCCAGACTTCAGAGCAGGATCTGGTAGGGACAGGGCCTCCTGCCCAAGCGTAGGTCATGTGAGCTGGGAGGGACAGGGCCTCCCACCAGAGCGTAGGTCACGACTCACTCGTGATGAGGCAGAAGCCTTAGGCCAAGTCTAGTGCTGTGTGTCGGGAAGGCGTCACTGTTTGCTAGAGCAGGTCTGGGCCCTGGGAGCCTTGGCCGGTTTGTGAGTCCTGAAACTGCAGGACCTGGACAGTCCCCACCCCATGCCCCTCTGTCCTCCTAACATCTATCTCAGCTCATGTCCCCTCTGACTCCACTGGTCCCAGCTGTGATAAGGCTGCTTAATCAGATACGTCGTGAGTTTGAATTCAACCTGACAGCCACCCACTACTTCTCTGTGGACCTCAATTCCTCTCGGAGCCTGTCCCAGGTGGCTTCGGACCTACATGAGGCTATCAGCATGAAGTTGCACACTGCCAGGGAGGTCCTGTCTTTGATGGGCTACACCATGCCTCTGCTCTTTGGACTTCTCTACCTCCAGTGAGGGTCTACCAAGGGCCTCTGGAAGAGATGGGCTGTGGGGCTGGCCATTCATGGCATCTTGGGGCGGGGGGGGGTGGAACTGGCAGGAAAGCCTAGCCTAGGGTACCTGGAGGTCTGGTAAAGAGAGCCAAGGAATCTCGCATGTGCTTCTCCTCAGAGCCCTGCATTATCGGAACGGTTACCTGCACCGGGACAACTTTGACAACATCTATATCACCAGGCGTTTCCTGGACATGGAGACTGTACGCTCCATGGCAGGGCTGCCTACGGTGCTGCCACTCAGTTCCCACGAGGCCAAATACTACATCCAGCCAGGTGAGGGTGCTGAGGATAGAAAGGAAGGGCTCTGGAGCAGCCCAGGCCTCCCTCAGCCCCGGACATCTCTGACTATCTTGGAGCATACGGGGCCAAGGGAGAAGAGCTGGCTTCATGCTGATATGGGAACACACGGAACACCATGGAACAGTGATGTGAGATTGGGAAGGAAGGCTTTCTGAGGGACAGGAGGGGTGGACATCCTAATACTGAAAGGAGGACTGCGTAGGAGGTAGGAGTCAAGCAAACACAGAGGGGGTTCAGGGATGAGATATTGATCCCAGGTAAAGCTTCAAGGCTTTTCCATATAACCATCAAGCCCCCAGCCCTGCCTGAAGAGTGCTCCCTACCTTTCCACGGTCCTCACAGCCTCTTTCCTTTTTGTCTTCTGGGTGAGCAAATAAATTAAACTGAACTTGATAAGAGCAGGCACCTCCCAAGAGCTGGGGTATATGGGCAGGAGAATTGGGGGGGACACACTTCTGATCACCTACTCCTTCAGGCTCTATCTTCCTGACCGGGAGGGAACAGATGTTCTATATCATAGAGATCGTTAACCTCGGCCGTCATCTCCTCCTCGTGCTCCTCCTGGTCTTTCTGGACTATGGCATCTTCTGGATACTTGATCTGGCCCGGTACCACCTCCAGGGCGAGGTTGTAGCCCGCAGTGAGTGCCCACCAGCCCTGTGTTCACTCACTCCATGCATCCTCTTCGCCCCTGGCTCCTTTTCCTGGGGGGGGGGTGTCTCTGAAATCTTCATGTCACTGCCAACCTCTGCCTCCTGTCTGGGTCAAGGATAGAGCATAACAGAATAGCTAGAGGCACAAACTCTAAGTCAAACTGTCCTGGATTCAAATCCCAGCCCTGTCCTTTATCAGAATGTGATTTTAAGTAATTTGCTTGGGAGCAGGAGACAGAGCCCCAGCACAATGCAATACCCCAGGTTCAACCCCAGCACACACATTCACATACAAAGGACAAATTGCTTAACCTCTCAGAGCTCAGTTTGCTCATCTGAACAATGGAGCAATGGCTACTGACTGGGTTACTGTAAGGAGTCAGACTATTTTTGTTTGGCCCCTCCTTGACTCATGGTTGAGACCAAGTTACAAGCCAAGGAATATAATTAACCTGAATTTGTATAGCAGGACATAAAGAAGAGAAGAAAGAAAAAACAAAAAACAAAAAACAAAACAAAACAAGAAAACTCAAAAGACAAGGTGTCTCAGTGAGTAAAGCACTTGTCACGGAGGCTCAACCTCAGCTCAATCCTCAAAACCTTTGAAAATGTGGCGAGAACTGACCCCACAGAATCACCCTCTAACCTCCACACACATGCTGTGGTACATATGCCCCCTTAGCCACACACACACACACACACACACACACACACACACGCACACGCACATACAAGCATATGCACATGCACACAAACACACAAACATGCACACGCATGCACACACATACATATATATACACACATGCACACATGCATACACACATATACATACACAAACACATGCACACACATGCATGCACATACACTTACATACACATGCACACCTACATGCACATACACATACACACATGCATACATATGTACATACACATACACACATGCATACATATACACACAAACATGCACACACAGGCATGCACACACATAAACTCATGCATACATGCACACAGGCATGCACATGCACTAATAACAAGTGAATAAACAAAAATAAAGGAAAACTGAAACTCAGTACAAAAGTAAAGCACAATAAGCCTGAGGGTGGCGGTCCCTACCTGAACCCCAGCGCCTGGGAGGCTGAGGCAGTACAATAGGATTGAGTGACGAGGCTACGTAGTGAGACCTATCTCTAAAACCAAAGGAAAAAATTGTCCACTTTCAACCAACATTTCAATGGTTCTGGGATGGTCATGTCCGCCAGCTGGATCCTGGTGTTGAGACAGAGGCTGGACCTCAGGGTACCTTGAAGGGTACCTATGTAGGGATGAGGGATTAGAGATGAGGGTGTGGGTTATGCCTATGATCTGCCTGCCTCTACCTTCCACCCCATGGAAGGTGGCAGAGATTGGGCCATTTCCTTGAGTGTCTCTCACAGTATCTTTGTGCCAGGCCCTGTGCTAGTGTCTATAACGGTGGAAGGGACCGGCTATTCAGGGAATATTTACCGTGACCTGGTATCAGCTTTTGAGGTTCTGCAACAAGGCAACATCAGTATATTGTCCCGGCGCTGCACCCTTCATCCCTCAGAACCAGATACTAACGGTTACATCGTTATCGGTATTTACCTCCCAAGAGTGAAGAGGGGCTGAGGGGAGCACGTGGACCAGGAGTGTGGTTAGTGCCTTGGGCAGCAGGTAGTGCTCACTGTGTGCTGTGCTCCCAGGTACCATGTATGGTCTGTGCTTCTTCGTCACTCTGTTTGGCAGCTATGTCAGCAGGATGCGGCGTGTCATCTGTGCCTCCTATTACCCCTCCAGGGAACAGGTGAGGGGCCATATCCAGGAGCTCTCTGCTATGGCCCTGATGCTAAGTTGGTGGCTGTCTGTCTTGGCTTTGAGGATATTGAAGTCCTTGGCAGCCCCAGTCTCAGTCCTCTACCAGAGCCCAGAGCAAAGACTGAGCCCTTGGGTTCTCTGGCTGTCGGGTGGAGCCAGGAGGAACCATATCCTTTGAACCAGGGCTTTCTGAGGCTTTGCTAAAACCATAGCAGTAGGGCAGTGTGACATACTCGGGTGCACCCTGTGACAGTCGATGTGCAGGGACTCCAAGATGAAGTACAGTCTGGTTAGGCTATCAGACAGGCATTTAAATTAGTATTACTGATTTTTATTTTGTGTGCATTGGTGTTTTGCCTGCATGTATATCTGTGTGAGGTTGTCAGAATTCTGGGAGCTGGAGTTACAGGTAGCAGTGAGCTGCCATGTGGGTGTTGGGAATGGAACCCGGGTCCTGTGGAAGAGCAGCCATTGTTCCAGCCCCCAGACAGGCATTTAAAGTAGATTCTTCTACTTTTTAATGTCTTAATTATGTATATATATTCTTTTCCTGTGTGAGTGTATTCCACGTATTTGTGGGTGCCCACAGAGGCCAGAGGTGTTGGAAGTCACGGCCTGTTGTGAGCTGCCTGATGTGGGCTCTGGGGGAACTGGGGTCACTTGTTCCCATCCCTGGTCCTCCTCTCCTACCCCAGGAAAGAATCTCCTACCTCTACAACATGCTTCTGAGTCGTCGGACCAACATAATGGCTACAGTGCAACGAACAGTGAGACGACGGGCAGCTGACCAGGGCCGCAGGAATATCCTCCAGGTGCTGGTCAACCGGTGAGACTATCTTGCTTCCCTATAGGCATAGGGTGGCAATAGACAGAAAAAGAGCCAGAAGCCAGAAAGGTTTGTTGTACTTCCCAAGGACAAGAAGCTTGGTTGAGGGCTGGAGAGATGGCTCAGTAGGTAAGAGCACTGACTGCTCTTCCAAAGGTTCTGAGTTCAATTCCCAGCCACCACATGGTGGCTCAGAACCATCCATAAAGAGATCTGATGCCCTCTTCTAGTGTGTCTGAAGACAGCTACAGTGTAATTACATATAATAAACAAATCTTAAAAAAAAAGAAAGTTTGGTTGAAGAAGATATCTATCTAATCCATAAATTTCATGTCCTGGAGGGAGAATTAAGGACCAAGAGTTTTATTTTCAGAAAATGTTTGTTTTTATTTTATGTGAATGGGTGTTCGGCCTGCAGGTACGTGGGTGTGCCATGTGCATGCAGTGCTGGCAGAGGTCACAAGAAGGGCATCAGATCCCTTTGGACTGGAGTTACAGATGTTGTGAACCAATATCCTGATGTTTCGGTCTGGATCCTCTGAAGGATCCAGTGCTCTTAACTGCACGGGCCATCTTTCCAGCCCCAAGGATAAGATTTTAAAGATTTACTTATGTGTATGAGTGTTTTGCCTGCGTGTATGCTATATGAGCCAAGCACACATCTTGTGCCCGTAGAAATCAGAAGAAGATACGGAGTCCTCTATGGTTATGGATGGTTGTGAGCCATCATGCAGGTGCTGGGAACCAAACCCAGGTCCTCTGCAAGAGCAACAAGCGATTTTAACCACTGAGCCATCCCTCCAGCCCCAAAGAGTTAACAGTTCTTGAGAGTGAGGAGTGAAGGAAATGGGAGAGGGGCGAAAAATGGAGAAACAGTTGCTAGAGTCAGGAAGATGGTGGTTAGGGCACTGGAAGGCCTCCCTCTCAGTCGGTGGTTGGTGTGGGCGTGGGAAAGGCTGAGCCTGACATCCGTGACCTTTCTCCTAAGGTACCCTTTCTTAAATCTGTTGCTCGGCCGTTTTTTGTTGCATCAGTCTTACTGCCTGGGCTGTGGGGAGCCTGAAGACAAAGGGGGCGTGGAGAACCTTGTATCCTGCAGTACCCCAGGCTGCAAAGGTGAGCACTCCCATCCCTGAAGGACTCTTGGATCTTGCACATGATGATCAACCATGGTTCTTCCTTGATGGAATTTTCCTGTACCTTTATAGGTCTGTACCCTTCAATAACTCTGCATCTTCTCATTTACATAGCTCTATTATATGCATCTTCTCATTTACATAGCCTCATTACCATGCACCTTCTCATTTACATAGCTCTATTACTATGCACCTTCTCATTTACATAGCTCTATTGCTATGTATCTTCTCATTTACATACCTCCATTACCATGAATCTTCTCATTTACATAGCTCTATTACTATGCATCTTGTTTACATAACTCTATTACTGTACATCTCATCTACATAGCTCTATTACTATGCATCTTCTTGTTTACATAGCACTATTACTACGTATCTCTCATTTCTGTAACAGCCTTCATTTAGCTCCTTTCCCCCACAATGTCCTTGATTCCCCTGGACACAAGGGGATACTGCACAGTCCCCTAGTGGGCATACTTGACAAGGATGGTCTTTCCAGGCCTGGGCTGGGGAGGTAAGGCCAAATACTTGGGAGCACAAGGCGTGAGGGTTAGCTCCAGCCTCCTTTCCTCCTGGCCTCCTCTAGGTCTCTACTGCCCTACCTGTTTCCGTCTCCTGGACAACACCTGTTCTGTGTGTGCGTCTCCCCTCTCCAACCAGGGGGACCTGGACCTGGAGCTGTGAGTCTCTCAGGGGTGGGGGAGGCTGCAGTATGTGGGGGCAGTGGGAATAATGCCCTTCTCCCAGGATCTTCCATCTTTAGGTCACTGAGATCATATGCTTTTGCAGGGACTCCAGTGATGAGGAGGGTCCTCAGCTATGGCTGGCTGCAGCTCGAAGAAGGGCCCCCGAGCAGGAGCTGAAACTTAGACAACGGCTTCAGGAAGCACTGGGCACAAACCTTTCAGACAAGTCCCGCCCCAAGCCTGAGGGAGCAGGAAGCAGGTGGGAATGGACGCGTTCTGTCACACCTGCACGGGGTCCCTGAGCGTCTTTCTCAACACTGGGCCAGGGACAGGAGATGGAGGAAATAGAGCGCAGGAGACTGATTTCCTGAGAGCCCGCCCCTTGCCTGTAGTAGCTTAGCTTACAGTGGGTGTAGTGGGGTGTGGTGTCTCGAACTCCCCATCCCCCCTCAAAAAAGAAACTTCACAGAGCAGGGGTGCGGAGCAGCACATAACTAGTTCCAGCACTAGGAAGGCAGAGACAGGCAAATCTCTGTGAGTTCAAAGCCAGCCTGGAATACAGAGTTCCAGGACTGCCGGGCTACACAGAGAAAGTCTGTCAGGGGAGAGGGGGGCACAAAGCAAAAATCCAAAACAAAACAAAGCAAACAAACCCCCAACCAACCAACAAACGAAAAGGCTTCACAGGAAAGGAGAAAAATGAGCTGGGGTTTGGAGGCAGCCTGGTGGCTTGTTGGGCACATGCTGAGGCGAGGAAGCAGTGACCTTCTTTGAGTTTGGAGAATGTAAAACATTTAGGAGGGTAAACAAAGCCTAAGGGTGTGTGTGATAGTGTGTACGTGCATCCGTGTGTGTGTGTGTGTGTGTGTGTGTGTGTGTGTGTGTGTGTGTATGTGTGAGTGTATGTGTGTGTGTGTATGTGTTTTCATGCTGGGTGTGGGACCTCAGAGTTAGAGGTGAGGCGGGAAGGACCCGGGAAGGCTTCGCTGACCTCTTAAGAATCTTAGGCGGCTGAGGGGCTCATTTGCATTTATCTCTTTTCTTTCCGTTCTGAGATACCATCTCAGTGGGAAGACTAGGCTGGCCTTGAATTTAAGAGAGATCTGCTTTCACTGCTTCAGTGCTGGGATTAAAGGTGTGTAGGGTCATTCCTGGCCTTGGCCTCAAATGTTTAGTCATCCTTCCTGTTTGAGTGCTGGGATTACAGATATGCCGCTGTGTCTACTTCTCTGTTTTCTTTACCCCTCTTCCTCCTCCCTTGTGGTGCCAGGGATCTAACCCAGAGCAGTGTACATGCAAGGTATTGTTTGTTTGTTTGTTTGTTTGTTGAGACAGGGTCTCACTATGTAGCCCTGATTTGCCTGGGATTCCATTCTATGTAGATCAGGATCAGGTTGGCCTTGAACCAGATATGCATCTGCTTCATCGGAATGCTGGGATTAAAGGTGTTTACTCTTATCATCAGACCATTCTCTCTCTCTCTCTCTCTCTCTCCCTCTCTCTCTCACACACACACACACACACACATATACACACACACCACAGCCTAAGTTCTTTTTGTTTATTTATTGTTTGTCGAAATAGAATTTTTCTATCTAGTCAAGAATGGCCCAAAACTCCCTTCCCTAAGGCTGGGATTAGCTGGGTGTTTCACACCCTGTTTAAACTTGTGGTCTTCAAAGATAAGTGTGTGTCTGTTGGGGGGAGGGGAAAGAAGGGCCAGTTTGGTCTATATAGTGAGTTCCAGACCAGTAAGTCTACATAGTGAGACCCCGGCTTACCAATCAAAGAAGTCTGAAGCTACTTAGTGAGTTCCATGCTAACCAGATCATTTTGGCAAGACCAGAAAGACAAAAGGAATGAGGCTAAAGAGGCAGCTTTGACGTTAAGAGCACTTGGTAGCCAGCCAGTGGTGGCACACACCTTTAATCCCAGCATTGGATTAGACCATGGGAGGCAGAGGCAGGTGGATAGATATCGAGGCCAGACTGATCTACAGAGTGAGTCCCAGGACAGCCAGATATACACAGAGAAACCCTGTCTCTTGTCTTAAAAAAAAACAAAAAACCAGTTGTACTACTTTCAGAGGACCTAGGTTCAGTTCCCAGAACCCACATTGCAGCTAACAAGTGTCTATAATTCCAAGAGGATCCAACACCTTCCTCTGGACTTTGTGGTCCCTGGACATGCATACAGTAGTCACACATAACAACAAGCAAAAGATTCATAAAGATGATGAATATTCAGGGGCAGAGATGGCGTCGTGGTTAATACTTGCATCTTCCCAAGGACCTGAGTTCAATTCTTAGCACCTGCGCTAAGCGGTGAGGGACATAAGCTCTGGAAGGGCCTCTGGTGTATCTTCTGAACAAGCACCCACACATGTGACAGGTACTGACACACATGCACGATAAAAAGCTCTAAAGTAAGGAGAAGAGAGAAACTGAATCTATTCCTGGGAGCTACCATAGTAGGCTAAGGAGGCAGAACAGCTAGGCACGAAGCTATTTCAGCAGTGGTGTCTGAAGATGAGGTTCTGAGAATGTTGGATCTACATTGAGCCAAGGAGAAACAAGACTGGCCCAATTTGAAGCCAGGGGATGTCTGCAGAGGCATCCAGCTGGAGCCACCAGGGACAGGTGCCAAGATGCTCTCAGGCTCTGGACTAGAGGGATCTCTTTAAGGAGTTGCCAACTTAAGAGAAATGGGCTCCATCATCCCTTTCCCTGGGAAGAAAGAGGGGGATGGGAGCAGCTGAGGAAAGAGGCTCAAAAAAGCAGGAAAGCCGAGCCCATGGGTGGTGACCCGAGCCCACGGACGGTGACCCGAGCCCACGGACGGTGACCCGAGCCCACGGACGGTCACCCGAGCCCACGGACGGTGACCCGAGCCCACGGGCGGTGACCCGAGCCCGTGGACGGTGACCCATGAGCGAGCAGGCTGGGACCACCAGTCCCTCCACAGCTGAGGGACCCGACAACTGGTATGGTTTGTGGGAACATTTTTCATGGTATCAGGATGGTTAAAACTAGATCACAAAGCAACTGACAAAAGACTCAGAAAATGGAGACTGTGGCTTCTAAAGAGGGAGACGGTTTAGGATCCCGTTTTTTTTTTTTTGGTTTTTCGAGACAGGGTTTCTCTGTGTAGCCCTGGCTGTCCTGGAACTCACTTTGTAGACCAGGCTGGCCTTGAACTCAGAAATCCTCCTGCCTCTGCCTCCCAAGTGCTGGGATTAAAGGCGTGCGCCACCATCGCCCGGCTCTTAGGATCCCTTTAATATAACTTTTGCAATTAAAAAGAGAGGGCTTATTTATTTAACTGAAGCAGGGTTTTACTATGTAGTCCTTGGCCGCCCCAACAGCAGGTATATATACTAGGCTGGCCTTGAATTCAGAGAGATCTGCCTGCCTTTGCCTCTCTAGTCTTACTATGTGGTCCATGCTGGCCTTGAACTTGTAACCCTTCTACCTCAGTCTCCATAGAATGAAAGTTATGTGCTACCATGCTTGACTCTAAAAAAGGAAGCCTGATGATAAAGAATTGTCTTCACATAGAAGGTGCACGGCACCAAAAGATGTTTCTACATCCCAGTACATTTAGGAGATGGAGAAGGGCACGGAAGTCTGTGAACGCAGTGTAGTAGTGGAGCTCTTGTTGGAGCATAAGCCCAATCTCCAGCCCTGGACTAAGGTACCAGAGGAAGAGCTAGGCAGGTGACTGGATAAGACTGTCGGAGGGGAATGGAGACCCTTCTAAACAGACTTGAACCTGCTCCAAACTCAATTTCTCTAGGGAGTAGGAGGCAAGGACACCTGCTGAAACCAGAGAGGTGGCTGGGACTGGCGTACAGTTTTCAGAGTGGGTGGTAGAGGATGAAATGTCTGCCGTGGGGAAGACTGTGCAAAGAAACTGGCCCTGGGAGGCTGAGGGATTTCCAGGTAGAGTTAAGGGCAGGTGAGAGTAAAGCCTTTGTTCTTGGTCAGCTTGGTTTTGTTGTTGTTTTGTTTTGTTTGCCTTTGGTGACAGGGTCTCAATATTGTAGACCAGGTTGGTTTGAAATGTGTAGTGAGGGTCCTATCTTAGCTTCCTGAAGGCTGATCCCATTTTCTTTTGCAAATATGGTGGTCACGAGTTAGAGAGTTGAAGTCTTTTTCTGGGTGGGTAGGAGAGAGGACAGGATAAGTAACTTCAGGAACGGAGACAACTGCCTTTGAGCAGTCAGGACAAGTTGCTGATACCCTGGCTGGGTTGGAGAGGGGATATTCCAATTGCTATGTCCTTGTTAAGAGCACTGGCCAAGGAGGGATGACTGAGATTTAATTGCAGCACTCAGTGGATAGAGGCAGGCAGATCTGAGTTCAGTTCGAGACCAGCCTGGTCTACAAGGACAAGGCTACACGGAGAAACCCTGTCTCAAAACAACAGAAACAAAAACAAAGGAAGACAGGAAAGAACAGGGGTGGATGCCAGGAGGGCAGCAATCAGGGCTTGAGTGGGGACGATGGCTAAGGTTACCCACCAATGATTTTGAGCTTACTGGTCCTTCCTCTCCTCCCAGTGACCAGGACAAAGAGAAACAAACTCAACAGAAGCATCCACAGCATCTCCCAGAAGCTCATTGGTCTTTTGAGGGCCTCCATTTTCTCCAAGAATCCCAGGCACCACTTCAGAAACCCACTCTCCCCAAAGAAGCCCCCTCTGGAACCACTGTCCCCAAAGAAGCCCCCTCCAGAGCCATTGTTCCCAAAGGAACCCCTTCTGGAGCCACTGTCCCCAAAGAAGCCCCCTCTGGAACCACTGTCCCCAAAGAAGCCCCCTCCCGAGTCACTGTCCCCAAAGGAACCCCTTCCAGAGCCACTGTCCCCAAAGCCCCCTCCCGAGTCAACGTCCCCAAAGCCCCCTCCCGAGTCAACGTCCCCAAAGGAACCCCTTCCAGAGCCACTGTCCCCAAAGGAACCCCTTCCAGAGCCACTGTCCCCAAAGAAGCCCCCTCCCGAGCCAATGTCCCCAAAGAACCTCCTGACCCCTCCCACTCATCCCCCAAATAAAGGAACCAAAAGTGGACACAAATATGAATCTTAAATTATTATTATTTCTTCCTGTCACTTACACCCGAGGCAGGGGGCAGGGGTAGATGAGGGGAATGGGAGGGGGGAATGTTTTCCCCCACTAAGGCACTGAGTGGGAAAGCCCCAAGGAGAGAGTGAAGGCCACTGTCCCCACTCTCTGGGACTAAGCCCCAGGTTTCTCCAGCCCTGGGCTCCCCTATCACCTGAAATGCTAAGATGAGGCCCAGGGTACCTGACCTCCCTCCTAATATATTACATCACTTTTTAAATAGATACAGGGACTGGTCCCGCCACCCCTCCCTGTGTGACCCCTCCCCACTGTTGGGGATACCTGGGCAGCTGTGCAAATGGGCATGGAGGTGCATGGGGAGAGGAGAGCACCGGGCCCCTGAACCTGCCCCTTTCCAGGAGGGGGAAGGGCCACCAGGCCAAAGGGGTTAATAGTGCAAGGCAGAGCCCAGGCCGCAATGGGGGTCCAGCACCCAGCGAGGAAGGGGTGAGGTCAAGATTCTTCCCCACCCCAGGAAAATTGATAGTTAAAAATGTGAAATTGGATTTCAACAAGACCATCAGAAGAGGCTATGTACAGAACGGGGGTGGACTCAGTCCTAAGAGTGCCAGGCAAGGTCTGAGGAAAAGTTTCCTTTCCTCTAGGTCTGCTCTGCAGCTCACTTTTCCCAGGGGCAAGTGAGTTGCCTAGCCACCGTGTTGGCAAGGGGGCACCCGCTCACAGGCCAGGATGGCTGGGCGTGACGCTAGTTCACGAAAAGTGGTCGCTGGGGGGCGCTCGCCCTTACAGGGCATGGCCACCAGATGGCGATAGCTTGCCTGCTCCCCACAAGGCTACCTCAACCCCTCACCCCATCCCACACCCAGCGCCCGCCAGCCCGGGGGCGGCGTGAGTCAGGGGCAGCAAGCAGCAGAGGCGGCTCCGGCTTGCACCTGGGCGGGGAGGTAGGGAGAAGAGGGTAAGACGCCCGCCCCGCCCTGCCCTCTGGCCCCAGGGAGGGAGCGCCAGGAACAAGACATTCCCTGCCCCGGGACGCGGGAGGGGAGAGGTGGAGAGCTCCCTTAGCTGGGCGGAGCCCTTCTGCTACCCCCAGGGACGGGCGAGCCAATCAGGCCACCCGGCCCTCTTCTTCTCCAGGACCCCATGACTCAGCGTTGGAACTGGGTGGAGGGGGACTGGGATGGCTCCGTCCTTACAGGCCCAGTCCCCCGCCACCCCAGTCTTTCAAGCCTCCACCTTGTTTCCCCCTCTTACTCTTCCTTTGCCACCCCCCTTTGCATAATTTACGGCCAGGAAAAAGGAACAGAAACCAGGAAGGAGGGGTCTCGGAAGGGAGGGGCAGTCCACCCCCTCACACAGCCAAAACCCAGGGGGCATGGGAGTAGGGCAAGGATTTGGTCCCAAGCCCTAGCCTCCTAGAAACCCGCATAGCCGAAGTGGGACCCCACAAATCAGAGATAGATTATTGCTTCAATTCCCCAGTAGTCGCTAGGGACAGGGACCCCACCTTTACTGTGTGTGTATATATATGTGCAGAGTGTGTATGAAACATACACACACACACACATATATATACACACACACATACATTTCATGTTTAACTCCTTGGGAGATCACCCCAATCTAGAGAGCTTGTGCCCCAAAACCTCAGCTTGTAATTGGAATGAAGGCTCTGGGGGAAAGAGGGTTGATTCTGATACCAACAAGGCTCAGCACCCCCAACCCCAATACCACTTGCTTTATGTGCTCCCATTGCTTGGCATGGTGTCCCAGGCCCTGCGCTGTCCCAGCCTGGCCATTCATCCCTCTCTTAAGAGGACTCCATGGCACCTTCGGCCTGTGGTGTGGTAGGTGTCCCTTCCTCCTCCTCTTCCTCAGGGGGCCCTTGTGTAGTGACTGGGGGTCCCGTGGTGGCTGACTGCTCCCAGAATCGAGCCAGAGAGAGGTGGAAGGTGTCCAGGTGGCCATTGGAAAGGTCAAGGCCAGCAGGGGATGAGGTGGTCGTCGAGGGCGGTGGGTAGTGAGGCGGCGCATCATCCTTGCGGCGCCTCCGGGTGCGCACCTCCAGGCAGTTCTGACCCTTGAGATGGCGCTGCAGGTGGTCCTCCTTGGCGAAAGCCTTGTGGCACAGGTGGCACTCATAGGGCCGGTCCCCAGTGTGCAGGTGCATGTGGTTCTTGAGGTCGTAGCTATGCAGGAAGCGGGCTGGGCAGTGTGGGCACGAGTAGGGCCGTTCTCCTGTGTGCTTCCGCATGTGGATCTTCAGTTTGTCATTCCTAGTCCAAGCAGGGGAAAGGGTAGACATTCAGGACTCAGGATACGATCCCCAGCCATCTTAGCCACGCCCCCAGGCCTTGACCCACTCTGTTCCCCACTGCCTGGCACCATGAGCTCTGGGCACTAGACCATTCCCGATCACGCCCTTGCTTGCCTCTTTTGGCCTCCCACCTCCTTCTAGGAACCCACCAGAGAGCTGGCCCCCGTGACAGTCATCTGCTCTCACTAAGCCACCCTCAGCCCACCCTGGGCCACCCAGTGCTCACCTGGTGAAGCGGACGCCGCAGACCTCACAGGCAAAGGGCTTCTCCCCAGTATGGGTCCGCATGTGCCGCGGCAGTTTGCCTGCCCCATGGATTATCTTGTGACAGACCGGGCACTCTTGGGGCATCTGTGAACGGCGTTTACGCACCAGCTTGTCTTGGCCATCCAGGCCTGGTGCCAGGGCGTCCTGGTGCAGCGAACTTAGGTAAGCCATCAGGTCGGGATCGATGGGATCTTCATCTGAGCCCAGCTCCTCTGGTGATAGCGAGGGCTCGTTACTCTGCGCTAGCCCATAGGCTGGGGGATATACCAGATCCTCCTCTTCTTCCTCACCTTCAAAGACTTCATAGTTCAGGGGCCCCTCAGCAGGTGAGGCAGCACCTGTCGGAGGACTATAGCTATCTCCAAGCCCACTGCCCCCACTGTTACCCACTCTACCAACCATCTCTTCTTCTTCGTAGGTCAAGGGATGGGTGAGCACTGTGGGAGCCTCAGAGACCAGGTGGTTTGCTCGCGCCCCTTTGGTTTGAAGAAAAGCTTTCCGGGGTTTGCGGCTGCGGCGGGCAACAGGTCGAGGTGGCGGCGGAGGTGGTGGTAGGAGGGGCACCTGTGGAGGGCTGTCTTCACCGTTGGACATTCCTGAGGTTGAGGCTGTGGTGGTAGCAGTGGCAAAAGCCTCCAGGTACTGTCGGGCTCGCTCACAGTCATCCTCGTCTGGGCTGGGGGCTTCTAGCCCACTCCCTTGTAGGATCTCCATGCAAGCAGCAATGACGCACGGGATTTCCAGCAGCCGCGCAGCTTGGAGTACAGCCGGCATGTTGGCGCTGCTGGTGGTCAGTGTGGCTGTGTAGGCAAACTCGAGCAGGGCACCCAGGGCCTCTGGCCCTACAAAGTCCAGCTCACACACACCGGCCCCTGCTCCCCCAGCAGCTGTCCCACCACCCCCTGTTCCCATAACAGCCCCCCCTCCCCCCTCCGTAAAGAGCTTCTTGAAGTAGTGGCTACAGGCAGCCAGCACAGCGCGGTGGGTGCGGTACTCGAGACCCTGCGTCCTGATGGTGAGGTCGCACAGATGGCCCAGCTGGCGCTGCTCGTTCAGGCAGCTCAGGAGCTCGCTGCTGTGGTCTGGGAATGGGATTCCAATCAGGTCATCCTCAGGGCTCCCCATCTTCTCCTGCAGGGTCAAGTAGAGGGTGAGGTTAAGAGCGCTTATTCTGGGGCTGGAGAGACGGCTCAGCGGTTAAGAGCACTGACTGCTCTCCCAGAGATCCTCAGTTCAATTCCCAGAAACCACATGGTGGCTCACAACCATATGTAATGTGGTCTGACGCCCTCTTCTGGTGTGTCTGAAGAGCTACAGTGTACTCATATACATAAAACAAAACAAAACAAAACAAACGCCGGGCGGTGGTGGGGCTCGCCTTTAATCCCAGCGCTTGGGAGGCAGAGGCAGGCGGATTTCTGAGTTCAAGGCTAGCTTGGTCTACAGAGTGAGTTCCAGGATAGCCAGGGCTACACAGAGAAACCCTGCCTCGAAAAACCAAAAAAAAGAAAAAAAAAACCTTTTTTTTTAAAAAAGAGTGCTTGGGCTGGAGAGATGGCTCAGTGGTTAAGAGCACCGACTGTTCTTCTGAAGGTCCTGAGTTCAAATCCCAGCAACCACATGGTGGCTCACAACCATCCGTAATGAGACCTGATGCCCTCTTCTGGTGTGTCTGAAGACAGCTACAGTGTACTTACATATAATAAATAAATCTTTAAAAAAAAAAAAAAAAAAAGAGTGCTTATTCTGCCGGGCAGTGGTGGCGCACACCTTTAATCCCAGCACTTGGAAGGCAGAGGGAGGTGGATTTCTGAGTTCGAGGCCAGCCTGGTCTACAAAGTGAGTTCCAGGACAGCCAGGGCTATACAGAGAAACCCTGTCTCGAAAAACCAAAAAAAAAAAAGAGTGCTTATTCTGGCCCAGGGGGTTGGGGAACCCCTTCCACTTACTGGGGAAGAGCCCCATGTTTCTGCACACTCTTCTTTTTTTTTTTTTTTTTTTTTTTTTTGGTTTTTCGAGACAGGGTTTCTCTGTGTAGCCTTGGCTGTCCTGGAACTCACTTTGTAGACCAGGCTGGCCTCGAACTCAGAAATCCGCCTGCCTCAGCCTCCCAAGTGCTGGGATTAAAGGCGTGCGCCACCACCGCCCAGCCTGCACACTCTTCTAAATGCTTTGCTTGATGGTATCCCATATCCTCCCAAACGTGACTACCTTCCACGTCATGTACAAGGAAACTGTGGTTCAGACAGATAAAGCAACTGGC
The DNA here is from genome assembly GCA_036184795.1 of Tokudaia tokunoshimensis. NCBI lineage: Eukaryota > Metazoa > Chordata > Mammalia > Rodentia > Muridae > Tokudaia > Tokudaia tokunoshimensis. Next base: position 70,055,346 of record BTHU01000003.1, on the reverse strand, counting down.
TTTCCAGGTGCAGTGCCAAGAGAGTAGGGTCGCAGACCCAGACCACCTTCCTGCTTCTCACACTGCTCTGGCCTGCTTCTGCAGGCCCGCCTTCCTGGGGCTTTCTAGACAGACTTCTATGTCACCGTCCTCAGTCCCTGATCCCTTTAGGAGAAGCACTGGACTGGAAGGCAAGATACTGAAGTACTGGTTTAGGCTTCAAGAAAAATTGACTAGAAGACCCAGGTTTGTCATCTGAAAAACGAGTAACAGTGTGTGTTGGAGCCTCCCCATAGCTCTGGTAGAGGTCAGGCCTGGCTGGGTTCTGTCACAAGTCTAGTACACTCAACAAAGAAAAGGAGCCACCCTCTTCCCCTCATGCCCCTCCCCAAGCTACATTCCCCCAGCCACCAAAAGTTCATCTTTCCTTCAAGATCCCCGCTCCCCACATCCTCCCTCCCTCATGGGCCAAGGAACAGCTACCCTATGCTGGGGTGTCACCGGGCAGGTACTTCCTGTACCCCCACAGATAAGCATCACTGTCAAAAAGCTAAGTCCCACCTCTTCTCTCCCCTCCCCACTTAAACTATTCTCTCTCTCTCTCTCTCTCTCTCTCTCTCTCCAGGGGAGTATGCCTCTCCTCTCCAGAGGCCATCTTAAGAGTCTCTCCCAGCAGGGCTCAGCCTACCATCCATCACAGGGGAGGGGTTGGGTGGGAAAGGATTGTGGCATGGCCTAGTTGAATGACCTTGAACAAATCATTATGGTGAGGGGTAAATGCAGCCAGGTATGTCCCCGGGCCTAATGCACAGCAGGAGCTCACAGTCCCTGGAGTGGCCCTATACTTTCCTGTTACACAAGAAGGGGTTGGGAACTCCAGGCACAGTGTCACACGCCTTAAATCCCAGCACTTGGGAGACAGAGGCAGGCGGATCTCTGTGAGTTCAAGGTCAGTCTGGTCTACATAGTTAAGTTCCAGGACAGCCAGCAGACCCTGTCTCAAACAAACAAAAACCAAAAACAACCAACAAACTAACCAACCAACCAAAAATCCAAACCAAAAACACAACACAAAAACCCGCTGAGGCTGGACAGTCCAGCTGCAAAGGCTCAGCCAGTCGGGCCTGATACTTTGTTAGTCTAGAGCTACTAGAGACTGGACAGCTCTGGGCCTGGAGTCAGCAAGGCTTGAGTTTGAATTCTTAGCTCTATGATCTTAAGCAAGTGATTTTATCTCTGAGCCTCTTTCCTCATCTGTAATACTGGATAATTCCAACTGACCCCAGGGGTTGTGGCGAGGGGTAAATCAGGCCAGGTGTGGCAGAATGCCGAACACACACAGTAGGGGCTCAGTCAGTGGTCTGACCTCAGGGCAGATTCCAGCACACATATGGCCTCGGCTCAGAAAACTACCAGGAGCCAGGTCTGCCTCTTCCGTCCTGCATGTACCCTGAGGGAGCCAGGTTACTAGGGAGCTACTTGACCTTGGACAAGTCATTTCCTTTCAGAGGCCTATTCCTCCTCAACTGTAATATGAAAGGCTAGTCCAGACAATCCTTAGGGAAAGTTCGCTTGATCAACCCTGGCCATCTATGGGAAAGAGTTCTGGGGCACGGGGGTGTAAGTCAGGGGCTACTTATTTCCTCTTTAGGACACAACACTGTCACAGTGGCCTGCCTGCCTGCTGGCCACCCTCACTACAAAGTCTGAGCAGGGCGCCTGCGTGGGAGCCCTGAGTGAATGGTCCCCACTTGTCTAGAAGCTACACCTGGGAATCCTTAGTCATCTCACCTGTTCCCACTTCAAGTTCCCAAACCACTTCCCCCCCACTTGGGGACCAAGCAGTCTGGAAGTCCTCTTCTCTCCCAATACTTTACATATGGTACAAGAGGCAAATGGCCCCAGGACTTAAGAACAAATAAACATCAGGTGAGTGGTAGTGGGCACCCACCAGGGTCCAAGTGCAGGTCCCTGGAGGCACGTGGTTCACCCTATCCTTCACCCTCCTTCCCTACCCACTCCACCCATTCCCGTTGGTAAACCTGCCTCCTTTCTCCCACCCCAGGGCTGATCTCTGTGGCAACTTGGTACGGCAGGTGCATTGTACCGATTGGCTGATCTTGCCATCAGGTCACAGGCTTAGAGTAGTTCACCACCAACTCACACAGGGCTTGGGCAAGGGTGGGTGTTTTAACTCCTTAGGCCCAAATCCAGTGCCTGTGGCCACAAGGTGTCGAGGAAGGACTAGATAGGCAGATGGCATACAGGACAGGAGAGGGTGTTCTGGGAAATCCCCTAGCCCTGGCACCCATACCAACTGAGGTGCCACCTGGAACTACGCTAGTGCCAACCAGGCCAAGGGGGCACTCCTAGTCCTATCATATGGGAGGAGTTGGTGGGGTGGAGGCCTTCCCTTCTTTCTGCCAGGGTGGGGCACTGGTGCCAGTATGCCCACCCCACCTTGGGCACCCTTCCCACATCTGTATCCCAGAGGGCCCAGTCCCCTGACGCCCCATGTAGGCAGCCCATCCCCACCCAGCCTGGCATGCCCCCTCTTGCTAAGACCTTGTGGGCATGGGTGTGTGTGGTGGTTGGGGGGGCAGCTATGCCAGGGAACCAAGCAAGGTCTGTTTGGTCTGTTTGCCTGGTAGGGGAAAGAACTGGGGGCCACGCCCCATCACTCCCCTCTTTCTTGACACCACCCCCCCGGGCTCCCCTCATTGTCAGGCCTGCTAGACCGGCCAAGCCAGTGGGCAGCCTTCTTGAAACCGGGCCCTGTGTCAAGCCTGCACCATCTTTGATGGGGGAAAACTGAGGGTGACAACGGTGGGAGTTCTGATCAGTACCTAAAGTAGCTGCTTTAGAGTGTGTCCACCATCAAACCACCAAAAGGTGGGGGCACCGGCTAAGACAAAGGCAACTAGGATCTTCCAGGGGCTGACCTTAGGCAGCTTCCACACTAGGGCTGAGGGGCTCGGGAGCCAACACTGCTGGCCTGAGCCAGCTGAAGGGCAGGCATAGGAGGCCCTGAATGGGGCAGCTGAATAAAGCTGGCCCCCCTTCTCCCCACCTTGGGGATTAGGGACTGAGGCTTAGTGTGGGGGGCAGCCGGCAGAAGCAGGATTAGTGGCGTAGAAAATAGGTGTGGGCACACAGAGCAACCCCCCCCCCATTCCAAGGCCCCTTCTCCCAGCTCTGCCAGGGAGCCAGAGAGGTGTCTGGCCCGGCTTTTTCTGGAGCAGCAGCTTGGAGGGGGCCGAGAGGGTGAGGGCCAGGTTGAAACACCTTCTTGCTAGAGATGACTGAGACCCAAGGCACTGCCCAGTGCTCCTGGTGCCTGGGCTGGTCACCCCTCCCCCTTCTTTCTCCTTTCTGCCCCCACCCCCCACCCCCAGCTCCAGCCTCAGGTTCTCTTCCTGTTTTTTTGGAACCCAGTTTGCACGAAGCTAGGGCTTTGGCCTGTGGCTGGACCAGAGGGGTAGGGAAATTGGACAGCCAATCCAAAGTCCTCAGGGACCCAGGAATTCTTAGTCCATGGTGTCTTCCATCCTTTCTCAAGACTTCTGGGGCCAAAGGAGCACAGATATCTGAAATGCCCAGTTCCAGGCAGGTGAGGCAGCGGAGCCACATGTCACTAGAGGATTGGAAGAGCCTTCAAAGAGGGGGACAAAAGACTGGTCCCCAGCCCAGGGATGTCAAAGACATCACGGAGCCCTACCCTCCATCCCCTCTAAACTTCTACAAACCTTCCCATCCCCCATGTGACGCTTCCCCCCTCCTAACCTCACCACCCCCAGCACTCACACTTCCTGGGGGCCGAGGCGGGGAAGAGAGACCGCAAGCCACGAAGGGGGAAGGAGGCGAGGGGAGCTGGCTGCTTCCCGGTGCCCTGGGGGTTAAGCTCCCGCCAAGTCCCCAATCCTGGTGCAGGGGCTCCAGACTGAGGGACACCGCAGCTGCTCCTGTGTTTTCTTTCCGTAACATCAGCTCTAGCACACAGCTCTTTCGCCCATCAAGGAGAATGGAACAAGATAAAGATGGCGGAGAAAGGAATGGGGCACCACTTTTCCAGCCTCACCTCACCACCTCTAGGAACCCCGGCTCATCAGCTGCCCGTTACTTTTAGGCTTTCACTGGACTTCTGTTCTTCTTTCTGACCCTTTCCTACCTTCTGTGGGCCTTGTCTTCCCGGTGCCCACTTGAACTCTGGTTCCCTTCCTTAGTTCTTATGGGCTTTCCACCATATGACCTCTCCACCATGCCCGTTCCTGGGACTCCAGCTAGGAAGCGGCCACACAGGGTTTCTCTCCCCCTGCCAACTACTCCTCTCACTGCAGCATCTCCTGAGCCCCACATTTCCCATGCTCCAAGCATCCCTCCACCTCCATGCCTGTGTGGAACAGAGAGGCCAGAGGAACTGTATCAAGACCAGGGCTTGTCCTACAAGGCCTGGTCTTATGAAGAGATGGCTGAGTTTTGGGTACCCATGCCTGCCTTCTGGAGGAAGCAGAGGACCAAAACTTGGGAGCGCCACTTGGAGAACGGAGGGAGCAGAGGTGGGGTGTGCAGAGAGAGCGGATGTGGGCTAAGGGGGGATAGTGAGTACCTCTGCCCGTCAGAGTTTCCAGCCCTGAGGCTACTGGACTTTCCCCGAGAGTGCCCACCCCAAGCCAGGTAACTAACTATTCACTTGGACAGACCCTGGTCATCAGGGCTCCCAGCACAGTCTGACTGGGCAATGCCAGATCTCCTTTAGGGCTAAGGAGACCGCACAAAGTGCCAGGGTCTACCTTGTATCCCCCTCCCCCCCAGCCATGTCTTTGGCTGGGTAACCAAGCTGACTGGTAACCCCACACCCGCTTAGCCGCGGGCAGAAACCTGAGCCCCCCCAAGCCCCAGAAGACACCCCAGCCGGGTCCCTGGAGCCCAGCTCCCTGCCAGCCTGTCCAACCTCCTGGCCTGGCCCAGCAAGCACGGCTTCCGTAGGGCCCTTCTTCTGCCTTTCTTGGACCTCTTGGATCCCTTAGACTCTGAAGCCTCCCCACACCCCAGCACCTCAGCTCCTCTGTTCCCTAAAGCCTCCAATGAAATCTGGGCACCCTCTTCCTAGCCTGTTTTTCAGTCCTCCTCTAACCCTTGGCCAGTTCTAGGCCTCCGAGCCTCCCCTGGGGCCTGACCTCCTGAGCCAGAGCTGGGCCTACTCACCTGAACGCTGAGGGGCCTTGCCGGCAACTCCTCCTGGCCCCTGGGGGCAGCACGTTGGGAGGGGTGGAGGAGGGATAACTTGGGGGGGTAGGGTGACTGTTCCCCACTCCAGCTCCCTCCTTCAAAGGGGCCGCCTACGACCTGGCCCAGCCCCTCCCCCTACAGCCTTAACCCTCTGGGTGCTGTCCCCCTCCCCCCAGCTTGGAGGGAGGGGTTACAGAAGGACTGGCAGCGTGGGAGAAGGCCTAGAGTCTCTGCCTGCAGTGCCCAAAGCCCCAGCTGTCCCCACCCCCGCCTGTCCTTACTCAGTCCTAAAAGGGGAAAAAGGTGAGGGGTAGGAAAGGTAGGAGCGGCCCAGTCCAGGAGGACAGAGGTGAGGAGGAGCAATGGGAGAGGTTGTTGGAGGTGGGACCAGGAGAAGGAAGAAGGGAGGGGAGGGGACAGAAGACAGCCTTGGCCAAATTGGGAGGAGGGGAACTCTGGACAGTCAGTGCCAGGGGTGACAGGTGCCTAGGTCCGAGTGCCTCAGGGCATGTGGGATTAGGGGAACGTAAAGAGACCCTCCAGACCCTAGTAAGGTCTAGCCCCGTTCTGGGAGCTGTCCGGATTCTCTTCACCTTGTACCAGGCTGGGGCCCTCAGGGGCTGGGCAAGGCGGCACCCGCCCTCTTCATAGCCTCACCCCAAACCCACTCACATACCACAGTTCCTCGCCAGGGCGCCAGGCCTGCCAACCAGGCCAGGGGGCAGCACTCATGCCAGACCCCAGTGACCAGGGGGACAGAGCTGGCTGAGGAGGGGTAGACATATGGGGGAGCTGTAGGCACCGAAAGAGGAAGGAGCTGGGAGGGGGGCATCTGCTGGGAAGCTCCTCGCCCCACCCCTTGCGCAAGCTACTGCTACCCTGGCTGGTTGGGTGGGACCCGCCTGGGCCTCAGGGGGCAACTCAGGAAAGCTCTGAGATGAACTGGGTGGACCACAAAATGTCATGAAACCCCTGGGATTTCTTATTCTTGGAATGAAAGGTACCCCAATATCCTCCAAAACAGTAGGCCATCCTGCTAGGCTCAGAGAGAATCACAGAAATGTCCCTGAAGATACCCCCTCCCTGCTACCCCCAACAGCTGCTGGCTCAGTGCCGCTGGCCTGCTGCTCCTCACCGGCTCCAGGCCTGGCTGGCAGCTACCCACCAGGATGCTGGCAGTCCTGCCGCCTCTCCCTCCTACCCCCTGCTCGCAGTGCCCTATGCCAACTGTGGGCCTGGGGTGGGGGAGGGTCACTTCTGTGCCTTGGTGCCAGGCAGGCGGGCCCCGGCCCCTGAGGTCCTATAGATAAGCCCCGAGACCCTGTCCTTAAGCCACCTCTTTAAGAGGAAGCATATTGCTTAGGGCTGATACAAAGAATGGATAGGTCTAGGAGCAGTTACCGAAGGATCCACGCCCCAAGGTGGGGACCAGTGTCTCTCCTGTCACCAGGCGCCAATCTCCCAGCATTCCCCCTTACAAATGCTTGGGCACCAAAGTCCCTGCAATTCCTAAGAGCCCCAGTCTAATGCCTATAGCCTGTGAGGGAGTAGGGTGGGGCTGCTCCCTGCCCTTTGATCCCCATAAAGGGAGGGAACTAGCCTGGAGGGCAGGGGGCAGGGAAGGAGTTCATGGGGCCCCTCATTTCCCCTGCCAGGGGCATCAGGGCAGGGTGTGGGCATCTCTTGGGTGGGGCTCATCCTAAGGTGAGGATGGGTAGTATGTCTTAGCAATGAGAGATGGATGTCAATATGTGGTGTCATATAGGAATGCAGTGGCAAGAACAAAGTAAGGAGAATACAGAGGGTCTCTGTTGCAACCCACTCCAGTACTGACTTTTACCCTTACCCAGAAACACTCTTAGACTTGGCCAAACTGAGAGCTCAAGGACTACAACTCCCAGTGTGCACCACAACTGCTTTGCATGTACACTGGGAGTTGTAGTTCCCTTAAGAAGTCCTGGGTTCTTTTCTTCCCAAGAGCTTAGCTGGTAGGTTAGAGAGAGAATGGTCACAGACCTCTCTAAGTGGAACACTATTTAAGAAGAATAAGACAGGTTAGTAGGTCCATGGTGGGGGAAGAAGACCCCCTTACTCCAGGCGAAGGGGAAAGAAAGGAGGAAGGAAGGAGGAGAGGATGTCTGTTGAAAGGGGTATATGGTTGGGGAGGAGCTGGGGGGGGGGAGTGGAAACAGGAAGGAAACTGAAGCCAGAGACATGAAGTCGAAAGCAAGGTCTTGGGGGAGCCCCACTCTGAGGCGTGGCAGAGACTGGGAAGGCATTTCTCCTACCATTCTGGTGACCTGCAAAGGTATAGGAGGAATCAGTGATATTAAGTGATATCCAATTAATGTATGTGTGTGGGGCGGTGACTGGCTCCATTTGTTTGCCATCAGCCCTCTTTTGCCAAGGATATCCTCAAAGTCTGGATGTGGTACAGGTATCTGCATGTTAGGAACCTCTGAAGGTGCTAGGAAAGCTAAAAGGCAGAGGAAGAGTTTGGGGCAAGGAAGGACTCAGTCTGATGGCGAACACAGGAAGGAGGAATGAGCGGGGTTAGGTCCAGGTGTGAAGTCAAGGTAAGGGCAGGGCAGAGACCTCAGGAGCTAGGAAGCCTCAGGGAAGGGATGACTCAAGGGTCCCTGTGTCACCTGCTTCCTACCCGTCCCAGGCTGTGGGCCACAAGGAGGGAAGTCTTCTTTGGCCTCACTGAGGCGTTTGCTAAAGGTACCTGGACTAGTACAGCCTGTGAACATTAAAGATATGGCATCTCAGGGAGCCAGATGGCAACTGGGTGACTTTCCCTGGTGGAGATGGGTAACTTTGAGAACACTTTTTCTGGGGTTCATGAAGTTCTGTGACAAATGCTGACAGCCCACAAGGTTATTGCCAAGGCCTTAGCTTGGCTAGGTCGTGGTGGTGATGGGGTCTTTCGCCCTCCAGTTCTTGACGGTGGGTCAGTCATTCTATCCCTTCCTCAGTCCCCCAGGCCCGCATTGGCACCTGGCCGCTTTCGTGTTGGCAGGACTGGAGGGGGGGCAGCAAGGCAACTTCAAACTGTCCGGGCAAAACGTCAAGTTTACTCACGAGTTTACTCAGCAGAAGGAGGGGGAGAGAGGACTGAGCAGGCACACCCCATGCCAGGGTCCTATCCATCTGCCTGTCTCCGCCTTCCTCCCCCACCCTCCTTTTTAGCCCTAGGCCAAAACAGGCACAAGCCCCAAGGCCTGGTGGCAGGGCTGTCTTAACTCTCAGGAAGGTCAGAGAGCCAGGCAGCTGGAGGCAGGAAGCCCTGAAGCAGGCCCAGAGGCTTCTATCAGAGGGCAGTGCCCTGCCTGGAGCCCATTTACTCCCCATCGTAGGTCTTTGGCCTTGAGCCAAAAGAACTGGGTCTCTCTCTCAGCCATCAAAAGGAGGACCTTGCCTCCTCCACGGGAGCAGTCTGCTGGCCTAGTAAGTTCTGACCCCCAAAAGTCCACTCTTGGGCTGGGCCTCAGGTACCAACACCATACCATAAAATGATCCCATTCATTTTAGCCTTGGCTGGGAATGGGGGGCCAGCACTCTATCTGACCTACTTCCCTTTCCTCCCCACCTGTTTTCACTCTCAGCTTCTCTCCCCAAGCCTTCACTGTCCCCACCCCAGAGGTGCTCCACCCCCCCATGCCTGCTGGGTCCCCTCCCCCACTCTTCCCCAGGGTGCCAAGTGCAAGCACACAAAGGGCCCGATGGTGCATTGTTAGCCCAGCCCCCGCTGCCCGCCGCGCCCTCCTGGGGCAGGCACTAGGCCAAGGAGGAGCTGGGGGCGGTGGGTGCCAGGGGGCACCATGGGGAAGAGGACAGCACCTGTCTCCCAGCCACCGGGGCTGTAGCACCTGGACTGAGTAGTAGTGAGAGGGCCCCATTAGAGCAGGCCTGTCTCCTTGACACCTGAGCCTAGTGGGCACTGCTTGCTTTCTTCCCAAGAGCCCCTTTCGGATGGTATTAACCCCTTCCTGACCCCAGGCTGGGGATGGTGGTACCCAAGGGAGGGGGACAGTGTCTGGGGGTGTCAGCAGGCAACAGCGTGCCGACAGCAACCATGTAACAGGCACGCTGGGGGAGCTGGGGTCCCGGGGGCCAGGGACAGGAGGCACTGGCAGAGATTTCTCCTTGTTTCATCAGCTGCTCCAGGGGGAGCCCCCTGTCCTTGTCCCCAGTTACCACGAAGGAGGAACACTAACTACCATCCAAACCGAGTCAGAAACATGCCCTTCTCCTGCCCAGCACAATACTTCTTATGCCCAGTATCTCCTCCCAATCTAATGTCCACTTCATGCCAGCTCCATAAACAGTGCCAGGAGGGTACAGGGGTGACCAAACCAGTTGGTGTGTGTGGGGTAGCAAAACGCAACCCAATAATCCTCCAGGCCTTAGCGCCCCCCCTCCCCAAAACACACACTGCCTCAGGGAACAGAGAGTTCCTATCTTGGTTTAACTCCTCACTTCCCAATCTGGCTCCCCCCAACCCTTGATAAACGGTCCCCTCCTCTAGGAATAAGTTGGGGGAAGGAGAACTAGCTGCGCTGACTCATTCCCATTCTCAGCTGCAGCTAGGGGGTCTCCAAGGCATTCGGGCGGGGGTCAATTCAAGAACGCCCTCCACCTGGCCCGGAAGCCAGGACAGCTTGCCGGTCTCCCCCTCTCCCCAGCACCCACTTCCGGTGTCCCAAACTAGGTCAGCAGTGCTCGTTTCCTGTGGGTCAGCTAGCACCGGCGCCTCTGCCCCTCCCCTGCTCTGGACCCAGGCTCCCCGCCTTACCCCCCGCCCCCCAGGGCGCCCCGAGGTCTCACCACGTCTCAGCCGCCCTTTGATACATGGGGGTTGTGCGGGGCGGGGGGCAGGGGACCCGCCCTCTCTCCAAACACTAGCAGGGCCGGGGCGCCTGGGCAGGCACGTGTCCGGGCACAACCCGCTGCCCACGCTGCCCCCCCACTCCTGCCCCCCCGCTCTGGCCAGGACACGTCGCTCTCTTACTTGGGTGGGGTGGGAGGAGGGGAGAGAAAGCTGGAAATGGAAAGCAGCGCCCCCCACCCCTTTGAATGGCCAACCTCAGCCAGCGGTGCGCACTAGGTTTCTACCACACAGCGACCCCCACTCTGCTTCGGGCAGGTGCGCCGGCGCCGGCGGCAAGACCGCTGGTAGGTCGAGTTCTTATCACCCACCCTCGCACAGGAGTTGTGAGAGCAAAAGCTGACTTTGAAAAGGTGGCGGTGGGCCTGAGGCTTGAGAGAAGGGAATGTGATTGCGGAGCGGGAGGGGCAGAGGGGTCGTTCTGCTGAGCCGCACTACCGCGGGAGAGACGACGCGGCTCGGGAAGCGCAAGAAACCGAATAGTCCAGCCGGTAACTTTCCCCCAAGCCGCGGTTCCTCCCGCCGCCCCCCACCTCCCATGCCACTGGCCTGGGTCCAGCCCACCGTGCCAGGGGGGCGCGGAGCTGGGTGGGTGGTTGGGGACACGCGCTGTCCTAGTTAAAGTCCGTCAGGGTTTCCATTCCCTCCATTCGGTCGGGCCTGGGGTCTCCCCTAAAGTCACAAAAGCGACTGGGGGCTGGGGGGAAGTTCAGTGCAGCTTACCCCTCTCCATCCCGTAGCTCACAGTCTGTCTGATATTAGAAGTGCAAAGAAAGTTTCTGGAGACCCTCCGCTCAGAGTTGGGGGGAGGCCATAGTTCTCTACCTTTCCTCCAAGTTAAAACCAATTCCAAAGACCCAGGAAAGCTACAGGGAATGCGACGGGGTTGAAATCTGGTGTGTGTGTGTGTGTGTGTGTGTGTGTGTGTGTGTGTGTGTGTGTGTGTGTGTTATGTGTACGTGTGTGTACAGGGGTCTCACAGGACGCACGAAGGACACTGCAGTAGGCTCGAGTCTAGTGGACCCCGAGCTAAGGGACAAAAAGTGGGGTTCACTTACCTCTCAGTTGTCGGGTCCGCTCGCGGGAGCTGCAGAGGCACAGTGTAGGAAACGCGCGTCCCCCGCCAGGCTGGGGGGCTTGGGGCCCTGCTCCGGTCCTGGTCAGAAGGCCGCGGTCAGTGGCTCGCTGCTCGTTGCTGGGGGGCTCCTCCTCCGCCACCCTCTGCCTCCTCCTGCTGCCCGCCCCCCCTTGGCCGTGGAGAGCCGTACATTCACCTGGCTCCCACTCGCCCCCCCCAAGGCCCGCCTCACCTGTCCTGCTGTCTCACCTGTCCTCTCTCTTGCTTTCCCCCCATCCCTCCCCTCCCTCCCCCCGCCCCTGCCACCCCCAAACTCCCCCCCCACCCTTAGCAACACCCTCTGTCACTTCCTGGTTTTTCATCCGCCCCCCCCAGGCACCCCCTCCCTCCGCCCAATAAGGACATAAACTTCCACCTCTTCCAACAGCTAGTTCCAGCAGGGAGCATATGGGTCCTTCCTTCCTTTTCGTCCCTTTTCTCCGAGCTTTTGCTTCGTTCCCTGAGCCTTTCCCACCCTTTTCCTTTCCCTTCCTTCCCCTCAATCTCCCTTCACCTGCCGCGATCCCTCTCCCTCTCTGCTTTCTACCACTATCTCCTCCAGTCCACCTTAACTGGAGCTCCGCCTCCGAGCCCGTCCAGCCCTCTGCTGCTGCCCAGCTCCACCCCCTGCACGCCACCGCCCTGCCCATCCATTGGCCTGAACACCCGCCTATCCCATGTGGGACGCGCCTAGGGTTCATCCAGGGAGGGGGTGGAGCCTGGGCTGGCCAGAAACCAGAAGGGGAGGGAGGCCGAAGACAGAGTCCGCAGTGGCCAGGGAATGGAGCAGCCCCCTCAGGGACTTTCTCTCCTTCAAGAGGGGCTTCTGCAGGGTCGCCACCTAGGGAGGGAAGGGTAGGAGAGGTTACGGATACGCTGCTGGGAATGAAGACCTAGAATTTAGAAAGAGTGGGGTCCCGCCGAGGGGCTTTAACCAGGTCAGAGCCCCAGGAGGAAAGAGAGAAAGCCTCTAGACACTGAGCTGCAGTCTCCTGGCCCATCCCCCCCCCAGAGGGAGCGGGGGAGTTGACGCTGCGGGCACTCTGTGTCCCTCCCCACGCGTGACGGCGCCCCGCGGGGAGGGAACAGTGCCCGGGGCAAGGAGCCTCTGCGCTCTAGCCAGTGCCCGTTGCTGCCTTGGCATTTTCAAAGGGGAGGGACCGAGTCTGGGAAGGGGAAGGGGGAGGTGCGCTCCCTCTAAGGCTCAGGCGCTTTGCCTTCCACCCGCCGGCACTTTGAGACCCTACGGTGCAGGAGTCTTGGCGCAGATTCACTCAGACTCCCAGGTGATGATAGAGACCTGGGCGTTTTAGGATGTTTGCCTAAGTGGGTTTGGGAAGAACCGGTATTAGTATTTAAGTGCCCGTCCAACCGAGTGGTAGCCTCTGAGGGACGCTTACAACTGGGCTGGCGACGCTACGTACCCCAAAAGGGCCCCTCCCACTGGTTTCAAACGGAATCAAATCCCGCTCTCTAGGGCCAGGTTCGGCTTCGCAGCAGCGGGCCAGGCCGAACCGGGTCGGACTTGTTCTCTTTCCCGGCTCCCTCCGCAGGGGGCCTCCCTCCCTTTCCAGCAGGTGGCTCCGCAGGACACCAGCTCAACCTGTTGGACCACAGTGGGCGGTGCCAGGGGGGCCCTGGCCCTCACCCGGGCTGACCCGGGATCCCCAAGCAGGGGGAGGGGCGGAGTCGGTCCTTCCCTCCCTCTTTCTCCTTCTCCCCCCCCTGACGTGACTCAGCCTCCAGGCCGCTGCTCTGCCCCTCAGCCAGGGGCGGAAAGTGTGAGGCGCCCCGGAGGGCTCAAGCCAAACCAAACAGCCCCCCACCCCAGACATTATCTCACTGGAGAATTAGGGGGGCAATAGGGACCAGTGGCTAGCATGAGGAACTCTGGCTCGAGCAATCCGTTCCGGGTTTTCCTATCGTTTCTGTCCCGTTTTCCCCCGCCTCCCACACCAGCACGCCCTAGGTCAAGTCTGATCTTTGCTCCAGGTTTTCTTAGCGACCCCGCAGGACTGTTTCTTGTCGGAAGGATTCCGAGCTAGAGGTGTCTGGACTAGGGTTTTTTCCCTTCCTTCTACTGTCAGGGTCTTGCTGACCAGGGAATAAGCCACGCAAGGCAGCAGTGCTCCACACCTAAGTAAAGTGGAGGGAAAACTGCTTTCACGAGAAGGGTACAAGACCTAGGAAAAGGATTTGGGGGAGGGTAGGAAAGTGGCCCAGGACCCCAGAAGAGCGAGGGTCTTGTCACTAGCTCTTACGAGACGTAGGCGCGAACCACTCTGCTGTTTCACCCCTGCCGCTGGAATTGCGTCTGGCTAGACACAACCCGGATCTTTCTGCGGCTGGATTGTCATTCTCCAGCAGTCCTGGAAATCTACTGTTAGTTCCTTAGTGGCTCTTTTCCATTCCATGTTTTTTCTTTTTCTTGTGATACAAATAATTCTCTTTCATGTTGAGGGAGGATCGACTTGAAATTTCTGTCTCCCCCCCACACACACACCCTTCAATTTTGGGTCGTAACTGCCTAACTAGAGAGAGAGGCCAAGAAGAGCTGGTGGGACCCCGCCCCCTATTGGGAGTCTGGCGTCTCCCCTCACCCCCATATCAATCCCGTATACACCTGAGCTACTGGAACTGGAAGGCAAGTGTGGGATCTGCAGGGGGTTCCTGGTGAGCGTCCCCCATCCTCACATTCAGTCTTAAATCTTCAGGCAACTTTCTAGAGTCTAGACTTTAATGTACGAGGAAAGTAGGTGAGTAAATACCCGGAGACTGAGATGTTTGCCCTGGGAAGGATAAAAGCCCCAGCAAGAAGGACTTTATACCTAAAGCTGGGGACAGTGACTCTGAGTGGCGGCCTGGTTTCGAGACTGGCTGGTCCAAGTACACAGAAGAGTGGCTGTTGAGCAGCTACAAGTTTGCAGAGTCCTGGAGGAAGTGTGCGCCTGGAGGCGAGGCTTTCCATGTCAGGGTCCTAAAGTGAGTCTGGGGGCCTGTTTCTGGTGGGGGCGCTGAGTTGAAAGCAGCGCCTCGGTCTGCTCCAGGCGCCCACCTAAACACTGCTCACCCGCCCCTTTCCCGCGGCTGCCTCCGCTTCCCTCGAAAAACCCGCCGCCCAGGAAACCGCTGGGGGCGCTCAGACCGCAGCCCCCTCCCGCCCGCCGCCCCCCAGAACCCCTACCGCGACCGCCCAACCCACCTGAAGAGGCGGTGGCTGCCAGGGGTACCCCCTCCCGCCGACTCCCCCCACACCTGCGGGTAGCACTATTTATAACTGCGCGCCTATTCTGGGCCTCTCGGCTGGAGCCCGCTGCCGCGCAGCGCTAATCGCCGCTGGGATCTCGCGCCCCCCAGGGCCGGGGGAGGTAAATTTAGCTTCAGGAAGCTCCGGGGAACATTTTCCAAAACTCCACGTCCCAGACATGCAAAACAGAACCCCTCTGCGCGCAGCCTGCTTCCTACTCGCCACTAGGTGGCGCAAGGCTCCTAAACCCCAGCCAGTTAGGGGTTAGGGTAGCGGTTCTGGCCAGGCCAGATAGGTAAGGAGCTGTGGGTAGCTACTGATTGGAACGGATAAATTTTAGGAGGCTGAGAGCCGCCGAGAAAGGGGGCCAGAGGCTTCTTATGGATGGGGAAATAACTCATATGTAAATGAAATGCAAATGAGAGCCTTGTTTCTTGTGCCTAGGGGTGTCTGTGCCCAGGGGTCTGAATCTCAGCTTCTGTCTGCTGTGAAAATGTGGAACTGTCCCCCTTGGCCCTCAGATTCCTTTTACTGTGGTTTCTTTCCTTACCTGTTTGTGCTCTATTCCCAACTCTGTCGCTCACATTGCACCTGTGGTTCTGTCTGGAATGTAATCTACAGAACTTTTGGATGGAAGGCTTTTTTTCTCTTGCTGTGATACTTAAAGGTCACTTGTAGCTAGTCGATCTAGTCTGCTCCTTTCAACCCCAAGGAGTCCCTCACCTATTGTGCCTGCTAGAGGGCTTCAAGGAGCCCAGGGTATGTAGTTACTCCTCTCTCTTACCCACCCTATCCCAGGAATGAGCTCCTGACACAACAGTTTGAGTGTTCAAGACCTGAGTAGCTCTTTTAGGGGAAAAGCATTGGGAGAAGTTGCCACATTTCTTTTTCTGCTTCTAGAAAAATGGGAAAGTCGTTGGTAAGGAAAACTGTTCTAGCCAAAAGGTATTTAGATGGGGCCTTTAGTTGATCCAAGGAGCACAGGACACAGTGATCATGGAGCTTTGATGGACTCAGGTGCAGCTTAGGAGGGATGCCTCTGCCTCCTGGACCACTAAACTATTTCTTCTTTTTTGGTTTGTCAAGACAGGGTTTCCCTGTGTAGCTTTAGTTGCTCTGGAACTCACTTTGTAGACTAGGTTGGTCTCCAACTCACAGAGATCCACCTGCCTCTCTGTCTCCTGAATACTGGGATTAAAAGCTGTACCATTACCACCTGGCTCAATTAAACCAGAAGAGGAAGGAAGGTTAATGAGGAACCTAATTTTGATTCTCTCCCTCCCTCCCTCCCTCCCCCCACCCTCTCTTGGCAGGAGTCTTACTATATTGCCCATGCTGTTCTCCAGCTCCTGGCATCAAGCCTCCCAAGTCAGCTTCCAGAACAGAAGGGAAAATAGATGTGTGTGTGTGCTACCCAACTGGCAAGCCCTAAAGGCGAGATGTGAAAAATGTGGGTGCACTGAATGTCTGTTCTACTAAAGAGTGTTGTCCTTCTGACCTTGGGATGAATCACTTCACCTTTTGGGGCTTGATTATTCAAATTAATATTATATAATTCCATTTAAGGTTATCTTGCCTACTTTTGTTCTGTGTGTGTATGTGTGTGGGTTTTGTTTGTTGTTTGGTTCTGAGATAAGGTTTCACCACCACACTCAAGCCTGCCTACTTTTGAAGTTTACTTTTCCTCCTGAGCACACAGACATCCAATGTGGAGGTCAGAGGACAGCTTGCGGGAGTTGGTTCTCTCTCCATCCTGTGCGTCCTGGGGACTGGAAGGATCAGCCTTGAGAGCCAGAACCTTTAGTTACTGAGCCATCTTGCCAGCCCTGAAGTGTACTTTTTAAAAAATACTCAAGCCAGGTCTCAGGAGGCAGAGATAGGCAGAATTTTATGAGTTTGAGGCCAGCCTCATCTACTTGGTGAGTGGGACAAAGCTACATATTGAGACTTTGGGGGGGGGAGGGGAGGGCTGGAGAGATGCCTCAGCAGTTAAGAGCACTGACTGCTCTTCCAGAGGTCCTGAGTTCAATTCCCAGCAACCACTTGGTGGCTCACAGCCATCTGTAATGGGGTCTGATGCCCTCTTCTGGTGTGTCTGAAGACAGCTACAGTGTACTCATATACATAAAATAAAATACAAAATTATTTTGGTTTTTCAAAACTGGGCCACTCTTTAGCCCAGGCTGGTTTTGAACTTACTGTGTAGCCCTGGCTAGCCCCAAACTGGAGGTAACCCTCTTGCCTTCACCTCCCAGGTACTGGATTCTAAACAGGAGCAGCACACCCTGCTTGGAGGAGCCGACTGTGAGAAGGATCAAAGCGTTGTCTAGTCTAGAAAGTGTTTCCAGACTGTATGACGTGTCTTTCCCTGGGAGAGCTTTTTCCCCCGCTGCGGCTCTCCTTGAGCCTCTGGGAGTCTTCATTCCTCTTTCCTCCCACCAGCTCCCCACAGCCTGTCCACCACAGCACACAGCTCTCGACTCTGCCTCCTCCACCTACCACTTCCCTTTGCCAAACATCCTCTCCTTTAGCAGAAGCCTTTGTGCTCAGATCTCAGACTCTGGGATCCACTTCTACTGCCCAGCTTAGACTTTAAGTAAAAGAAGATAGCAAGCCTGGGCTGAATTGAGGAGCGGACAGGCAGAGTGCAGCTCAGGAAAAAGGAGAGCCCCAGGTTCCATGGGAAGGTAAGATCTCTGCCTGCACACCAGCCTCTCCCTACCTGTGTCAGACCTTCCTCCTTTCTGAAGTGTTCTGGGGCAAGAGGAAGGCCTCAGAAGCAACCAGGAAGCAGTTCTGACCTGTATGTTGCAGGCGTATGAACAGATATGGTAGCTCATCCTTATAATCCCAAGACTGGGGAAGTGGAGGCAGGAGGATTACCACAATTCAAGAACAGCTAGGATTCCTGATTCAAAAACCAAACCAATGAGCTGGGTGGGCATGGTGGCACACCTGTTCAATCCCAGCACTCAGGAGGCAGGCAGATCTCTGTGAGTTCCAGGCCAGCCTGGTCTGTAGAGTGAGTTCTAGGACAGCCAGAGCTACATAGAGAAACTGTGTCTCAAAATACAAAAACAAAACAAAAGTCAAACCAAAGGAAGAAAAAAAAGGGTGTACTAGCAAAAAAACAAAACAGAAAGAAAAGAAAAAAGAAAATAAAGCATGCACCTGTAGTCCCAGCAACTCTGAAAGTCTCAAAGAGAAAAAGAAAGTACTAGATGTACTGTTAAGATATCCTATGCAAAGCTCACAGAAAATGCAGAGCATAGTACAGTGTGCTAACCAGCCATGAGTAAACATGTTCAGTCCAAAAGCCAGTCATGGTGGCAGGGAGATAGCATTTCAACGTTAGCCTGGGCTACATAGTAAGATTTGTCTCAAAAGAGCCAAACTAAACACAAACCACACAGAGAATCCAGCCCATTCTCAGTTCTGACGCAGGCCACTAATGTATAGCCTGCGTCCCAAGCCACTAATGTAAGCCTGCATCCCGAGCCACTAACGGATACCCTGCATCCGAGCGGGTCTTCTATCTTGTCCTTCCTCCCTAAAGTGCCTTCTCAGGTCAGCTTGTTTCAGCACCTTGCTCTACCCCCTCATTTTATTCGGTACAAAAGCTCAGGCTACAGTTTGGAGAGATGGCTCAGTGGTCAGGAGTGCAGAGAGCTCTTCAGGAGGATCTGAGCTTGAGTCCCAGCACTTTGGGCAGCTTGGCCTGCAAGCCCAGTTCCAAGAGGAGCCGCTGCTAGCACACAGACACAGTCCGCATAATTAAAATCAGGCAAGCAAAGGGTCAAGCTCTAACTCATTCTTGCTGGCTCAGCTCATTCTCTGTTGCTCCAGCACCTCATCATATCTGTATATTTAACTCTCCAGTGTGATGGCCTTCCTCACCCACTGGAACGCAAGCTCCCCAAGGACAGGACAGGGTTCCTGTTTATCCAAAACACCCAGACTGGTATACTGTAAACAGCTGTATTTGTTGAATACTTTGTGTATGCTATCTCATGGTTACCTCCAGGGACTGGGGGCTTGGAGCAACTGTTGCTATTAGACCTAGACTTGAGGTAATCTTCTTGTCTCGGCCTTCCGCGTGCTTGGATCTTAGGCGTGAGCCGCTACCCAGCATTTTTAAAATTCTTTACTTTAGGTGTATATTGTCATGTGATCCTCCCAGCCAGCCAGCCAGCCACACACACACACACACCCCTTGCTGGAGATCTCAGGACCTTACACAGCATCCCACAACTATATCCCGACATTTTTGTTTTCTTTATTTACTTTGAGACAGATTTCTTATGTATCCAGAGATAGCTTGGAAGTATACAGCCCAGGCTAGTGTAGTGGAGACACTCCTGCCTTCACTTCCTGACTGCCCAGGCATATAGTATTTCTTTAGAAAGTATTTATTTGCTCATTTCTAGATAAGGCCTCATGGTGTAGCCCTGGCTCTGGTAAGGTAGTGAAGGAAGTGATGTCACCACCACCTGGCACAGCTGTCAGTGACATCAGTTTTTATTTTCCATTTTTCCTGAAAGGACAAAATCTTTTTTTTTTTTTTTTTTTTTGCCCCTTTCACTAATTTTTAAGATTTGGTTATCCAATTTATATTCACTGAAGAATGTATGGTATAGATCAGGATGGTCTCAAAACCTTCCTGCCTCTGCCTCCCAAGTGCTGGAATTAAAGATGTGGGGTACCACAACTAGTGCATATAGTATCTAGATGACAATAAAAATCAAGCTGTGGTATAGGGAGTTTAGTAGGTGCAAAGTCCCCAATGCTGAAACTCAACCAACCAATAGGTAACAAGCAAACAGGCCCAGAGAAAAAGGAGTTAACTAAACAAAAGGCCAGGGAAGGGCTGCTCCAGGGGTGGGGCAGAGAACTATATTCTACCTCCAGTCAGTGTTGCAGGTAAGAAAGAGGTGGGCCACGGCTAGGCCAGAGAGTGCTACTCAGAGAGGGGGGCATGAACAAGCTGATGTACATGCGCTGGGGCTGCTAATGGTTCAAAGGAAGCACGTGCTGGAGGCTGCCAGGGGAAGTCAGGAGGCTGTCTACTCACACAGACTGTCCTGTCACAGGAGTGCTGTGATAGGCTTGAAGGGGTGGTATGACCTCATGGGTGTTTTCTCTTAGAGCTGTGTCTAAACTGGGACTCCTTCCAGTTGGGGACTAGCTGGGCATGCTTCCCGTGTTCCTTAGGGACAGGACAGGGAGCTGTCTAGGTCACATCTCCTTTTGGGAAAAGGCTGTCATTGGGTCCCCATCTTAGCATCCCAGGCCTCACAGAATAGGGCTCGATCCATTCTGTCCTCTCTACACAAAGGTTGGGAGAAACATGCTTTTTCTGTTATGCTCTTCTAAACTAGCACCAGAGTCAGCCAAGCTGGTTCTCAGTCTCACTCCTCCCGAGACCTGCCCTTCTTCCTACTCTCTGGCTCTAAGCCGTTTCCAAGCACCCATGCCCTCATTCCCCTTGAAATGCTCAGGATTTTTGGCCTCAAGACCTGTTTATTATTTTTATAGTTGAGTGATTACCAGATATCTTAAGGGCAGTTCGTTCCTGATTCTTCAGGTACGTAGGTTGGTGGGCTCGCTGTGCCAGTTTTGGAGGAATGTTAGATCCTGCTGTAGTCTCAATGGGGTCTGAGCCAGCAAGCCAAGCTCATGCGTACTAGAAGCACAGCAGAGACAGGAGCTGAGGATCGATGCCCCAGGATGAGGCAGGTCAGACGGATGGACAGCTCAAAGCAAGGTTCATGGTTCACTCTTCAGTTCTCTGTGGCCCATCCTTGGTGAAGGCCGGCCGGCTCCCGGAGTCTTAGGGCTATAGAAAAGATGGGAGAGCTGGGCTGCAGGTTTCATCCCAGAAGCTGCAGCCACACCTCCTGACAGTCTGCCCTCCCCTCCCCACCTGAGGGATGCAGGTCTTGGAGTGAGGGGTGACAGGGGGGTGTTCCCTGCCACCATTAATCCAGCAGTTCCTTGATACACCAGCAACAAAGAAGGATGTAGGCGACTTCCTTCAGGGTTCGATACATGCCCTCCCACCCTGTGCCCATCTTAATGACAGGCACCTGGAGACCAGGGCCTCGAAGGGCATCTCTAAGAGAGAAGGGCAGGGCCTGGGTCAGGGGCTGCATTGGTGGCTTCATGTGGACAGCAGCTCAGCAGAAGGGTGTGGATGCTGCCTTTGGGTCCTTTTATTCACTGTCCCCACCCCCTCAGGCCTCATGACTAAAAACAAAGGCTCTAGGGTCTAGCAAAAGAAGGTTCTGGGCCACGGAGCAGGCTGAGTCAGCCTTTCAGACGGGGATGGTGGTTAGAAGGGCGGGCTTGGCCGCTCCATCCTTTATCCTCCACAGCCAGGAAAGCTCAACTTCCCTCCTTAGCAGGCAGTGCTTTGCCTGGTCGCCTCCTCTCCTTTGGTGAGCTCTGGCTGTGGTTGACATCGAGACTCATTCCTGACAGCTCCTTTCTAGTATGTTCTACCTTACCCCTGGGCTCCCAAGTGAGCATTGCCAGGTCAGAGCTGGCAGCCGCCCTTGACCTGGTAGCAGGAAGGCACAGCCAGAGCAACAGACACCAACAATGGGGTGTGTGTGAGGTACACTTTACTGACATGACAGGTTACCCCAGGCCAGCCCCCTTCCCTGTCTTGTCCCCAGCTCGTGTGAGATCACATTCGGGAATTCCTTTCCTCATCCTCATTCTCCAGTAGGTATGCTGGACGGTAGACAGGGTGTCCTCCTGGGCTCAAGTACTTCAGTGCCGGATTCTGCGTTGTGTTTTCCCGACTCCCCAGTGATGTGTACCTGGAGTGTTTGAAACAGGAGCACGTGGGTGATGTGTGGGCTCTCTCTATCCCAGCATCCTCTCACCCTCAACAGTCTTACCCTCTGTCATACAGGATGCAGTATGGGACAAACAGCTGCCGCAGAAACTCCCAGATGTTTTTGTAGGTCCAGTCCTGGGAAATGACAATCAGTCACTAGAGCTGTCCTTGGCCATACCTAATCACCGCCATCCCAGGAAGGGCCCATCCCAGGTACTTTTGTCCCCCTGGCCTCGAGGAAGGCTTGCTATCTGGATCTGTGTGGGCTAAGTAGAGAGCCAGAGGAAGTCCTTACCCTCTGCCTGACTCCGTTCCCAGGCACCTACGCCATATGGATGGCGAGGGGTGTGCTTAAGTCGGTCTAGAGCTTTCTGCCGTGGTAGACATGTCTAGCCACATGCTGCTTCATATTGCAGGATCCAAAATGTGGTCAGGATAACTTAACAAGTGAGTTGGAAAAATGGCCCAGAGGTTAAGAACACTGATTGCTCTTCCAGAAGACCCAGATTCAATTCCTAACATCTGCATGGTGACTACAATCATCTCTAACTCCAGTTCCAGGGTACCAACCCCTCTTCTGGCCTCCTCAAGCACTTGGTGTGCACACGATAGCCAGACACACATGCAGGGAAAACACCTGGACACATAAAATATTGGCTTAATTTTTTTCCTCCCCTTTCCTTCCTCTTTTCCTTTCTCTCTCCCTTTCTTCCTAGCAGGGTCTTACTGTGTAGCTCATGCAGTTCTCAAAATGGCCATCCTCCTGCCTTATCTTCCTGCCTGCTGGTAGTCGAGGTGTGTACTAGGCAAGTCTTACACATCCTAGGCTGGCCTTTTGCTCACTGTAGAGCTGGGAATGACCTTGAACTTCTGTCCTCCCAAGTCCCCAGTGATCTGGACCTACAGTGGTGATGGGCAGGCATGGTGGAAGAGACTGAACCCAAGGCTTTGTGCATCCAGGGAGCCACTTCACCACCTCAGCTATATCCTGGTGTTGTGTGGTACTGGGAATTGAACCTATAGCTTTGTACAAACAAGGCAAGGACTCACTCAAGCCCATCCCTGGCCCTTAGAACTGATTTTTAAAATTTATCTAATTAAAAAAAAATTACAGAGGCAGGCGGATTTCTGAGTTCGAGGCCAGCCTGGTCTACAAAGTGAGTTCCAGGACAGCCAGGGCTACACAGAGAAGCCGTGCCTGGAAAAACCAAAAAAAAAAAAAAAAAAAAAAAAAAATTACATTATGAATCACTTGCCATAAATTTCATCTTCTGAAAGTAAATAATTCAGGGCTTTTCTTTTCTTGAGTCAGGCTTTCACCCAGGCTGGTCTTGAACTCACACAATCCTCCTACCTTGGCCTCTCAGTGTTTTAATAATTTGTATTTTTTAATTTCTATTTTTGAAATAGCGTCTCATGGCTAGACTGTCCTCAAGCTCACATATAGCCAAGGCTTTCCTTGAACCTTAAAAAAATGTATTTATTTATTTATTTATTTATTTGTGTTTTTGTGGGGAGGCAGGGAATGTGTGAGGTCAAAGGGCAAGTTGTGGGAGTCAGTTCTCTTCTGCCATATCGGTCCTGGAGATAAAAGTGAGGTCATCAGGCCTGGCAGTAAGTGCCTTTCCTGGCCTTAAACTTCTAATTCTCCCAAAGGCTGGAAGTATAGGCATGAGGACAGGACTTTCAGACGTGCTGAGCCAGCACTATACCAAAGGAGCTACATCCTCAGCCCCACCATCTACATTTCAGGTCAGTTACAATTTAAATAGGAACAAATGGTTACTATCCTATTGGGTAGCACAGGCCCAGGTCACTGTTTTATCCACAGTGAGAAGCACAATGCCTGCCACTGAACTAGTGCTCAGTTCAATTGGTTAAAAGGATGAACGGCCAGCACTGCCTGCCTTGGGAGACTGGGCGCCTTGGCTCCTGCCTCCTCACAGCGGGCTTTGGGAAGGTGCAGGGATGGACGGGAGGCAGTCAGTCCTGTCTCATTACCAGCAGCGGGTTGATGCGCATGAACGAAGGCCAGCCAGGGTCGGTGGGGCTGAAATGGCTGAGGCTGCAGGAGTAGGGGTCAGTGCGTCGAGTGCCCATCAGGACGGCCTCCAGCTGGGGGTGCTTCTCCTGGAGCTCGCCCAGGGCCTGTTTCATGTTACCCTCAGCCTCTAACACCTGTAGATTATACCTTAGGGAGGAAGAGCCCAGAGATGAGGATCAGGGTAGATTCTACCAAGGCCAATGGGAGCCCAATCCTCTAGGTCCCAATACCTCTTGATGGTGTCCTGCAGAAACTGTTCCAACTCAGGGAAGGGCGAGATGCTATGAATGTACAGGATCTGGAGAGGTTTTGGAACATCAGGAAATTTTCTGGGGAGAGTAAGGATCCATAGACTTGCCAGTATGGAGAAGAAAATTGCTCTCCAGGGAGCTTAGTATTATTCTCTTTGGCCCCTGGGACCTAAAGCCATGCTCTCTCCCTCTTGACCTTACCCTGTCCATCCACTCTGTCCCACTCTGACCCACTTCCTGAGAAGCCCACACTGATCTTATCCTTTTGTTTTGAGGCAGGGTCTTGCTGCACAGCTCAGACTGTCCTGTAATTCATTGTGCCGCAGCTGGCCTCAAGTTTGCAGTATTTCTGCTTCAGCATCCTGAGGGCTGGGATTGCAGGTGTGTGCCAGTCTGCCTAGTTTGTTCTGATCTCAAACCTAAACATCAGTTCTGTTATTACAGGGTTAAAAAACTTCTCTTGTCCCAAGTTAAAAAAATAAACAAACAAACAAACAAACCCACTGAGTTTCATTGGCTTTTTATGTTGTTCAGGCTAGCCTCAAATCACAGCAATCTGCCTCTGTTGGGGTTGAAGGCATGCACCACCACAGCCAGCTGAGAATTTTTTTTTTTAAAAGATAGGACTTAAAAAAAACTCATGGACTAAAGAGTTCATTCAGCAGTTAAAAGCACTTGTTGCTCTTGCAGAAGATCTGGGTTCCATTCCCAGAATTCACATGATCACCCACAACCATCTGTAAGTCCTGGCACGGAGAATCCAACACCCTCTTCTGACTCACGCACTTACTAGGTGCTTACATATACAAAACACTCCCTAGGCTACCCTCCAGCTCCTGAGCTCAGATGAAGCAACCTCACTCCCTGACTGCTGGGGCTGCGACCATGCCAGGTTCTATGATTGCCAGTAAATCTCACCTCCCCAGCTGGACTGTTGACTTCCCTGGGGTTGACTACACACCTAGACCTGGGGTGAGACATATGCCAGATGTTCAATAAATATGGGGGAACGGCACTGACTGGTCACCTAGCTACTTTCCTCCCAAGCGCCACCTGTGCACCCTGTCGCTCTGCTCTCTGGGATCGGGAGCTGGAGAGGTTTCATGTAGGTCTTTCTGAGGCCTTAGCTCCCAGGGGTAGGCTTACCTCTGCACAGCTGCATGGAAGAGGTGCAGGAGGGCGGTGCAGTCCTTGCCTCCGTTGAAGCCCACACAGAGCTGGGAGAGGTGGTACTGAGCCAGGGCCGTCTCAATGGTCTGTAGGGCACCTGCTACCTTTTTCCCTAGACAAGACTCTGCCATGCGGGCAGGGAAGAGAACGTCAGGTAGGTAGACAAGAACGTTAGCAAGGTATACATGGCTCTCAAAGAAGTCATGTGACCCTTGCTTAAAGACGTCCATTACTGTCCTGATGTTCTGGGATTAAATCCAAACTCTCCCATGCTGTCCTGCATTGTCTGCCTCCCTGCCTGCTCTTCACCACCCCCCATCCCCATAAGACCCTGGTTTTAGTCTTTCCTCTGGGGCAGGGACTGAGGGGTGGGAGTATGGGCTGCTCTGGCTTCCCTTTGTCCTCTGTAGCTCCACCTGCTTTCTGCCAGTCTCTTTCCATAGTGTTAGCTCTGGCATACCTCCAGGTGCAACCAAATCCCCTTCTCTCAGTGCTCCTCATTTGTCCAGAGAACCCTGGTCCTCCCCCAGATTAAAGCTGGTATCTCTGGCGTGAAATTCTGGAATCCACTTCAGAATCACCTCTCACCCATAACCACCGGTTTACCAGCTAACCTGTTTTGTAGAGCACACCAGTTCTGACAAGCTATACCAAGCCTGACCCCTCAGCACACCACTGGTGAGAGGAGGTATCGATAGTTATTGGGGAAATGTATAGATCCAACAGCAACTCTCTTTGGCCTTTTCCTGCTTCTGTGGGAAGCCCTCTGAAAGTATTATTAAATCTAAAGGAGAAGGCTGGAGAGACGGCTCAGTGGTTAAGAGCACTGACTGCTCTTCCAAAGGTCCTGAGTTCAAATCCCAGCAACCACATGGTGGCTCACAACCATACGTGATAAGATCTGACTCCCTCTTCTGGAGTGTCTGAAGACAGCTACAGTGTACTCACATATAATAAATAAATCTCTTTTAAAAAAAAAATCTAGAGGAGAACCCAGACTCTGGACCACACTGGAGACTCCTACCTGACTCAGCGAGTTTGTATACAGCCTCACTAGCCTTCTCAACAGCATTGGGCAGGTAGGGGACCAGTGATCCCTGGGGCAGGCGTGCAGTCAGATAGGCCAGACATTCCTCCAAGGGCTCTTTCTCCTCAGAGTCTAGGATCAGCTTCACCTGAAAGTAGTTGCTGCTCCACTCAGGGTAGGAACCCAGGCTAAGCCTACGCCCAAAGTGGGCCTGAGCCTCCGACAGAATGGGGGCGATAGAGCCCTCTGACGCGGCCACATACAACTCCTTCAGGTGGAACTGCACAGCTGTGTTTTGGAATAGTCCTTTCAGTCCCTCCAAAGCTCGTCGCAGCAGCTCCGGAATTCCTGGGAAGAGGTAGACATTTCGGACAGAGACCAGCGGGAATCTGAAAGGGTGGCCAGTTCGAGGGTCGGTACCGTAATGCAGGCGGGCAGAGGAGGGCACCATCGACAGCTTCTCCCAGCCCTCCCCTCCTAGGGTTTTGATGGCTGCTTGGAGCTCAGGGTGTGGTTTGAGCTCCTCCCCAAAAGCCAGTGCCACAGCCTCAAAGGTCACATCGTCATGAGTGGGGCCAATGCCCCCCGCGGTGAGGACGTGAGTGAAACGCCGGGAGAATGAGGTGACCTCGGATGCAATGGTGGCTACTTCATCAGGTACAACAGAGACTCGGCAAACCTGGACCCCCAGGGAACGCAGCGTCCGGCAAAGAAAGTAAGTGTTGGTATCTTGTGTGTGTCCCTAGGGATTGGAGGAAGGATGAGACCGTCAGTGATGGGAAATGAAGGGCAGATGGGGAGGTAGTGACATCTGGCTAGTGATGGGGTGTTGGGTTTTGGAGGGGGAGCTGCCAGGGATCCTGGAATGGGAGTAAGAATGAGAAACCAATTTGAATGTAGAGAAGAAGGGATTTTCTTTTCTTTTTTTTTTTTTTTTATCCTCCCCCGCCCCCTGGCACTCCAAGAAGGGATTTTCTTTGGGGCTACTTGGCTATCTCTTCATCCTGACCTCACTTGGAGTTATAGATTTCATAGTCAGTTCTGCACTTTGACTTGACTCGATATAGACTCAGTCATTAATTTTGTGTGGACCTTTGGACTTGGTCACCAACCCCAACAGTTTCAGTTTTAGTCCCTGGCTTCAGGTTCATATTGGGCAGCCTCACCACATCCCTGGTTATTTTGCTCAGTGGCATCCCACATGCAGTTACAGTCAGTTAGACCTTTCATTTCTGTTATCTCCACTTCTAAAACCCCTCCTATTATCTTCTCTCCTCCACATTCTCACCTCCTTAGCATCTTTCTCCTGGGTGATGCTGACAGCCTCCAGGCCAGCACCCAGCCTCCCATCTCCCCGCCTCAAACCCCAGCATCCCACCCCCCAGCCCTTAATCCTCTCCACTATGCTCTGCTCCCTGCCTTATAAGTAATCTTTTCAATGCGTCACTGTGTTTGCTGAATCACTTCTGTGCTCAGAAACATGTTGGCTCCAATCGCATACAGAATAAAGTTCAAATTCTT
Organism: Tokudaia tokunoshimensis; assembly: GCA_036184795.1. Taxonomy (NCBI): domain Eukaryota; kingdom Metazoa; phylum Chordata; class Mammalia; order Rodentia; family Muridae; genus Tokudaia; species Tokudaia tokunoshimensis. The sequence goes on along the minus strand of BTHU01000003.1, from coordinate 70,028,026 downwards.
TTGCAATCATTAAAGCTGGCTGGCTATACTGTGTGCCCGGTCTTCTCTCCTAGCCTTCACTTCTACTTCTCTCTCTACAGAGGGATGAGTAGTCAAAGAGTTTGTGTTGGACCCTGTTTCAAAATAAACATAAATGGAAAGTTAGTGTTCTGGAGCCGAAGAGCGGGCTGAGTAGCCAAGAGTGCTTGCTGCTGTTCCAGAGGACCCAAGCTTGGTTCCCAGACTGGTTGGGCAGCTCATAACAGCTTTAAGTCCCACTCGAGGGAATCTATAACTTCTGACTTCTGTGGGCACTTCCCCACCTCCACATACAGATATATAAACATAAATAAAAATCTTTAAGCCTGGCATGGTGGCACACATCTTTAATCCCAGCACTCCATCGGCAGAGGCAGGTGAATCTTCAAGGCCAGTCTGATTAACATAAAAAGAGTTCAAAGCCAGCCAGGGATACCCAGTCAGATTCTGTCTCAGAAAAAAGTTTGTGCTCTGGAGTAAGGAAGAATTGGGCTAGAATCCCATCTCTACCACTATTTTCCTTTTTATTTATTTTGAGACAGGGTTTCTTTGTGTACCCCTGGTTGTTCTGGAATACCAGCTATGTAGACCAGGTTGATCTCAAAGTTACAAAGATCCACTTGCCTCTGCCCCCCCATGTGCTGGAGGTAAAGGCATGTGCCACCTTGCTCCTAGGACTTTGTAGGCTTGTGACTTTGGGTAAGTTTCTTAACCTCTTTGAGGCAGTTTCATCATGTATAGAGATCTGTAATAAAAACCCCAACTTCATGGAATTGTTGAGGTTTGTAAGGTCACATGTGGTGTAGTAAGTGTAGACCAGCCTCTGGTAGACACTAAAAAAGATCAGAATAACTATTACTGTTGCAAACCTATGCTTGCCAATCCTCTAACAACACCCTGGCCCTTCAGAATAGAGTCCTTTCTTCTAGTACCTTCCTTCTAGCTTGCCTATCCAGTCTGCTGAGCTCCTTGAATAACTTCCAAACATGTGGGAAACACGTCACATACACCTGTGCTTCCCCTACTCACTGTGCCTCCTGTAACTTGTTATGTGGCTACTCTGCCCCCCCCCCATCATACTTCGTGGCAAGTTGTAGGAAAGTTATTATCCATCTTTCAACAGAAAAACTCAATGGGAGGGTCACTTTCCCTCCAATATGTTAGAACAAGAAAGGGGATGCCCACTTGGGTTTCCCGCCTCTCACTGGAAAGAGAGTCCCCAGCAAAAGAATGCCACACTCTTCCCCTCTTCCATTCCAGACACACCTTGAGGATCTCATCTCCAACAATGATGATGCCTGCTGTCACGCTGCGGCCTGGTCCTGGGGGCAGTTCAGTGGCCCTAGATGCCATGGTCCTGCCCTCTGTGCTCTTTTGCAAGACTTTCCAGTAGCCACTCAGAACCCCAAATTGGGGCCGTAAGTACTGAATGGCCGCCAGGTCTACAGGATGCTGGAGGCCATTCCCTGAGTACACAGGAAGCCTGGAAGAGCCAGAAAGGACAGTGAAGATGGCAGCAGTGTACCTCCTTCCTTCTGAGAGGAAGGAAGGCTCAATCTTCTCTAGTCACCTTTACTCCAGCCTTTTTAACATATTCTTAAGCTCCAGGTTCCTAAAAGCGTCTCGATTCCTATTCCTTGAAAGTGCCATGTTGCCGGGCAGTGGTGGCGCACGCCTTTAATCCCAGCACTTGGGAAGGCAGAGGCAGGCGGATTTCTGAGTTCGAGGCCAGCCTGGTCTACAGAGTGAGTTCCAGGACAGCCAGGGCTACACAGAGAAACCCTGTCTCGAAAAACCAACCAACCAACCACCCAACCAACCAACAAACAAACAAACAAACGAAAGTGCCATGTTCAGGCTGGAGAGATGGCTCAGCGGTTAAGAGCACCGACTGCTCTTCCGAAGGTCCTGAGTTCAAATCCCCGTAACCACATGGTGGCTCGCAACCATCCATAAAGAGATCTGACACCCTCTTATGGAATGTCTGAAAACAGCTACAGCGTACTTACATAAAATAAATAAATAAAAATAATGGTTTAAAAGTGTCATGTTCTCTCAAGACCTACCACTTTAGATATTTCCGTCTGCCGAGGAGGTCTAAAATTTGCTCTATCTTGGGTACCTGCACCTTTAAATGTCTCTTCTCTTCGGATCACCTGTCCCTTTAAATGTCTACCTTATTCTGGGCCTTTGGGTCCCTTTAAATGCATTTCTTTCCTCCCTCCGCCACTGACCAGGACCCTTTCTATCCCGAAATCTGTTTTTCTCACCGGGCTTCAGATCACTGATCTTGTATCATTCCACCTCTATTTTGCCCCCAGCACAGGGTCATTCGCTCTTTCCTTTCCGCATGTCCTAGGACAGCTTCCGTACTCAAAGTCCCACCTTACAACGCTTCATGTTGATTGGCTATTCTCGCCGTCGCTCACTCTAACCAATGATACTATTGGTCTAGCTGGCAATCGCTCACGCGCCTCATGTAGGCGCTTAAGGAAATGCTAAGTTGTTATTGGCAACACCGCGTAGTCATCACTGCCGGAAATAAAAATAGAGGCCTGGCCTTAGCCATGGAAGGCGGGACTTAAAAAGTTTGGTACCGAAAGGAGAATTTTAGGAGGTGCTTTAAGGACTGTCGGGTGCTGCTTTGTAGTACTAGAAGAAAACGGTCTGTTTCTGTTTCATTCAAATATTAAAAAACAGTTCCAAACAGAGCCCCAGTATATAGCCCTGGAAGTAACTTGTTTATACAGATCAGCCTGGTCTCGAATTGCCTGGGGAGTGGAGGGATTCAAAGCGTGCATTACTATACTTTGTTACATCACATTTCTTTTTCTATCTCTCTCTCTCTCTTTTTTAAACATTTATGTATCTACTTATTTATTCTATGTGAGTACCAGAAGCGAGCATCGGATCCCATTACAGATGGCTGTGAGCTACCATGGGGTTGCTGGGAACTGAACTCAGGACAGTTTTCTTTTTCTTTTCTTTCTTTCTTTTTCTCCTCCTCCTCCTCCCTCTTCTCTCTCTCTCTCTCTCTCTCTCTCTCTCTCTCTCTCTCTCTCTGTTTTTTCGAGACAGTGTTTCTTTGTAGCCCTCCCTCTCTCTTTCGAGATAAGGATTCTCTGTGTAGCTTGGCTTTCCTGGAATTCACTCTGTAGACCAGGCCTATTCACTCCTCCTGCCTCAGCCTCCCAAATTCTGGAATTAAAGGTGTGCACAGCTTTGCCTCTTAAATTTGAGAAGGTGAAGGGCATGTTATTAGCATTAACAATGGGGAGTGAGCTTCAGGGTGTGGAACCTTCGTTTGCTTCTAATATAAACGGAAAAACTACTTAAGCTTCTTTGACACTAAAAATTAAAAACCCTTTCCTGCCACACCTGTCACCGGAAGAACATCACTTTCCAATGATGGCCCCCTGTAGAGGGGTAAGTAGAATAGCTTGCACTCCCTTTGGGTACTCATAACATCCTATCTCATTCCTTCAGTGCCCCTCCACCCTTTGCTTTGCTGGGAAAAATAGCTTAATCATCTGGGATTTCTTTTTTAAAGGTTTTTACTATTATTTTATGACTGGGAAGGACAGCAGTGTCACAGCACACATGTGGAGGCCAGAGGACAACTTTCTGAGCCCCTTCTCTCTCACCTTTACGTGTGTCCTGGAATCCAACCCAGGTAGTCCAATGTGGGTGGCCCTGCCTTACTCTTACCTGCGCAACCACCTCACTATTCCTAGATATTATGGTGTGTAAGTTGTGATCCAGTAGGTTTGGATGGGGTCTGAGATCTACATTTCCCCTGGGATTTTCTGTTGTGACTTAAGATGCATGCTTGCTAAACCACAACTGGCCATATTTTACTCCACAATATCTTTTCAATTAAATATGCTCTTGTTACCTGTGGGGAACGTGTTGGCAGTATAGCTTTGTGTTAGAACACTGGTCCAGCATTGTGAGGATCTGGATTCATATCCCAGGGCTGAAAGAGTACCCAAAGTGAGTACAAGGTACTACTCTACTTACCCCCTCTCTACAGGGAGCAATCATTGGAAAGTGATGTTCTTCCTGTGACAGGTGTGGCAGGAAAGGGTTTTTAATTTTTAGTGTCAAAGAAGCTTAAATATATTATTAATATAATAAATATATTATTCATTGGATGCAGGTTCAGAAAGGTGAAGGAGTATCACACAATCTTAAAATGTTACAGTGAATGTAAGACCAGCCTTCAGTAGTAAGTCCTGTGGGGTTTCCTTAGTTTAAAGGGGGTGGGGGGGTGAGTGGTTAGGGGAATGAGTGTGACTAGAATGTATTATATACTTGTTTGAAACTCTTAAACTAGGAGTGGTGATACAAATACCTTTAATCTTAGCATTCAGGAGGCAGAGGCAGGTGGATCTAAATTTGAGGCCAGCCTGGTCTACAGAGTGAGTTCCAGACCAACCAAGGCCACACAGTAAGACCCTGCTGCAAAATGTGCAAATGATAATTTTTTTAAAAGATTTATTATTATATCTAAGTACGCTGTAGCTGTCTTCAGACACACCAGAGGAGGGTGCCAGGTCTCTTTACAGATGTTGTGAGCCACCATGTGGTTGCTGGGATTTGAACTCAGGACCTTCAGAAGAGCAGTCAGTGCTCTTAACCACTGAGCCATCTCTCCAGTCCAGCAATAATTTTTAAAAGAAAATATTTATAAGCATAAAACATCACCAAAACCACACTAAACATCTATTTGCTTAATGACTTACTGCTAATATGTGGTATTTTTTTATTGTGTTAAAAGTGCTCTCTGACTTCTTCCTAAACAAATGTTCTAAGTTTTGAAGTGCTTGGTAGAACCACTGGACTTTGAACACATTGCTGAGCCCATTTCTCAGATTCCATGCAACAGTGTGCCCGGAGTCTGCACTCTGTGCATTTCCAGGTGATGAGGATGCTTTTAGGTTTGTGAGTTCAGAGAGGTGTGGGTTGGAGAGATGATTCAGCAGTGAAGAGCACTTGTTATGTGTTAGAGGACCTAGGTTGGGTTCACAGCGCCCACATGGTAGTTTACAACTATAACGGAGTGAGTTCCAGGCCAGCCAAGGCCCGGCTCTGATGCCCAGCCATCACATGGTGAACATATGATGTGAGGACAAAACCCCGATACAGTACGAACCTGAAGCTGGGCATAGTGGTGACAGCTTCAGTCTCCGCGCTTGAGAGGCAGAGGCAAGGCCAGTCTGGTCCACACAGTGAAAGCCTGTCTCAAAACCAAATACATCTTAAAAAAGAAAGTTTTAAAATGTCAGTTGAACTAGGAATAAAAGACAAAAACAACAGTGACAATCTCTCTTACATAAGGAAATGTAAAATAATTTACTTGGAGACACAAGAATTCATAAATTGCGTGTGTTTGTGTGTCCACGTGCCATAGCACAGCTATGGTAGTCGGAGAACAACCTACGTACAGTACAGCTCTCCTTGCGCCCTTGGGGCAACGTGGTGGCCGGGATGCCCACTTGCTAAGCCGCCTTTTAAAAGTTCTTAAATTTGTATGTGTATAAATGCTTTGCCTACATGTATTTGCACCATGTGTACAATTTTGGAGTTGTGCGTGGCTGTGAGCTGCCACATGGGTGCTGGGAACCAAAAGCAGGTCTTTTGCAAGAGCAACCAGTCCTCTCAATCACTAAGCCATCTATCTCTCTTCCCATCAACCACTGTTCTCAAACAGCTAGTTGAGATCTTTTTCTTCTCAAAGCTTAGTGAATAACTACTGGCTTGACATTCTTACACTCAATTCTCCACTCCAGAATTTTTTTCTAAAATCCTTTTTTAAAAAATTATTTATTTATATGAGTACACTATCACTGACACACTAGAAGAGGGCATCAGATCCCATTACAGATGGTTGCGAGCCACCATGTGGTTACTGGGAATTGAACTCAGGACCTTCGGAAGAGCAGTCAGTGCTCTTAACCACTGAGCCGGCTCTCCAGCCCCCCTTTTTTAAACTTATGGGTGAGAGTATATGCCGGGTGTGTTTGATCTCTGTAGAGACCAGGAGAGGGTGTTCAGTCTCCTGGAGTTGGAGTCTCAGGTGGCTGTGAGCACTTCAACATGGTTGCTGGGAATTGAACCCAGGTCCTTTCAAAGAGCACTAGTGCTCTTAACTGCTGAGCTATGTCTTCAGCCCATGCCAAAGCATTACTCTAGGAACAACTGGTGGCCTCAGTACTTGAAGTACAGCTCCAGCCATTACTCACAGAGGCTGGAGTCCTATGTCGCACTTCATCCCTCTCCCATGTCTTTGCATGCTCTTCAGATGTTGGGACTGTGTAACTGACAACATGACCGGACTGTGTACAACAGTTCATCTGCTTTGATGGGACAAGGTTGTACCAATAAAATCATTATCTTAGGCTAGTAATCAGTGAAATACATTTCAGTGGATGTTTCTTTACAGCAAGTCCAATTAAAATAGATTATAAATTAGTTATTGTAATAGTCAACTAAGTCTCACTACTGCAATGAGCCAAGTTTCCATTATCCACCTGAAGGGTATAGAATCAGAATGATTCTATAGTGGTTGCAGGAGGGGGGTATGGCTCAGAGGGAATGAAGGGGTGGGGAGTACATGACGACACAGGGATAGGACGATCTTATAACCACAGCATTAAGATTATAAAAAAACTTCCTTTAATCAAGGCTTGTAATATGGAAGAGATTTGTCAGATAAAATGGAAAGTTTCCAATACATTGAAACATAAATCCATACGTCATCATAAATACAATACCCAATATTAAAAACCACAACAGCAGATTCCCACCATCCCTGTAACAGCCATGATCTGATTTCACATGCTTCTGACAGATGGCAAATATGGCCTGCTGGATACCGAGCACACTAGGGCTTTGAGGTCACACTCATCCGACAGGGATGTGGCATCAGTGGCTCAACTCCAGAAGCAAAGCAGGTACCAGCACATTCAAAAAGTGTATCCTTTACATATCAAAGTGAGAAATAAGAAAGCAACGCGGTCGGAAAGATGGTAGGGACTGAGGACAGCTGTGTAAAGCTCCAGGCCGGAAGGCGGTTCGCCGGCTTCATTTCTTTGGCTTCTTGGGCAGTGGCCGCCGAAACAGTAAGATGTGGGGTTCTGGAAGAATCAGTGAAATCTGAGAATGAAACTCCCAGCATTCCGAGCAGTCAACAGTGCAGTGCTCCTGAGTGCTACTCACTCTTCACACCGCATGCAGGTGGACTTTCTGGCCTTTCTGCCACACACAGAAGTTAACATAGAATTGCCTTTGCTTATTTGGAACAGATCCAGTGATTTGCAGTGGCCATAACCCCACTTAAAAAGAGTCCCGTCTGACTCACTAGAAGGCTGCAGTTATTTTTGTTTCTTTCCAAGCAGGCTCGTCCCCCATCTGCCAACATGGCCTACTCATTGTCACTCTGGTCCCTTTGCATATTGAGTGAAAGACCCATCAATGACGGGTGCCCTCCTCCCTCTACTGCTCCGCTCTGCAATCCTCCTAATTTCCACTGACCTGGTTCATGGATCATATAGTGGACCCATCCCTGACTCTGCTGAACGCCGAGATTTCTCCATTCAGATTCAGACATCAGATGGGTTTTAGGGACCAGCTTGGCTATGTCCTTAGGCAACATGACATGCCTGTAACAGAAACATGGGGTGTGAGTGAGGACTGTGTCAGAGCTGTTGGTCTGTTAGACACTGACCTCCACACAAGGAGAAACAGAGAAAGAAGTGCCGAGTGTGGTAAATGTGCGATGCTTCAGGTACTCAGGGACACCGCAGGAGGATTACCAGGAGTTTGAGGCTATCCTGGGCTACAGAGAATCTGTGAAAATAAGTAACTAGCCCAGTGTGGTGGTGCACTCCTTTAATCCCAGCACCAGGCGGGTCTCAGTTTAAGGCCAGCCTGGTCTACAGGGCAAGTTCCAGGACAGCCAGAGCTGCAGATAAACCCTGTCTCAAACACACAAAACCAAACAACAAACAAACAAAAGCCAAGAAAGCAAAACCAAAATAAAAACACCCATGGGGTTTGTCCATTTTCATAAGTTATTAAGAACACAAATGAACAATGATGGGTAGCTCCTGGGTGTGCGACACTGATGGCATTGTCTCTCCTCTGACCACAGGCCTTCTGGTCCTCTAGCTGATTACCCATTCTGCCCTTTCTAGAACTGCATGGAGAGGAAGGTCTGTAATGGGCTTGGGGATGGAACAGGTATGAAGACAAACATGTAAATGTTCATACTTCCAGGGGATGTGCTACCATACTTGGGAAATCCCAAGCTTCCCAACCAAAAGTTTACGGCAAAAAAATTACCTGGCTTGACTCAGACTATCTCAAGTAGACTTAGTTTATCATGCTCAGTGAAGATGTACTAAACGCTTCCTTTGTGGTAATAACAAGAGCTCCACCCCGTAACTGTAGTCCAAATGTTAGAACTTCCATTGTAACCTGTCCCAGGCTAGCAATTGAGACTCTGATGCACAGAACCAAAAAAGAAAAAAAAAACAACCCAAACAAACCCCTCCTTTAAACAAAAATGCCACCGCTAAGCTGGAGTTAAAGCTTCTTGGGGATGAAGCCATTCATTTCTCCTGCCATGCAAATAAATGCTCTAAGTGTAACATTGTTACAGACATGGAAAACAACTGAGCACAAAAGTTAACTGGGTCCAAAAAGCATGTGGCTGTTTATCCCATCCTGTAACAAAGCAGCCAGTCAGGCTTGGTTTCTGAGGCCCAGGTGACTGTTTACAGCTCTCAGTCAGGCTTGGTTACTGAGGCCCGGGTGACTGTCATACAGCCCTGAGTCAGGCTTGGTTTCTGAGACCCAGGTGACTGTCTACAGTCCTCAGTCAGGCTTGGTTTCTGAGGCCCAGGTGACTGTCGTACAGCCCTCATCCAGGCTTGGTTTCTGAGGCCCGGGTGACTGTCTACAGCCCTCAGTCAGGCTTGGTTTCTGAGGCCCAGGTGACTGTCATACAGCCCTCAGTCAGGCTTGGTTTCTGAGACCCAGGTGACTGTCTACAGCCCTCTGGGGTTCTTCTTGCCAATAAAGGACACTTGTGTTTTGTCAATACACACCCCAAATTTCCAGGGTGTCTGAAGTAGGACACGTTTAGAGATACAGAAAAGCTAGTTTTCATTTCATGTTCTCTAAGGAGAAATGGTACAAATTAGGAGGTACTAGAACTGGTACAGACCAGTGTATCGAACCTTTGTAGAAGCTTGTCTTCCCTCAGTTTAAATTCATGGACAAGGTACTTTCACAAATGTTTGCATATTTGGTGCAAGAATTTCTTACAGTTCTTGGCCGATAGCCAGCATTTAGACTGTCTAACGACTGCACGAGTTGTTCTCTCTTCCCTGTGTTCTAAGGATCTCATCTCAGGAGTCTCCTCTAGCAGAGTTTCCCTAGCCTTCCCCCGTTCCTTACATTTGTACTCAGCTGTCACATTCTTTGGCGGGTCAGTTTATTCCATGGACTTTTAAGTCTGTCCTAAGCACTAGCCATGCATTAATTTGCACTTTATTGTCTTGAGACAAGGTTCCATTCTGTTCTGCAGCCTCACCTTCCAGAATGCTGAGATTAAAGGTGTGAACTACCGTACCAGCTTGCCTTGCACATTCACAGAACTCTTGAAGCCTTTATGCACGCCGTGAATGCTCAAGTATTTGAAAGATATCTACCTACGTCCACAGTCTTCATGCCATTCCAAGTCCTGTAAGCTCCTATCTAAAATAAGGCTGACAACCACTCCTCTTTTTCATAAACTAATAACCACCAGCACTGAGGCTCTCTTAGAACTGTCCTTTCATCAAGAGCACGAAACTTTCAGTTCTGCACTGGCTACCTTCTTTCTCCTAGCAAACTTCGAGATTTCAGTAACACGAGCAGTTCCTATTAGGGAAATTAACTTGCCACAAAAAAGTTGTGCTAGTGATGTGAATTCCCAAAGGTGAAACTGATCAGAACTACAACACGCTTCTATTGAACAGCCGGCCAACTCCAAATTCCCTTTCATTGTTTTACAACCTCCGTCCACCTTATGCGCATGTGCTTTGCTGCTGCACCCAATCCCACCCCCACCCCACTCCCCGCTAATCTCTTGCGCACGCGCCGGTTCTACACTGTTTCCCTCCCCACCCCCCACCCCCGCCTCCCTCTCCGGCCTAGGTAACTAACTCCTCGTGTGCTCTCTTTTGTCAAGGCGCACAACTTGGCTGTAGTCCCCGCGCCGGCACTAACCGGTACTCGAACTCCTCGTCGTCGTATTTGTCCGAATAGTAGATTTGTTTGTGAGACATGATTGCTCTGCCCGAGGGCGCTCAGCCCCGCGCCGCTGGCCTCCAGACAACTCCCAGCAGCACGCGCTCCCACCCTCTTTGGCCTCGCTTTCAAACACACCGCCCGCACTTCCTATTGGTCTCTTCAACCAAAGGCGGGACAACTCCATTTTGAAGTTCTCGATTGGCTTGCATTGGCGTCTCCTCAAGTCGTAAATGGAGTGCAGTGCTCAGGTTTCTGAAGAATGAGCTGGGTCAAACTAGGATTCTTATTGGCTCTCACTGCGCCCCTTGGGCCTGCTCGCACAGTCATTGGCCAGCGTTGGAAAGCACACGGGTAAAGGAGGGACAGCGAGGTAGGGGGTCAGGGGTTAGTGAGGCCGGAAGTGAGTGTAATAAAGTTTGTCTGGGGAGGCCCAGGCCGGGGTGAAAGTTAGGGCGGTGACTTAAGCAGACAGTTGCGTGATCCGGAACCAGATCGGCCCGCGGTGCGGTGCGGAGACTCCATGCGACCCTGGTAAGTGTAGACTTTCTCTCTCTGGCGACCCACTTCTCTTCCACCCCGGAACCCCTCTCCCAGGACCCTACTTCCGGTCTTGCTGTATAAGTCCCGCCCCCGAGACCCCTCTCCGGAAGTCCCACCTTCCAACTTCAGGGGGCTCCCTGAACCCCGACTTGTCTCTTCTTATCGCGACCACACCCTGCGGTCTTACTTCCCTGGGAATCCCACCCCCAGACATGTTTCCCATAAGATTAGTCTTTCTAGTTCTCTGAAACTGCCTCTTCAGGATTCTCGGCTAAACCTAGTCTATCAAAAGCCTGGCATCCAAAAGGGGGAAAACCTTGCTTTTGAAAGAACGATTTGACTATGTAGAAGTGACGCCTTCTGGGACCCCGCCCCTTTGGGACCCGCCCCTTCCACTGTCCACGTCTGATCCTGGGAATGTGCCGCACTCCTCGTTCGGGACCTCGTCCCCTCAGGGTTCTCCTTCCTGTTGGGCTTGGGTTCTTGCCGCAAAACCCCGGTGTTAAATTCCGGACGTTTCATCCGCCTCTATATCCCTCTCCTTGTTTTAATCTTTGGGCTTAATTTTCTAGAAAATTTTCTAACTTTCTTAATTTTCATACGGTGGGAGGTTGAAATTTGTGGTTGTAAGGAGTGAGCTTATTGGCAGCGTCGTTTCTCCCTTCAGTGACCTCCGAGAGTGAATTAAGTTGAAGGGGCTGAGTTTCGTTTACGGCTGCAGAGTGGATGAGACTCTTGACTCCTCTCTGGGGCAGACCCCATCTCAAAGACAGCTATAGATGGCACCTTCCCATGCCTGGGATTGGACTAAGCATTGGTTTGTGTGAGCCTAACAGGAGTCAAAGTCTGCTGTCAGAAGAAAAACTGTTTTGGAGACAGGAGTAGGAGTTCGTGTCCTTTCCGTTGTTTTGATAAGCCCCCTCCCCCTAACCAGATACTGTGGTTTGGCATTCATCCTGGCTCCTCTTGACTAACCTTCCCTTCCCTGCTGGAAACATTCCTTAGGCGTTCGCCATTTCCTGCCGCTCCAGCTTCCTCCCTGCTGAGCTGAGGTGTTTAACGGGGCTCTCCTCCTGCCCCCACTGCCCAGCCTTTGGTTCAGTAGGCAATCTCTAAGCAAATTTGAAGGCTTGTGTTTACTTTTTCTTCCAACTGTGCGCACCTGTTGATCATTCCTGGCCTTTGGATCCGAAAGCCCCACAGAAAACCATCTCTCAATATGACGTCATGGTGTGTGGTTGGGAGTGTAAGGCTGTGGCAGGTTTTGTCCTCTTGTGCCTAAGAGCTGAGGTCTTAGCAAACAGAATGACAGAATTTCTTTTCAGGAAGAGACGTGGTGATCAGTAAGTTTTCCTGGGATGGGGACTAAGGACAGGTGAAAGAATGAAGCGTGGTATTTAAACTGCTTTAAGTGCTACTACTTGGGAGGCAGAGGCAGGAGACTGAGTCTCTGTAAGTTCGAGGCCAGCCTGGTCTACAAAGCAAGTTCCAGGGCAGTCAGAGTCTTTACACAGATAAACACTGTCTTGAAAAACAAAAAACAAACAAAAAAGTATCTTTTACTTCTCGTATTTGGTTACTTTTTTTTAAGGGAATAAAACGATAGTTTATTCTGGAGCTATTTTGATTGGTCACTTTCTTTAACTTCCTGAATGGCCTTTAGCAGAGCTGTGGCAGGAAACTGTGGGCAAAGAAACACGGGTTTAGTATTATTATGCACTTATGGCCAGATTCCAACTTCTGATATCCCTTTCTCCTTCCTGCCCTTATTAACACAGATTTGTTTATGACCCTATTATCCCTTTGTGGCTTGTAGACCCCAGTTCTGTTTCTTTCTCCTACCTCCAAGGCCAACTCTCTCACTAGTATGAGGTATACTGTCAGGTGAGGTTTACAGCCAAGGGTTGGCTGGATCTCTCTATATCCTCTAGGGCTTTCCTCACTAGGCCTCTGCGAGAGCCCCACTCCACCCCGCCCCGCCCCACAAGTCTTTTGGTCCTTGGTGACTTGTAGAAACGGGCTTGCTCTAGCTCTTGCCTGATAGCCCCCAGATGCACCACCTAAATTGGCCTCTATTCCTATTTCAGCTTTGTCTTTCCTCTTGGCCTGGCACTGTACCCACTGGGACTACTTTCCCTCCGTGGTTCTCTACTGTGGTCCACAGCTGTGGTGGTGAAGGATGCTAATGGCCCCGGTTCCCTGGGGCTAGCACCTCACTCACTGTATGGTGGGGGTGGGGGTGATCTGGGCTAGAGGGTGAGGAATTCAGGTCCTCAGCCAGGACTGGAAAGGAAATGCTAAACTCTAGGGGACCCCCCCCCCCCGCAGCTTCTGTTTCCTTCCTATCCCTCCCTGTCTTCCTGCTCTCTTTGGCTTGCCCACGTCGGTTTGGATTGATCCAGAGTTTCTCTTAACTCCTTCCTTTCCTTTTTCTCTTTTGCTTATTCCATCTTTCTTTCCTGCCTGGCCTCCTCCTTCCCAGACAGATTACTAGTTGTTTGTATTGGGCTGGGAGAGTGGCCTGGCTAGCACAAATTGTGTGGGGAGGTGTCTCAGCCCCTCTGAGCCTGTGAGTCAGCACTGTCCTGGGGATTGGTCTCTCTCCTTAGTTCCCCGCCCCTGGGGAGGAGCCAGTAAGCTCTGGGTCCAGCCTGTACTCCTCAGCCAGAAGAGGTTTCCAAGCTGGGCTGGGCAAGGATGTGGTCTGAAACTCTCTAGGTCTGGGTTGGGAGAGCAGAGGTCATTTGTCCTTCGCCTCCCCAGGTCATCTGTTATCACCGGGCTGCCGAGGTCAGACTAGGCTAAGGGCCTGGGGATGCCCTCTGCCTGGCCCCCTTGCCTGCCTTGGCAGGGGGGCCGGGCCGGGCAGCAGCCCCCCTTCTCACCCCAGCCATGGATCTTCTACCCCCCAAGCCGAAGTACAACCCACTTCGGAATGAGTCTCTGTCATCGCTGGAGGAGGGGGCTTCAGGGTCCACCCCACCGGAGGAGCTACCTTCCCCATCAGCCTCATCCCTGGGGCCCATGCTGCCTCCTCTGCCGGGGGACGATAGTCCGACCACCCTGTGTTCCTTCTTTCCCCGGATGAGCAACCTGAAGCTGGCCAATCCTGCTGGGGGGCGCCTGGGGCCTAAAGGGGAGCCAGGAAAGGCTGCTGAAGATGGGGAAGGGAGTGCAGGGACGGCCCTCCGGGACTCAGGCCTCTTGCCCCTCCTCCAGGACATGAACAAGCTGAGTGGAGGCGGCGGGCGCAGGACTCGGGTAGAAGGGGGCCAGCTGGGGGGCGAGGAGTGGACCAGACACGGGAGCTTTGTCAATAAGCCCACACGAGGCTGGCTGCATCCCAACGACAAAGTCATGGGACCTGGGGTTTCCTACTTGGTTCGGGTGAGTGCACATCCCCCTTTCACTCCCTCCCCTATGCCTTCCAGTTCCTCTGCTCACTCCAGATTTGCTGGGACTTCCTGCTCTTCCCCCAGCAACGTTTGTGCCATTCTCTTAATTCTTAGACCTGGAGCATTACTGCTCCAGTTCTCTGCCCTTAATTTAGCCTGTGAATCTTGTGCCTTTCCTCCTTTGGTCCCCACCTCCCAGTTTACACAGTGCCCAAGTACATCTGAGGCTTTTAGTGAAAGTTGAATGAAAATTACTTCTTGATTCTTCCCTCTAGACACCTCCCTTCTAGAGGTGTCACTCCATCCCACCCAATGCCTGCCACTCCTCTCACAATCTCCCCGTGAAGATTGTGAAGGTCCTCTTTTGTGTGTTTCCTCTTTCCCCTTAGCCATGCACCCATGGGGTGGTAGCCCCCGGCCAGTAGGAAGACTTTACTTTCCTTAGGGACTAAGGACTACATGAGGCAAAACCCTAGAACCTTCTGCAAAGGGCTGGCAAGGGTGGGGTGGGGGAGGGGGACAGCTGATCCATTCTTCCCTCCTTCCCTACAGTACATGGGTTGTGTGGAGGTCTTACAGTCGATGCGAGCCCTTGATTTCAATACCCGGACTCAGGTCACCAGGTCAGTGGAAAGGCAGGTGTATTGTAGTCTTGGGCTTACTGAAGTTAGAGAAATCTCTAAGGGGGAGGAGGAGGCTGGGCATTTGGTGGTGGTGCTGATGGTGACTTCTCATGGGTGGTCAGAGAACTGAAAGTTACAGCAGTAAGTCTGACTGGAAGCCAGCTCTGGTCTGGAGCACCACCGGCCTTGGAGATTGTGGGAAGATGGACTAGAAAGGCAGGGGTAGGAGGTTGCTGATGCTTTGGGGAAGGCAATGGAACACTCAGTAGCTGGGAAGAGGTGGGGCTATAGCCATTGAGGCCTTAACCCAATCAGCCAGGAAGCGGCCCCTCGGTGTCATCAAATATTAAAGGCCCTTAATTCAATCCACCACGACAAAGAGCCTGGAGTGCTCTGGGACTCTGGCCTGGTCTTCCCTTCCCCCAGCTCTGTGGCAGCCCCAGCCAGGGGGAGGCCCGTGGTGGTACTGAGTACTCCTGTTTCTCCAGGGAGGCCATCAGTTTGGTGTGTGAAGCTGTGCCTGGTGCCAAAGGGGCGACAAGGAGGAGAAAGGTATATGTGGTGGTTGGGGCTGGGTAGTGGAGGCAGGTGGAAGGCACGTGCAGGGCACGGCAGCCGGACGGCCGGACGGACAGGCGGGTGTTTCCTGGTGCTGGGAAAGCTCAGATTCTGAGACTTTGGGCCCTTTCCTAGCCTTGTAGCCGCCCACTCAGCTCTATCCTGGGGAGGAGTAACCTGAAGTTTGCTGGAATGCCAATCACTCTCACTGTGTCTACCAGCAGCCTTAACCTCATGGCAGCAGACTGCAAGCAGGTGGGTAGGGCTGCTGAAAGGGACCGGGATAGGTACGGGAGCATCAAGTGGGGATCAGAGACAAAAGCTTGGAGTCCTCAGGAGCAAGTGGAGAGTCAAGGGGAAGAAGTTAGAAAGGCTGAGGAGAGTGACATCTTTTATCCAGCACTCAAGAGGCCGAGGCAGGTGAATGCCATTGACTTCCAGTCAGGGCTACATAGTGAGACCTTGCACTTCACCCCACCAAAAGAAGAAAGAAATCAAGACCAAGAGAATGAGCCTGGGGCTCAAGGTTCTAGGCTGGGGTGGGACACGTGGAGCCGAGGCTGCCTGACATTCACCATCCCCTTCCTTCTCCACCCCTGCCCTCATCAGATCATTGCCAACCATCACATGCAATCTATCTCATTCGCGTCTGGTGGGGATCCGGTGAGTTGGGGAACAGAGGAAAGACTGGGGTGGGGAAGACGAGGCAAGGGGCTAAAAAGATGCTGGCTAGAGACTGGGTGTGGTCCCAGCACTCAAGGGGCAGGTGACTCTTTTGAGTTCCAGGACAGCCAGAGCCATGCAGAGAAATCCTTCTTAAAAACCTAAAAGAGGGAGGGAGAGAGAAGATACTGGCTAAAGAAGTGGGGTGCAAGGATTGTGAAATATCTGAGAAGGGAAGAGTCCTAGTGGGTCAGGTGTTGTAGACCCTGGCTAACTGATCTCCTGAATCTACTCTCTCCAGGACACAGCTGAGTATGTTGCCTATGTTGCCAAAGACCCTGTGAATCAGAGAGGTGAGGCTTATGGGCAGCACTGGGTGAGGCCAATTATCTGAGAAGCAAGTGTGAATAGTCCCGCTTGATAGGGCTATCCTGTTGGGAAGGACTGGGGTGGGGGTTCCCTCCCACACCCTCCCAGCACCTTGCCTCAGAATTCACTGGTGGTCCCCACTGTGCCCCAGCCTGCCACATCCTGGAGTGTCCTGAGGGGCTTGCTCAGGATGTCATCAGCACCATCGGTCAGGCCTTTGAGTTGCGCTTCAAACAGTATCTCAGGAATCCACCGAAGCTGGTCACCCCCCATGACAGGTGAGCGGGGGAGAGGGAGAGGCGGCTCCTGAGCTCAAACTGGGCTTGGAAAGCAGGTTTCTTCTCATGCTTGAGCTCCAAGGGGTTCAGAAAAGGCAATGACCTGTATGACCCTGCTTCCCTCCTGCTGTGTTAGCTCTTTGGGAGTGTGGAGGGCCATACCTGCTGCAGGACAGTTTCTTCCTTTTGTTTGCCAGGGTGGAGCTATAGCCCAGCACCGCCCCCCCGCCCCCCCCATCCCACTAGACTGCTTTTTCTGGCTGGATGAACATAGTTCCTCATTTTTGGCCTATCCCTGTGTTCTTGTACACTTTCATTTTTCTTAAAGATTTTATTTTATGTGTATGTGTGATTTACTGCATGTATACACGTGTATGCAGTGCCTATGGAAGCCAAGAGATGGCATTGGATCCCTTGGAAGTGAATTACAGGTGGTTGTGAGCTGCCACGTGAGTCCTCTGCAAGATGAACAGTGTCCTTAACCCCGGAGCGCCTTACTTCCCAGTCACTGTCCTGTGTTTTCCTGCCTCTGAAGGTCATTAAGAATCTGGATTGTAATCACACCTTTAATCCCAGCACTCAAGAAGCAGAGGCAGTGGGATCTTTGAGTTTGAAGCCAAGCCTGGTCTACTGAGGGAGTTCCAGGACAGCCAGGGGTACATAGAGAAACCAACAAAAAAGAAAGAGGAAAAGGAAGAAAGAAAGAGGGGGGTGAAGGAAGAAAGAATGAGAGAGAAAGAAAAAAAATCTGGTTTAAGAGAATATCTTCCCTTTTTTGTGCATGTGTGTGTTGCATGTGTGTGTGGGGGGCATATGATGTGTGGTTGTAGAGGTCTGAAGTTGGTGTCAGGTGTCTTCTGCTGCTTCACACTTTATTGAGGCAGGATCTCTTTCTGACCTGGAGCTTGCCAGACAGGGCTAGCAGCAACCAGCTTGCTCCGGATCCTGTCCCTGCCTCAGGAGTGCTGGGGTTATAGGTGGCCACCATTGTACAGGTGGATCCTGGGGATCTGAGCTCTGGTCCTCACACTTTATGAACTGAGCTAGTTCCCAGGCCCCAGCATCTCTTACCTGAGATTCCCCAGGCTTCTTCAAGACACACACACACACACACACACACACACACACACACACACACACTCTCTCTCTCTCTCTCTCTCTCTTTCTCGATTTATGATTTGTTTGTTTATTTATTTATTATATCTAAGTGCACTTAGTAGCTGTCTTCAGACACCTCAGAAGAGGGCGTCAGATCTCATTATAGATGGCTGTGAGCCACCATGTGGTTGCTGGGATTTGAACTCAGGACCTTTGGAAGTGCAGTCCAGTGCTGTTAACTGCTGAGCCATCTCATCGGCCCTCTTTGAGTCTCAAGAGATAAGCAGTGTGGCCACTGGGGACTTTGTCTGTGAAATCATTCGGGATATCTCGTGTTTGACAGTGCTTCCGTCCCTCTGAGGAGGGCCACCAGGGACTTTGTCTGTGAAATCGTTCAGGATATCTTGTGTTTGACAGTGCTTCCGTCCCTCTCAGGAGGTAACATAGCTGTCAAAAGTGAAAGTTTTCAATTCAAAACCAAATTAAATCTCAAATCTATCTCCTTTCAGTTGAGAGATCTTGTGTGTATCTCTCCACCCCCAATTTTTATTGCTATTTCTTAAATTGTGGAAGGAATTCCAGCCTTATAGGGTTATAGTATCAAGCCTCAGAGCTGACCCATAGTATATGCCTAGTATGTGGTCACTGCTCTCTTCCCTTCCTGGGTCTCCTAGCTACATATTTACACCTGCCTCTTCTCTTGGTCCGTCTATTTTCAGGATGGCTGGCTTTGATGGGTCAGCTTGGGATGAGGAGGAAGAAGAGCCCCCTGACCATCAGTACTACAATGACTTCCCAGGGAAGGAGCCTCCTCTCGGTGGGGTGGTAGATATGAGGCTTCGGGAAGGGGCTGCTCGACCCACTCTGCCCAGTGCCCAGATGCCCAGCCACTTGGGAGCTACACTGGTAAGGGGCCAGGATGGAGATGCTTAAGGCCAGGGTGGGAATGCCTGGCCAGGGCCTTGGTCTCACTCAGTGTTCTTCTTCTAGCCTATCGGGCAGCATGCTGCAGGAGACCATGAAGTTCGTAAACAGATGCTGCCACCACCACCTTGCCCAGGTGCGGACAGTGTGCTTATAGGGACAGAGGTAAGTACAGAAGGCAGGGCTGGGATTGATGGGTTTTTTTTTCCTTAACAGGCAGAGAACTCTTCGATGACCCCTCCTATGTCAACATCCAGAATCTAGACAAGGCCCGGCAAGCTGGGAGTGGGGCCGGGCCCCCAAATCCTCCTGTTAATGGCAATGCACCCCGAGACCTCTTTGACATGAGTGAGTGAGTCTCATGTAGCCCCACCTCCCGATGTTCCTTCTTTTCTGCCTGTTCTCCTACCTGGCTTCCCACACTGAGTCTGGGTCTGGGGTGGATACTGGGACAGCTCTCCGAGCCACCTCTCTACGCCCCTAGAGCCCTTTGAAGATGCACTTCGGGTGCCGCCACCTCCCCAGTCCGTGTCCATGGCTGAGCAGCTGCAAGGGGAGTCCTGGTTCCATGGGAAGCTGAACCGGAGGGAGGCCGAAGCGCTGCTGCAGCTCAATGGTGACTTCTTGGTGCGGGAGAGCACCACCACGCCAGGCCAGTATGTGCTTACTGGCCTGCAGAGTGGGCAGCCCAAGCACTTGCTTCTGGTGGACCCTGAAGGTGTGGTAAGTGTGACAGGTGTGGTAGGGGGTGGTAAGAAAAGGTACTTTTTCCTCATTGCTTTCTAGACTTTCTTTGCTAGAGGCTTTCTGTGGGCCTCCTTTGCTCTACTAGATACTTGCATCTGCCTGCAGTGGCTCAAGATTCCTTCCCTGCTATCCTTGAGTCTGAGCTGTGTTCTTTTCAGTTTTGACCAAGTCCTCAAATCCCAGCTAAGCCTCCCAGACCCAGAGAGTTCTCACTTGATCTCAACCCCTTTTGCTAAGTGAGGAAATGACACTGGAAAGGCATCAATACCCTGTGTCAGTGGTTAGGGGGTGGAGACCCCAAATTTCCTCTTGTAAGAGGAGTCAGGAGTCTCCCTAGCTTCTTAGCCTTGAACTCAGTGTTCTTTTTTTAAACAAATCTAACCTGCCTTACTATTCCATACAACCTTGGTTTCTTTTCTTTTTCTTCTTTTTTTTTTTAGGGGAGGGGTGGAGTTTAAGATGGGGTTTCTCTGTGTAACCCTGGAACTCACTCTGTAGACCAGGTTGACCCTGAACTCAAGAGCTCCACCTGGCCCTGCCTCCCTGATGCTGGGATTAAAGGCTGACCCACCACTTCCCAGCTTAGTTTCTTTTCTTTTCTCAGCAGTTTTTCCACAATCACTTTTGAGAGATACCAGCTTCCTTCAAGTTAGGATTTTCACTGTCAGCTTCCATGATTTCTGGTCTCTTTGCCTTCTCCCAGTTCATTCCCACCCATGTGACTCTTCTCTGTAAAGAAGCCTAGATAGCCACGACTGACCTAGCCCATCTTCCCCAGTTCTTGGAGGCTAAGGTCTTACTGAACTCTTCTCCTCAACTGACATTATCCCCCCCCCAGGTTCGGACAAAGGATCACCGCTTTGAGAGTGTCAGTCACCTGATCAGCTACCACATGGACAATCACTTGCCCATCATCTCTGCGGGCAGCGAACTGTGTCTACAGCAGCCTGTGGATCGGAAAGTGTGATCCTTCTCAGCCTCTCCTAAAGGATGCTCTCCATTCCCTTCTACCGTGTTCTCTAACTCATGGAACCTCTGTTTTGTGGGTCTGGCCTTGAGTGGGAACTGGGAGCAATGAGGACACGAGTTTAGTGCTCACTTGAGAGAGAGAGGGTTTCAGTTGGGAGCCTGGGGTAGCATCCTGCCTCTCTCAAATCTCACCAAAGTATTAATGTGCAGAGTAGTCCCTCTGGGCCTTGCCTGTGCCAACCTGATGCCCTTTCCCCCAAAGGGTGGGTTCTTATAATGGAAAAATGCCCTGTGGTGATAGGCCCAGTGGAGCAATTGCCCTTTGGGGGAAGGGAAATAATCATACCTCTGGTTTACTCCTGGCCTTCAGGGTACCCCAGATCCCTCGTAACATATCCCACTCCCTCTGCATCCCCTTAAAACTTTGTGCCTTTGACTATCATAGGTCTGCAGTTACTTAATGCAGAGTTCTCAGGCCCTTCAGATGTGGACAGGAGTTGCTGACACCTTGGCCTCTGGAACCCTGTCCTGCTCAGCACCCTTCCCGTGTCTACGGAGAATAGGGGCAGGAGTGGCAGCCATCTCCTCTGCCTTATGGATGTGCAGCCCTTAAGAGAGTGCCCCAAGCCAGGATGTGGTGGCACATGCTTTTAAATCACAGCACTCAGGAGAGAGAGGCAGGAGGATTTGTGAGGCCACCCCAGTCTACAACAGAGTGACTTCTAGGACAGCCAGGGCTATGGAGAGGACCTGTCTCCAAAAACCAAATAGAGCGATTACCCCAGAGCCGCCTTTCTGGTGGTAGCAGGGAGGGGCAGGATTGGACCTGTCTTGCTCAGTGCCTCCTGACCTCAATGCCTTTCCTCCAAGGGGTCTGTATACATTTCTTAAGCCTGCCCCTCCCATGTTTGCATGTATGTTATAGTCTACAGCCAAAGTCTAGCCCTTACTGTAACCCCATCCCGCCTCCCTCTTTTGGGATGGGTGTGTGTGACTGACTTGGGCCTCCAGTACACATACAGTAAAGGTGGGTTTTGCGGAGGCATTGAGACTGAAGCCGTAGACAATCCCCAATACCGTTTGCAGGTCTGGAACTGCACTCTCTTTTTTAAAAGACCTGTATACATTTTAGGACTTTAGTTTATTCTCCTGGTTTTGTTTTTCATTGCTGACTTTTGAGCACAGAATTATGATAATCGATTACATTTATACATCACCTCGTTGACTTTTCCAAACTTTTTTTTTTAAACAACTGTTGGGATTTTACTCCCTGGCCTAACTAGGACAGGATTCTTTTTTTCCCCTCTTTTTCTTCCTCAAGACACCTGAGCAGAAATTTGGCTGAACAGTGTTGTGGGATAATGATGTGATAGCTTTAGATCCTACCTTCTGCTTGCGGGCAGATGCGGCCAGCACAGAAACCTTGCAAACTCGCTCTGTATGTAGGCTTTCTGGACAAGGAGTGGTCGACTGGTTTTCAATCTTGGCTGTCGCCTATTTTTGGTTTGGATGTCTTATACCAAAGGGAAATAGTCTTCATTAAAGTCCGTATTTCTTCTACCTCGGCCTCTTAACACCTCTGGAAAGTCTGATTGATGGGGGCTTTCTGTGGGAGGTGGTGGCGGACCCCCACCTCCCCCCTGAGTAGGCTCAAAGCCAGCGCCCACCCCCCCTTCTCCCCCCTCCCCCGGCACCAGTTTGCGGAGATTTGGGGAGCTGCGAGGCTGTGCTGTGGGGACGTGACTGCAAGGCGACTGGCTCGCGGCAGGAAGGGGCGTGTCCAGACCGCCCCGAGGCCCACCCGGAGCTCGCCTGGCCTCTGCCTGGTGCGTCCCACACAGCTATCGGGCCAGCTGGGGCGGTGACAGCCGCACTTCGGAGGAGTGGCGTGGCGAGGCCCAGCCTTCCTGGGTGCGGCGTCTGGGCCCTTCCCAGCTTTCCCTCCCCACCGTGCTCGGTGGTGGTGACCCATTGGAGTTCCGGTTCCGGTTGCTGTGGCTGCGGGCGGGCGGTGAGTCTGGAGCAGGCGCGCAGTTGGTGCTCCGGCTCTGTGCTTTCCCCTTCGGCGTGACTAGGGCTTGCTGATGCTCGCGGGGGCTGCGCTGCCCCTGACTCCCCTCCGGGCGATGGTGCGGCCTGAGGACGCCTCCATCCCCCGCCGACGCTGACTCAGGTCCCCAATCCATGGCCGCCTCGGCGCCGCCCCCACCGGACAAGCTGGAGGGAGGCAGCGGCCCCGCACCGCCCCCCGCGCCGCCCAGCACCGGGAGGAAGCAGGGCAAGGCTGGTGAGAGCGCAGAGAAGGGCAGGGGCTGTCGAGGCTCAGGACCCTGGAACCTCGGATGGAACGGTTGGGGGATGGGGGAGGTTGCCTAGGAGCCTGGAGGTAGCCTCAAGTGAGAAGGGTCAGTTGTTGGGGACAGATGTCACAGAACACTTCAGATTTTGGAGGACACTGAATTGAGAAAAACTTGGTAGTTTCAAGAGATTGGGTTACCTTTGATTTGAAGGAAGATGTAGCTGAAAGTGTAGTCATACTAGCCATTTTTCATATCTCACCCCTGTTTCTTGAATAAGTAAGCAAGTGTACGTGGAAGTTAGAGTCTGGAGAGTGGCTGGGAGGAAAGAGACTGTAGAAACCTCAGGAAAACTTGCCTCCGTCTGCCCATTGCTGCTCTTCCAGGTCTGCAAATGAAGAGCCCTGAAAAGAAGCGGAGAAAGTCCAATACTCAGGTAGGCGGGGGTCTGTGGCGGGGGATTCCTAGAAGCCCCTCCTGCTTTGCCTAGTGTGTCCCTGGCTGCCCTTCTGTGCTTTCCACCAGGTGCAGGATCAAGAAAAAGTGGAAATGCTCTTCTCTCTTTCCCCTTTGGATCCTAGTTCTGTCTTGATGACAACATTTAGCACAACCTTTTCCCCTTTTTGAGACAAGGTCTCACGTGTGCCAGACTGGCTTCATGTTTGCTGTGTAGCCAAGGATGACTTTGGATCTCTATGATCTTCCACCTTTGGCTTTCCAAAGCGATGGCATTCCAGATGTGCACCGCCATACTGGTTTCTGCAGTGCCGGGGACCCTCTGGACAAGTGCAGGTGCCCTTGGAGGTCAGAAGAAGGGGTCAGATTCTCGGAACTGGAGGAGAGGCATCTATGAGCCACCATGTGGGTGCAGGAAACAGAACCCAGAGCATCTGCCAGAGCCGCAAGTGCTCCTAAACCTGTGCGCCATTTCTCCAGCCTGCATCCCACTTTGAGACAAAGTGCCCAGCCTTGCTTTTATCTTTGCTGGCGTGACTAGCATGTATCACCAGGCCCAGCTTACTGAGTCTTTTCTAAGTGTCACAATGCTACAGTGCTTTAACAGTTGTCCCTGTTATAAAAGTTGAGAAAATACAAGGCTTTTACAAAGTTAAATATTTCCCCGGGCATGGTGGTGCACATCTTTAATCCCAGCACTCAGGAGACAGAGACAGGCAAGCAGGTCTCTGAGTTCCAGGCCAGCCAGGGGAGCTACACAGAGAAACCATCTCAAAAAACAAAACAAAACAAAACAAAAAAACCCCCAAAATGTTAAATATTCTGAGTGCTATCCTATCTATTGTACACAAAACCTTGAGTTCAAACCCTAGCACCATATAAACCAGATATATACACTCCAGAGATAGAGGCAGGGGATGAGGATAGTGAGAAGTTCAAGGTCAGCCTGGGTTATATAAGACACTGTCTCAAAATTGTTTAAAAATTAATTACTTTGGGGTCAGACCTGAGTTTTGTATTTTTTTGTGAATTTTGATGTTTTTTATTATTGTATTTAGCTTTATGTATGTGTGAATACACGTGTTGAAAGAAGCCAGAGATGTGACCCCTCCCACATGGGTGCTGGGAATCACACTGGTACTTAACCACCGAGCTATTCCTCCAGCCGTATCTGCCTTGTTGGTGTTTTGGTTTTTTGAACACAGCATTGTCTCACCGTGGGGTTGTCACACCCATGGCCTTGTACCCTCTAGCATGTCTAAGGTCAGAGGTTTGGATCTGAGCTGCATCAGCCTCCAAAGAGTGTTGCGTCTCCTTGTTTGCCCTGTCTCCCATTTTCCTGTTTTCACTAGGGTCCTGCATACTCACATCTGACGGAGTTTGCCCCACCTCCAACCCCCATGGTGGATCATCTGGTCGCTTCTAACCCATTTGAGGATGACTTCGGAGCCCCTAAGGTGGGGGGCGCAGGCCCTCCGTTCCTCGGCAGTCCTGTGCCCTTTGGAGGCTTTCGTGTACAGGGGGGCATGGCAGGCCAGGTACCCCCAGGCTATGGCACTGGAGGAGGAGGGGGTCCCCAGCCTCTTCGTCGCCAGCCCCCTCCTTTTCCTCCTAACCCTATGGGTCCAGCTTTTAACATGCCTCCTCAGGGCCCTGGCTATCCGCCCCCAGGCAACATGAACTTCCCCAGTCAACCCTTCAACCAGTCTCTGGGACAAAACTTTAGCCCACCTGGTGGGCAGATGATGCCGGGTCCAGTGGGGGGATTTGGTCCCATGATCTCACCCACCATGGGACAGCCTCCTAGAGGGGACCTGGGTCCTCCTCCTCTCCCCCAGCGCTTTACCCAACCAGGAGCACCTTTTGGTCCTTCTCTTCAGAGACCTGGTCAGGGACTCCCCAGCCTGCCTCCCAACACAAGTCCCTTCCCTGGCCCAGACCCTGGGTTTCCTGGCCCTGGTGGTGAGGATGGCGGGAAGCCCTTGAACCCACCTGCCCCCACCGCTTTTCCCCAGGAGCCCCACTCGGGCTCCCCCGCTGCTGCTGTTAATGGGAATCAGCCCAGTTTCCCCCCTAGCAGCAGTGGTCGAGGTGGGGGCACTCCAGATGCCAACAGTCTGGCACCCCCTGGCAAGGCAGGCGGAGGTTCAGGGCCCCAACCTCCCCCAGGCCTGGTGTACCCTTGCGGTGCCTGTCGGAGCGAGGTGAATGATGACCAGGATGCCATTTTGTGTGAGGCCTCTTGCCAGAAGTGGTTTCACCGCGAGTGCACAGGCATGACCGAGAGCGCCTATGGCCTGCTGACCACCGAGGCCTCTGCCGTCTGGGCCTGTGATCTCTGCCTCAAGACCAAGGAGATCCAGTCCGTCTACATCCGAGAGGGCATGGGCCAGTTGGTGGCTGCTAACGATGGGTGACTCTAGTGCCGTGGCCTGGGGAAGTGCACCTTTTCCACCGTGCTCATGCAGAGTGGCTCTTGCTCCGTGTCTTCCACTGGTGTCCCATCCCCATGGAGCAGAAACATGGTGCCTGGAAGCAGAAAAGGAACTGAGACGGGCAGGCAGAAAAGCCTGGGTTGCTTGGTTTTTTTGTTGTTTTTGTTTGTTTGTTTTTCTGGGAACTTGTGCACTGAGTACCTTCAGAGATCCAGGAAACTAAAGCCTTGCTGAGCAGAGCCATTCCTAGAGTCTAACTGGAGGCTGCAAGAGAAAGGGAGCTGAAGGAAGTTTCAGAGGGCAAGGATGTCCTGTGTGCAGATGACAGATGACCCCAAAACCGTGCCTACAATACCTGTGTAGCCCCACGGCTGCTGCTGTAGCTCTTGGAGTCACAAATTCAAGGTTTCTTCGCTCCCTGAGATTAGAGCCCCTTTCCTCTGGTTCTGGAAACAAATGGGGATTTCTCTCTCTCAGTGTCCCTTTGCTTCCCCTGGACCTGACTTACTTCATTCCCCTCGGGGCACCAAATACCTTGAGGAAGCAGGAGAGTTCCTAAGTAGGACAGTTGTCTGTCCGGGGCTTCGAGACTGTAGGTAAGAGATGCTGAGAAGACATCTTCCTCATACCAAAGTCACTGGGCCTCTCTCAGCTTCTCTTGTATTTTTTTCTCTCAGTGACTATGTTTTGCCAAAAATTGGGATATGTGGTCTGAGTGACCAGAGTATTTGAAGTTGGGGCTCCCCTGGAAGTCTGGACTGGAGGTGTAACCCCCTTCCCCCGCCTGTCTGCTGCACAGTGGAACAGTGCTGTTCCTCAGCCTCTGGTGCCCTCGTATTCTCTGCCTCCAGAGACGTTTGGGAAGGCACGAAGCCCTTATACCTCATTCCTCCCTGATGAGAGGATCCAAGGGAGGCCCTGCCGTGGCTTTGGGGACATGGGGCTGGGCAGCAGGACCCTCAAAGCCATGGTACTGCGAGCTGAAAAAAGCTGAAGTTTTTTGTGTACCCTTTTTCGTCCTGCTCTGTCATAGTGGGCCTGGTGATCCAGCAACTAGGCTTGGTTTATTTTTGTTTTTGTAACCAGTGATGGGATTGAGGCCTGACCAGGAGTCCCTCTCAGCTGCTCTTTCCAGCTAGCCCAAATGTCCATTCCTCAAATGGGTGGGGAAGATAGGCTTGGGTGTGGCCCTGCTGAAAGTTGGAGGTGCCCGGCTTGACCATAAAGGCTGCCCTCTGAGATGTCCCGTGTAGGACCTCATGCTCCCTGCATGGGGAGAGAAGACACGCAGAGTTGTCAGCCTTTGAAGCTGAGGAGGATGGGGGGGGGTGGGTGGACCTGCTTCTTTCTCTGTCCCCCAAACTCCTAAACGACACACGGCAGCCTCTGCTTAGCTTTGCGCTGCACTGTGGTTTGGTTCACCCGGTACCTGCCGCTACTTTTGTGTTGCCTCCTTGGTTTGTAAAATGCTCCAGGGGAAGGCCCATCCCCTTGTTTCTCTGCTACTTTTTGGAAGAAAGTAGGTTGGCAGGGATGTGGTTACAGGATCTTTTTGTACGGTTGGATTAATAAAATGATTTGAAAATCCAAATAAGGACTCCTTTGTTCATCTGCAAAAACTGTTGGGATAAGCGTGCTCACAGGATGCCTAGAGGGTGGGGCTGTCCCCGCTGTAAACTACTGAGTCTCCCTGTTGCACTTTGTAGGTCCTCAATGTGGGAACCTCTGCTTTTGGAACAATTCTTGGGCTAGTCTGGAAAGCAGATGGAGTTGGAGCCAAGGCCTCTGGCATCAGAGCCTGAGCTCTGGATTGAAACCTTTCAGTTCCCCTGCACCCAGATTTTTTATTTCAAAAATTTATTTGGGGTGCCCAGGGAGATAACAGATGAAGATTGGGCTGATCTGAGGACTTGAGTTAGGGCAGAAGGGGAGACCTCTGGCTGCCGTGTGTCCCCCCACAAGTAGTGTGGGGTGTTTTTGTTTGCTTGTTTGTTTTTAATTTGAGTTTTCGGGCTGGATGGTTCACCAGTTAAGAGCTCCTGTTCTTCCAGAGGACCCAGGTTCAAGGCCCAGCACCCACATGGTAGCTCATAACCCCTTGCAAGTCTGGAATCTTACAACCTTGCAGGCAAAACACCCATACACATAAAAATTTTTAAATTGTTAAATGCTTCACTTTGCGTTCTACAGAGGACAGTGCTCCCTGCTGAGTCACATCCAGCCCTGACTTTAATTTGTGGATGCTTTTCTGCCTCTGTTCTTCCATTGTTTTTGTTTGTCTGAGTTTTTTTGCTTTTGTTTTAGTTTGGTTTTTTTGGTTTGGGATTTGTTTAGTGTTGCTTTTGTAGCCCAGGCCGGACATCATCATCCACTTCTTCAGTCTCCAAAGTGCTGGAATTATAGCACCTCCCTCCTGTATTAATTTTTTAAAGGTTATTACTATGTGTCTGTATGATCTGTTGAGGTGCAAGCAGGCATGCGCACATGCGAGCAGCCGGACATGTGTTTACCCAGCTGAGCCATCCATCCCACGGGTGTAGTGTGTGTGTGTGTGTGTGTGTGTGTGTGTGTGTCGCAGGATCTCACTATGTAGCCCTCACTGACCTGGAACCCACTATGTATAGATCTGGCTGATCTCAAACTCGAGGCATCCACCTGCACACCTGCCTCTGCCTCCCAAGAGCTAGCGTTAAAAGCGGGCACCACCACAGCTTGGCAGACTTCCATTTCCAAAGTAGTGGCATCCTCAGTCTGCGTTGGGCCGGATAGGAGTGGCGGAGGGCTATTTCTAAACCCATAACTTGCACCGGACCCCATCCCCCATCCTACAGCTGTCTCTGTCTATCCTGGGACCAACATGGCACCTGGTCCTTGCTGCCTCATCAGTCTTTCAGTTTTAGATCTTCCTACTAGGCACTAGACATTGAGAAAAGAGGGGAGGTCCCCCAAATTTATTTTGCTGGGGACCACAATTACCCACCAAAAGATAAACTAAGGGAAAGCTACTGCGTAGATCTTCTCTCCCCTCCCTGGGCGCTCAAGTCCAGCTTTTTATTGGTCAAAAGTTCCCCCTCACACACCCCCGCGGGGAAGTCGACTTTTCACTGGTCAAACACTAGCCACGTGACTCCCCTCCTCTCTTCCTGGGCTGCAAACCAGGGAGGTTGCTACAAGTTAGACTGAAGACTGAAGCGAGAGCTGAGTCAGGTAAAGAAAGCCCTTGCTGGGAAGGGGCCGACAGACTCCCACTTTATTCCCAGATAACAAAGGAGGGCAAAGGTTTATAAAAGGAGTGGGCACCCCCGGCGTCCACATACTGCCCAACACAGGACAGAAGGGCGGGGAAGGAGGGAGACAGATGATTCCGAAGCAGGAACTCAGGCAAGTTTTTGTGGTCCCAGGTTCTTCCCTTTAAAGGTCAGAGAAGGATGTTAGAGAGAATCAAGGGCATATGAAACCAGACTTCCCAGTTTTGTGCAGACTGGGAACACTCTCTTTTTAGCCGTGTTTTAGAAACAGCAGAAGTTTTTGTGGAATTATGCCTGAGCGAAAAGGGGAGAGTAGGGGTGGGTTTTCTTCATAGAGGTCAAAGACTAAGCGCCCTAAAATCACAGCTGGGGAGGGTGGTACCGAAGTAGCCGCTCGATTTCTTAGACAGGCTTCCTAATAAGGTATCATTGTGCCGGCCTGGGAGAGCGGGGATGCTTTTTGTTTGGTTTGCTTTTGGGGATGCTTTAGGTTTGGGACCCCGAGTGCAGGGGTTCTAGGAAGCCTTCTGCTTAGGTTTTAGGTTTGTCTTGTTGACCCAAATACCATACCCTTGCTGGTTTCCATGGAGACAGTGGGTCTGACATCACCCTGGTTGCCATGGTGCTTAGTTCTGGAGGACCAGAGCAGGCTGTAAACAGCCAGGGATGAACAGGGACTTCTGCTCAAGCTGCTGTAGCCACTTCCTTCCTGCTGCCACCTGTTAACAGTCACACACAGCAACTGGAGATGGCAGGACAGTGGAGGAGCTGAGGGCAGAAAGCTGAAGGAAGATGGCTGCGTGGGTATCACTGGAAGAAGGGGTGTGGGGAGCTCGTTTTTTGGGGACTTGGTATAGGGAAGTCTTTGCAATTGTTCTGTCCCTGTGGGATTGGGTGCCGGCGTCTAGGAGACATGAGCATTGCGGAAGACACCACTTGATGTCCTTTACCTGTCTTGGGCTTGAATTTTGACCAACAAGAACCACAGGATTTTTTAAGGCAATCACGCAGGACTTAAACCCAGCTGGAGTAGATGGGTAGCATTTGGCTGGTACAGTCCAATTTCACATTCTGCCTTTGCTGCCAGTGGGTCAGCTGTCTGTCACTCATCCTCTTGCTTGATCCCAGTTGCACCTCCCTAGCCCAAGGGCACAGCCTTGCTTTGTACTGGTCTTTGGAAGTGGGGGTGATACCTTAACCCCAGCTGCCCTCCAAGATGATTAGCAAGGGACAGGATCAGAGGCCCAGTTTTGCCCGCCTCCTCCATTTTGCAGATTTTAATGTAATTTATCGATGGTAATTGCCACAACCCCCCTCCTCCACTTCTCCCCAGTCATTTTCAAGATCTTTAAGATCAAACTCTGTACAATTTAAGGTTGAGAGACAGTGACTCAGATGGGCCGCCAGGCCCTATGATATTAGAAAGCTTTGGCAATTCTAGCCGAGCCCTGCACAGCCAGTGCTGAGAACCCCTAAACCAGTGGTTCCCAGCCTTCCTAATGCTACGACCCTTTAATACAGTTCTTCATGTTATGGTGACACCCAACTATAAAATTATTTTGTTGCTACTTCAGAACTCTAATTTTGCTGCCGTCATGAATCCTAATGTAAATATCTGATATGCAGGATATCTGGTATGTAAGCCCTGTGGGGTATCGACCCACAGGTTGAGAACCGCTGCCCTAAACCAAGTTCGTGGAGGACTGATGGTGGATGGGTACTGGGACACTTGGGCCTTAAGGAGGCTGGTGGACCTTCTCTTTGGGCTCTGTGGGAGGACACAGGGGACTATGGAGGACCACGGTATTGTGAAAGGGACCCAGGTCACTTCCTTCTCTCTTTAGTCAGTCAGCCTCTGAGATTCCTCCCCCCTGGCCAGAACACCAGGGGTTGGACTTTTCAGTCTTTGTTCTTGTTGAATTTTTAAGTCCAGTGCAGATTCCAAGGCCTTATGGCCTTATGAATCCTTGAATGAGGTACCTTCCCTGTGGATTTTAGCAAGGTGAATAGGAAAGCTATGGGATCTGGGACAGAAGGACTGGGACCAGCCTGGGTTTTTGAGAGATTGCCCATCTTTTATGCCAGGGACCCTGTTGCTGCTGTCTGCCTCTCCTGAAGGGAACACCCCCCCCCTTACTCCTTTTCCTCCTCCTCTTCCTCCTCTTCCTCATCCTCTTCTTCCTCTTCTTCTTCCTCCTCCTCCTCCTCTTCTTCTTCTTCTGGTTGTTTCTTTGAAACAAAGTTCATCTGTGTTGCCCTGGCTCTCCTGGAACTAGCTCTGGCATCACACTCAGAAGAGCCACTGGGATTAAAAGTGTAGGCCTCCCCGCCCAGGAACTCACATTCTTAAGAGAGCGTTTCTCTGCAGGTGGCCACTCTAGCTGCACCGGACCTCCACAACTATGGCCTCCTGTCCAGACTCAGATAATAGCTGGGTGCTTGCCGGCTCTGAGGTAGGAAGAGTGGGCCTGGGAACCACGTGGGAGAGGGGAAGCCTACAGGGGTGGACTGCTTCGCCCGGAACCTGCAGGAATAAGGGTCCAGAACAGCAGGGTGTCGAGTGAGAGTGCCAGGGATTAGGGAATGAAGATCAGAGCAACAGCTGGGACCCAGAGGTCTTACACAAGCTGGTGACTGATGCCAGACAAGTCTACTAAGAGGTACAGCATCGTATATACTATTTACAGGAAGAAATGACCAAGGTCAGCAGAGAGCTAAATCAGACAATGTTGGCAAAGAACACAGCATACCTCAGACACAGCTGCCTTGGGCTTGCTAACCACAGTCTAAGGGAAAGAGTCAAGTCACCAGAAACTGCAACCCTGACTCCTTCAAGACACTGGCTCCAGCCCTAGACCAGCATTGCCAAGTCCGTTCATGAGCAGGGACACAGAACTAAAGTTCCCTTTCATCAGGACCTCTGGGAAAGTCTTGGGTTGGCCTGGCTCCCCAGACTGCTTTCTGGATCTGTCCTGTTCCCGTGGTCCTGATGGTCGTTGCAAAGTCCCTGTTGGCTCTTACGGGCCTCCAGTGGAGGAGGAGATCAGGCACAGAGCTCTGGGGTTGGGACTTGGGCTAATCTGGGAAGAAGGAACCAGATAGGTCAGCTGAGAGAAGCAGAGAGGGACTTCTGGTGTGACAGCAGCAAGAGTAAGGTCATTAGGTGACAAAGGGTGGCCATGTTGAGGTTACTGAAGAACCTCAGGATAGGGTGGACACCTGCTATAAACTATGTTGGAAGGGCCTCTTCGAGGGTGTTGTTTTATTGTTGTAATGGAACACCATGACCAAAGCAACTTGGGGGTGAAAGGGTTTATTTCAGCCTATACTTCAGGTAACAATCCATCACTGAGGGAAGTCAGGTCAGAAACTCAAGCAGGGCAAGAACTTGGAGGCAGGAGCTGAGGTACCTACCTATGGGGGAATGCTGCTTACTGCCTTGCTCCTGTGGCTTGCTCAGCCTGCTTTCTTCTAGAACCCAGAACCACCAGCCCAGGGATGGCACCACCCACAATGGGATGCACCCCCCCATCAATCACTAATTAAGAAAGTGCTCTATAGACCTGGCTACAGCCTGTTCTTATGAGGGCATTTTCCCAATTGGGGTTCTTGCCTCTCAGATGACTCTAGCCTGTGTCAGGTTGACATAAAATCAGCCAGCACATATGTCATCTGATGAGCAGACTGTGCAGGGCTGCTGAGTTGGAGAATAGCCTAACATTCGGTATTATTGGCAGGGGACCAAGCCTGTGGAGCTGGGTGGGGACAGCGACAGTCCTTTCAAAGCTTCTACAGCCTTCCAGGTGGTATTTGTTAGGGCAGGAAACCAGAGGGCTCCTGGTACCACCTAGAAGGGAGAAGGCCTGGTAGGCTAGGGAATAGTAGCTAGAAAGGGATGGTAGGGTATGTCAAAGGGACCTCAGAGACTTCCTTAGAAACACTAGGAGGGACTGGACATGGTGGGGCAAGCTGTGATCCCACTAATTGGGAGATGGAGGCTAGAGGATCAGGAGGTCAGGGTTATCCTTGACTACATAGCAAGTTTTCAGATACGTGAGACCTTGTATCAATAAGTAAACATCAGTAGCCAGAGAAGCCACGGAACCCCATTTAGATTTGTTGGGATTGAGGTGCTCTTTAGGAGACAAGCTGGGGGTGAGGAGTTGACCTCAGCAGTGACCCTGGAGTAGAATACAAGGACCAGTGCTCGATGGCGGGAATTAAGATAGGCCCTGTGCTCAGTGGGCCCTAGTCTCCTGTCATGGTGCGTGTGCTGACAGCGGGGCCCTGGGTCAAGTATTTTACCTATTCATCTTCTACTATAAGACAGTATTGTGATCTCCTTGCCTTGTAGAGGTAACCCTAAGGAAAATGTGATTTGTAAATTGCCAAGCAGTATACTGAGGTCAAAAGTTATTCTTGAGCCAGGTATGGTGGGGTACACCATCACAGCGCTCAGAAGACCGAGGAGGTGGAGCTCTGTGAGTTGGTGAGTCTGAGGCCAACCTGGTCTACAGAGTGAGTTCTAGGACATCTAAGACAGCCAGGACTATGTAGAGACAGAGAGACTCTCTCTCTCTCTCTCTGTCTTTCTCTCTCATATATATATATATATACATATAGTATTTTTTTTTCTTATAAAGTTGGAGAGTTGGCTTAGTGGGCAAAGCACTTGCCACATAAACCTGAGACCCTGAGTTCAGATCTCAACCCACTAACCCTGATATGCTAGTGCACGTTTGTAATCTTGGTGCTCCTATAATGAGATAGGAGTAGGAATCGGGAGAATTCTCACAAGTACAAGGGCCAGCTAGTCTGTAAATACAGCAGAGAATAATGTTTCAAAAGAGGCAGGAGGGGAGGGCTGACACGAGTTATCCTCCTCCCTTTTCTTGCTGCAGAGCCCTGACTGGTCTGGAACTTACTATGTAGATCAAGCTGGCCTGAAGTTTGTAGAAATCCATCTGCCTCTGCCTTCTGTGTGCTGGGATTAAAGGCGTGTGCTACAACACCTGGCTGAGGCTGATTTCTTACCTCCACACTTATACACTTATAGTGTGGTGTTATGTGTGCCTTCATAGACAGACACACACAGGGAGAGGGAGGGAGGGAGAGGAGGAAAGAGAGAGAGGGAGAGAGAGAGAGAGAGAGAGAGAGAGAGAGAGAGAGAGAGAGAGAGAGAGAGAGAGAGAGAGAGAGAGAATTGTTCCTAGACATAGAATGGAGAGAATGGAGCCCTAGGTGGGGTGGGCAGGTGTCAGTCTGCCAAGGGGTTGTATGAAAAGTTGCCCAAGCAGAGTAGTCAGAGCTAAGGACCAGGCTTTGAGCCAGCACCATGGGGTCAGGCTGGCTGTGGCTGGGGTAGCTGGGCCTCTGCCAGTAGCTTCTGGGAGATGGCTCTCGGGGGCATGTAGGCCAATGGGAAAGGCCAGAGAACTCAAGATGGATGTGAGGATGGGCAGAGAAGAGAACAGCTTCAGGGGTGTCCCTGCGAGCACAACTGTGACCTGGGTCTGGGTCTGGGTTGGGTTGTTGGCTCACGGGAGCACAGCACTGATGAGAGGGGTCAGGGATTCCTGGTACCGTTGGCCTCCCTCAGGATCTGCTGGGTGAGTGCTCTGGTCCCAGATCCTTGCTCAAGGCTATGATTTCATAGAAACCTGTCCTCTGGGGCAGTGGGGAAGGTTAGGGAGTTGCAGAGTAGAATAAACACTTTGGATAGCACCAGAGTAGGGCAGACTGCAGTTTCTGAGATGTGGGCTGTTGTATCTGAGTGCAGCTAGCCCTGCAGATCCTGTCAGGGAATCTCTGCTCCTGATTTTGTCCTGATGTCCTGACAAAGTATCTTAGTTCTCACCTCCCTCTGGCCAGAATCTGCCTGTGGAGACTCTGGGCCCAGAACCCAGAATGGACCCAGAATCTGAGGGAGCCTCCCAGGCCCTTCAGGACTCCTCCAAGGCAGACAGCAAAGAATTACCTGGGACCTTGGATGGAGAAGGTAATGGGGGTTCATGGAGGGTTGGGTGTAACCTGTCTTCTTATCGTTTTAATTGGGGGAAGGGTGATCACCTATTTGCTTGCTAGTCTTGCCTTATGAGCTGCTGTACTCTGAAGTGGCTGGGGCCTGTGGGTGCTAAAGGGCTGCACTGTAGTTCAGTTCCGGGCAGTGGGTTTTTCTGGGCTTTATCTTCCACCACAGAGACGCTTTTCCAGACAGAAGGTTCTCAGACTGAAGGTACCGCTCTGCCAGAGGAGTCTGAGGCCAAGGTGAGGCGCTTCCCTGGGGTGGGGAGGAGAGCGGAGAGGGCGCATCTCACGGCTTCATCCACTTCAGGGCACTGTGGGAGGTGATGGTCATGGGACGACGGAGCCCCCTGGAGACACAGTGGTCCAGGAAGATTTGCAGGAGACTCCTGTGGTGACGAGCCTTGGACCAGACACCCAGGACCTGGAGAGTGAGATCCCTCCACAGAGCCTGCCCTCAAGTTCCAGAACAGGTCAGGGGCCATCTTGCCTTCTGTTCCCCACCTTTTAGGAAGCATGGAGTGGAGGAGTGGCTCAGCAGTCGAGAGCACTAGCTGTCCTTCCAGAGGACCTGAGTTCGATCCCAGCATCCACATGCCAGCTCATAACTGTCTGCAGTTCCAGGCAATAGAAGTTAGGGAGCTTGAATGAGGGCCCGTGGCTGACTGATTTTTTTCCTTTCTTCCGTGTTCCCTCTTTTCTTGCTTCTAGAGCAGTGATTCTCAGCCTTCCTAATGCTGCGACCCTTTAATACAGTTCCTCATGTTGTGGTGACCTCCAACTATAACATTATTTTCATTACTACTTCATAACTGTAATTGAATCATAATATAAATATCTCTGTTTTCCAATGGTCTTAGGTGACCCCTGTGAAAGGGTCATTTGACTCCCAAAGGGTCATAACCCACAGACCGAGATCCTGTTCTAGAACATACCCTTTATTTCCAAAGACCTTTCCTTGGACTCTGGACCCATGATGAGGGAAGGTGAGAGGTTCAGGGACTGTGTAAGAAGCTGACGGTCCTGAGCCACAGATCCAGTCAGACCATAAGGGATGCAGAAAGGATGTGCAACTCAGCAGTCCCTGAAGGAGTGGGCGGGAGACAGCTCGGTCAGGTGGTGGGTAAGAGTGAGGGAGAGGCAGGGACAGTTGGAGGTGCCATTTAAGAAGAGTCTTAAGGGACTGAAGAAATGGTTAAGAGCAACGACTGTTCTTCCGAAGGTCCCGAGTTCAAATCCCAGCAACCACACGGTGGCTCACAACCATCTGTAATGAGATCTGATGCCCTCTTCTGGTGTGTCTGAAGACAGCTACAGTGTACTTAGATATAATAATAAATAAATCTTTGAGCATGTGAGAGCAGAGGTCCTGAATTCAATTCCCAGCAACCTCATGATGGCTCACAACCATCTGTACAGCTACAATGTACTCATATACATAAAATAAATAAATAAATCTTTTTTTTTTTAAAAAGAAGAGTCTTGAGCATAGAGTAGGTCAGAGAAAACATTCCAGAACTTGGCATCGACAGAAGACTGGGACTAGTCTAAGGTCTGTCCAAGGCAGTGGCAGAGGTGACAGGAGCCACACCTCCCCACACCCTCCATCTCTGTTGAATGGTCAGGGGAGGCTGAGGTGGGACCTAAGGCAGGGACTGTGGGGCCTGTAAAGAGAGTCTACTGACTATAGAGGCCATCAAGTGGAGAACTGTCCTACTGTCTGATGTGGGAAGAGAGGGAAGATTGAGGTTAACCAGAAAGGCAGTGGTGTTCCTCTCCCTGAACCCAAGGTAAGGGCACACACTAGGAAAGATGGATTTGGAGGGTAGTATGTTGAATGTCCCCCCAAGGGGGGCTACCCAGGAGAATGTGACTAGAGGACATGTAGTGAGAGAGGCAAGCCTGGGACACTGGGAAGGCCATGGAGGGAGGTCATGGAGTGGGCGAGCAGTTATGAGGGGAAAGGACTGACTGGGAAAGACCAAAAGAGCATAGTGACCAGGGAGTTTAGCGGGGACCCGGAGAGTGGCATCCTGTGTAGAAACCTGATGAGAGGCACACTGGGAGGAGGATGATTTTAGGATAGAAATGGCTCTTGTGTTTGTAGATGTTTGTCGATGACTGGATGGGACCAGTCAGTCAGTACCCGGGCCTAAGTGGACAGTCTTCATGCGCATTCTCTGGCCAGGGCTGGCCTCCCTGTGCCTTCCTCCTCTTCCCCTGTCTCCTTATGCTCACTCCTGCTTCCCTCACTGACCTGTCCCCTTCCCTTCCTCCAGTTTGGAAAGAGCATGGCTGCTCCAGCAGCGACGACGACACTGACGTAGATGTGGAAGGTCTGCGGAGACGGAGGGGCCGGGAGCCCAGCCCACCCCAGCCCATGGTACCCGTGGATGTGGAGGACCAGGCCAAGGGCGAGGGTGGAGAGCTGGGCATCTCCCTCAACATGTGTTTCTTGGGGGCCCTGGTTCTTCTGGGCCTGGGGATCCTCCTGTTCTCTGGTGAGTACTACTGGCCAGGCCTCCAGTCTGTCCTTTGGCCCTGCCTTGATGCCCTGTCTGCCCTTACCTCTCCTTATTCCCTGAGGCCTCACCAGACTCTCTTCTTCAGGTGCACTGCTGGAGCCGGAGACTGGTGAGCAGGGGACGCCCTGGCTTTCTTTCTGTGTTAGGTGGTAATGTGTGTTATGTGTGTTGTATGGGGAGAGGCTCCCAGGTAAGGTGTTCGGCGTTGCATGTTAATTTCTTCAGCTGTTGAACTTGTCAGCTGCTCAGGGTGACATTTGTTCCTCTAACTCAGCAGGAATACGAGCCATGGGGTGTGCTTGGGGAAAGAGGGGTCACTGGGAGAGGGTGATGGGCCCTGTGGACCAGGGGCCTAGATTCAGACACCCACTTACCCACAGGGCCCGTGGAGGAAGCCGAGTTGCAGGTCTTTCCAGATACCGGGCCAGAGACTGAGCTGGTAGAGACTGTGGCGAACAGGCAGGTGCGTATGGGTTTTCCATAGGTGGGTGAGGGGCACTGGTGGGGAGGAGCTGGGTTGCCCTGCCTGGGAGGGGGCGTGAAGCGGCTGCTCGGCTATCGTCAGGATGAGATGGAGCATGTGCGGGCCTCCGTACCACCGGACAGCGCCCCCAGCCTGCAGAGCTTGGGGCTCCTGTTGGACAAGCTGGCCAGCGAGAACCAGGATATCCGGCTGCTGCAGGCTCAGCTGCAGGTGGGCCCTCGTACGAGGGAGGGCTTCATCTGGCCACCTTTACCCAGGTGCATGTCCTAGTGGGCTCCCCCAGAAGGAGTTTTCCCTATTCGTCTGACCCTGGAGCCTCGCCCTTGGCCACTATAGTGAGGGCATCTCCTTGGTCTTGCTCACCTCCCTCCCGCTAAGCACTGTGTTAGGGCCGGTGTACCTGTTCTACATGTCAGGTCACCGCTGAGTGGTGAGTATGATCTTCCCATTTGAAGAACATGCCACAGCTCATACTAAGTGCTAGGATCAATGCACCGTGTCTGCTCTGGGTATAGGGGGTGGAAGAGGGTCGAGGAAGGCTAGATAGTGGCTATGCCGGGTCTAAAGAGTATGCGGTTTGTTGTGTAAGGATATTGATGCTGGGTAGAATTTGACCATCTCAGGAACTGGCTCAGATGAGGGGTGGGGAGGAGGAGGAAACCCTTTTGACTCTTCACTGGGGCTCCAAACCCAGGGCCTTGCACGCACTACGCAGGCTCACGGCCAACAGAACTCCATCTCCAGCCCTTGCCCACTCTAATAGAACAGAATTGGGGTAGAAAGCATTGTGCCCAACCTGACAAGGACTTCTGTTTTGTTCTGTTCCTAACCATATTCTAGGCTCAGAAAGAAGAGCTTCAGAGCCTGTTGCACCAGCCCAAAGAACTGGAGGAGGAGAATGCCCGGCTCCGGGAAGCCCTGCAGCAGGGCAAGACCTCCCACCAGGCCCTAGAGTCGGAACTGCAGCAGCTAAGGGCCCGACTCCAAGGGCTAGAGGCTAACTGTGTCCGGGGCGTAGATGGGGTGTGTCTCAACTGGGGCGGAGGTCCACAGGGTGGCAAGGCCACTAAGGAACAAGGCCACAAGGGGCAGGAACCAGACCCCAGCTTATTGGAGCAGCATAAGCAGCTTGAGGCCGAGGCCAAGGCCCTAAGGCAGGAGCTGCAGAGACAGTGGCGGCTGTTGGGTTCTGTGCACCGTGACTTGCAGAGGGGCTTGCAGGATGCTGGCCAGGGAGCCCCAGCTCGCGCTAGCCTGGCTGAACTTGGTCACATGTTGGCCCAGACATTGCAGGGCCTCGAGAATCAGGGTATTAACACTGGCAGGTCCTCCAATGACTCGGAGGCCTGGCACCAGAAGAAGCCTCACTTTCAGAATCCCAGGGAGTGGAGTGGGAAGGAGAAGTGGCGTGGTGGGCAGAGGGATCAGAGGACTGAGCACTGGAAGCCGCGGAAGGAGGAGTCTGGCCAGGAGAGGAGGAGGAGTTGGAGGGATGAGGGCAGGGATCTCACGGGGCGCTGGAGGGAGGACAGGCTGCGGGCGGAAGAATCGGGGAGCAGAAAGGACGGCAAGCGACAGGACCCCAAGGTACACCCTAGGAAAAGTGGGAACCCCCACTCTGGAGAAAGGCAGAAGCATTCTTGGGGGAAAGACAACAGCCCCGATGCCCTCTCCTGGGAGGAGCTGCTGAGGCGCAAGTACCGGCCCCCTCAGGGCTGTTCAGGTGTGGCCGACTGTGCCCGGCAGGAGGGCCTGGCCCTCTTTGGCGTGGAGCTGGCCCCTGTGCGGCAGCAGGAGCTGGCCTCTGTGCTGAGAGAATACTTGGCTCGGCTGCCCTGGGCTGGGCAGCTGACCAAACAGCTGCCCCTCTCACCTGCTTACTTTGGAGAAGATGGCGTCTTCAGGCATGACCGCCTTCGCTTCAGGGATTTTGTGGATGCCCTGGAGGACAGCCTGGAGGAGGTGGCACTGAAACAGACAGGTGATGATGATGAAGTGGATGACTTTGAGGACTTCATCTTCAGCCACTTCTTTGGAGACAAGGCACTGAAGAAGAGGTGGGAATTGGGGGTGGGGTGGGCCGGGGAAGGGCGTAGCTGAAGGGTTTGAAGGCTTCCACCAGAGGAACCAGGCTCCTTCTCCTTAGTTCCATCTCAGGACGTGGTGTTGTTTCCTCAAGGCCATTTCCTGCCTCTTTCCCTGTCTTCCCACAGGTCAAGAAAGGAGAAACCCTCCTGGAACCCCAGAGTTGTGGGGCCCAGGGAAGAGCACAACAGCCGCCGTCCACACCACTACCACCAAGGCTGAGCCCTGCCCCCGCCGCAACAGCCGGCCTTGGCATGCGCCCAGCTCAAGATGCCTAGGATTATGTGACCCTAGAAGCTATGCTTCCGCTGTCCAGCGGGCCTCCTGGCTCCTTAGTGCCCTTGAATGCCCTTCACAGAAGAGAGCAAAGCAGTTGGCCCTGCACTGGTACCACTTCTGCTTAAAAAAAAAGGCCACAGCTGGCTCTATTGAACGGTTTAAGCAAATATATGCAAACGATAAAGGCCCTGGGTACTAAGCATTGTGTAGGGCCTGCTGGGGAGGACTCTTAGTCTGAAGCCAGAGAGCTGTCCTTTTGTGTGGCTATCCTGGGTCCCTGCACTGGAGCTGCTGGTTGGAGACTTAGCTCCAGACTTGCCTTGGGGTTTTGTTAGCTTTGGAGACAGTTGTCCCTGAGCCTGAGGAGCCCTCACCATGCCTCTTGCGGCTATCACCTCCCCACCTGAGCTGTCCACCATTGCGGGGCTCTGTCGCTTGAGGTGGTCTCTAAATGCAAGAACACCTTGCAGTCACCACTCCGGTGTTTAGGCACAATCTAGACACTGCACTCGACCTTCCCTTTCCCCGCTCTGCCTTCCCATCCGGTCCCCATGCTCACCCACCTTTCCCGAGGAGCCACCAATGAATTGTCTCACCGTCCAGGCTGGGTGACCTCAAACCGGGTCATCCTCCACAGTGTGGTGTTCTTATCCTCAGAAAGAGGACTGTAGGGAACGGCGTAAATAAAGCAAGGAAGCAACCATCCTGTTTCTGCCACACAAGAGTTGATCCCTTTTTTGGAGCCTACTGTGGAGGGTAGGGAACACACTAGCCTGGGTCTGCAGAGGTGAGGGAGCCACTAGGTGGCGCTCTGGTTCCATCTTTCTCTAGACTTTGCCACTCTCCTGCCCCTGGTCACCACCCCACACCTGAGACCCCCAGACCCACTGACTAGCTCTCAAGAATTCTCAGAATCCCCCTGGTTATTCATCAGGAACACCCCCTCAATTCTAACCTCTATGCCATTGGTAGCACACTGGGCTTCTAGACCTGGAAATCTCCCAGGGTCTGTAGGGGGCAGTAACCTCTCAGGTCAAGCCAATTGAGGAGGGGATTAAGGACTGTAGGCTCTAGAAAGGTGCTGGGATAGATTTCTGGATTGTTTAGCAATGCTTTATGTCACTGTTTAAAGACTTGTGAATGCAGTGGCTTGTTTAACTTCGGTGTTAGACAAGACAGGTGGAAAGGGTGGCTCATTCCACAACCGTTTAAACAGTCTGTTGTGTGGGGCTGGAGGGATGGCTCGGCCATTGAGAGCACAGACTGCTGCTCTTCCAGAGGACCCAGGTTTGAGTTCCAGCACCCACATGGTAGCTTACAACTGTCGGTAACTTCAGTCTCCGGGGATCTGATGCTCTCTTCTGGCCCTGTGGGCACCAGGCACACATACACACGGTATGCAAACATACATGCAAGACAACAACAACAAAACAAAAAAACCACCCATCACATTTAAAAAAATATTTATTTATTATATGTATATATGTACTATATGTAAGTACACAGTAGCTGTCAACAGACACCCCAGAAGAGGGCATCCAATGTCATTTCGGATGGTTGTGAGCTACCATATGGTTGCTGGGATTTGAACTCAGGACCTTTGGAAGAGCAGGCACTCCTCTGACTGTGGGGCTAGTGTGTGGGATGAAGTGTTGAGAAGGGCTGTGGGGAGTGCCTTCTGCTCTCTTCCCACGGTGCTTGAGGGCCCAAGGACAGCACTGCAGGACGGAGTGATCCTAGGAGCAGAGGTGCTGGGTGCTGCACTGGTCCCTGCTGGCTCTTTAGGGTCTGCGCTGGGACTTGTCTAGCTGAAGCTCGAGGTGTTTGGCTTGGCTTTCCATCCTTTCTCTGGGGACGCTGCCCTCAGAGTGTCCCTGGGAGCTCCGTGAGGGTGTCACTGGAGTTGGGGGGAGCCAGGCCTCATCTCTCTCCTCTCCGATGTCTCCTCCTCCTTCTCCACCTCTTCTCCAATTCTCTTGCCTCCCTTCTCACCCACACCTCTCTCCTGTCCTGTTTCTCGTTCCTTCTCCTCCTCTCCCTCCCCTTCTCTTTAGAGTCAGACCCAGTACTCCCTGTGTGGTAGGCAAAGGTTTTATTGTCCTGTGGCACATCTTGTCATTTTTATTTGGAGACAGGATATTATTGTATATCCCTGACTGGCCTCAGACTTTCAATCCTCCTGCCTCTGGGGCCCGCGGGGCTGGGAGGACAGTCCTGTCGCGTCACTCCCTCTGCAGGGCCTTCTACTTTTAAGTGGAAAACATTTTTCCTTTAGCCAGTCCCCAAAACCGCTTCCCCAGGGGCCGGGGCCTGCTACTTCTCCCTTCAGATCCTGCCTCTCATCTGCTCTCACTGCCTTTCCACGCTCCCCACACGCCCACAACCCAGCCTTTTACCACCAGCCTCTCCCTCTGCTCCCTCCCACCCTCCACCTGTGACAGAATGACAAGTGGAGTGAGTCACCTCTGGTCCTGTCTGTCCCTATTAGCTCCTGAGAGCTAGGGTAAGCACCACCCTTGAAGAGCTGCTCCCAGTCTCCTCTGCTGGGCCCAAGGACAGACCTCAGGACTAGCTTAGCTGTTGCCATGGTAACCTCTCAAAGGCACCCAGGTGCAGGAGCTCTTTATATTCATCCCTGTTCTAGGCCACAGACGTGTCTGGTCCCTCGGTGTGCTGACAAGGGCTTAGGTGCTTCTCCATTGCAGTGCAGCTGTGTCCTGCATCCAGACACACCAGGTTTCTCCCAGCCTTGCCGCTTCATCTCTGATCTGCCTGAGCCACAGAATCCCACTTAGAATTCTGAGTCTGCTCACCCCGCCCCCTGGCATGGCTTCCTTTTCTATCATTAGGAGACCTAACTAGAACTTTGGCCTGAGTAAGTTTGGGGTCGGAAACCCTAGTGTGTCAGCTTTCTAACTTGATCACCCACAGGCCCTGGGTGAGATGTCTGTACTCCCTTAGGGCTCAGCCAATACTCTCATGGAAGTTAGGAGTGGCAGTGTCCCCCCCTTTAGTGAGTCGCAGTGAGATCCATGACAGGGCTCTTCAAGCTGTGGAGTACAGTCATCCGTGGATGGTTACCCATGGTTGATGCTTAGTCCCCTATGTAAAAGGGCATGGTGCTGGCATAGTCCCCAGACAGAGCCTCCTGCGCAGCTAAGAAATCTCTCAGTTACTGATGATGATGCTACCCAGTGTGATGTAAATGCTAAGTGTTTGTTACACTGCATGGTTTAGGGAATAACAAGGAAAAACCCGCAGATGCTCAGAACATTTCCTTTTGCATCCGTTCTTTTTTTTTATTTTTGGGAGGGGTGTTGGTAGGGGGAGGGTAAGACTGTGTAGGTCTCACTCTGTAGTCTTTGCTGGCCTTGAACTCACAGCGACCTGCTTGCCTCTGCCTCAAATGAGCACTGGGATTAAAGGGATGTACCACTGTGTCCTGCTGTTTTTGAGTCAGGGTCTCATAGAATCAGCCTAGCTTTGAACTCACTATATAGCTAGCCTCAGCCTCCCAAAGCCGGTATTCCGAGCACGTGAGGCACACTAGGTTCCTTTCTAACTCTCCCCTTCCCTTATTCCTTCCCTCTTTCCTTTTTTTTCTTTTAATTATTTTTATTTTATGTGCATTGGTGTTTTCCCTTCACGGGTGTCCGAGTGAGAGTGTCGTGTCAGATGCTGGAGTTACAGACACTCACGGGGCTGCTGGGAATGGAATCTTGGTCCTCGGAACGAGCAGTTGGTGTTGTTAACTGCTGAGCCATCTCTCCAACTCCCTTCTTTTCATTTCTTCCTTACCCCGTTCCTACTCCTTCTCCCTCTCAGCTTTCTTTCATTTCCTTTTGGTTATTTTATGACAACTCAGGTTGGCCTCAGATCTGTGACTTCTGCCTCCGCCCTAGCTGCTGGTTTACAGGTGTGAACCACAGGGGCGGCGGCCGCCGCTTCTTTCACGTTTTTGTAGAGGTTGTTGTTCTTTTGTTTTCTTTTTTTGTTTGTTTGTTTGTTTGTTTTAATTGGTTTTTCTAGACATGATTTCTCTGTGTGGCCCTGCCGGTCCTGGAACTCACTCTGTAGACCAGACAAGCATCAAACTCAGAGATCTGCCTGCCTCTGCCTCCCTGAGTGTGTGTGCCAACAAACTCTGACCCACTTGTCTTTTAACTTTAAAATTACTCTTTTTCCTCCCTCCCTCCCTCCTCCTTCCCTCCTTTCCTCCCTCCCTCCTGCCTTCCCTCTCTCCTTACTTCCTTATTTATTTACGTGTGTGGAGAAACATACAGTACTAC
This sequence comes from Tokudaia tokunoshimensis, assembly GCA_036184795.1. Lineage (NCBI taxonomy): Eukaryota > Metazoa > Chordata > Mammalia > Rodentia > Muridae > Tokudaia > Tokudaia tokunoshimensis. The sequence continues at coordinate 69,983,420 of BTHU01000003.1, read as the reverse complement.
ATTGTGCGTGGAGTTCAGTGGACAACTTCCCCAAGAGTTGATTCTTCTACCATGTGACCTCGTAGGATTGAACAGGTTGTCAGGCTTGGTGGCAAGTGCCTTTGTCTGGCGAGCATCTCATTGGCCTTCTTTTTTAGTTTTGAGGTGAATTCTCACTGTGTAGCCCAAGCTGGCTTGCGTAGAAGTCAGGCTTCTCTTCCTTCATTGCCCTGCTTATGAAGTTATAGGTGCATACTGTTAGTGAGCACCTCAACACCTCCGCCGTTTGTTTCAGGCCTAACATATACCAGCATATTTACTATGTACTAATTTTGAGTGTGCATATATACTCAAATATTTACTATGGGGTAGGTTGACTTCATAAATCGGAACACACTGTTGGATACAGAGGACCAGCCGTATTGTTGCTGGGGCTGGAGAGACGGCTCAGGAGTTTTGAGCACTGGCCGCCCTCTTCCAGAAGACCAGGATTCAATTCATAGCATCCACATGGTGCCTCACGATCATCTGTAACTTCAAAGGAAAATGAAACCAGGAGCCTGGGGACCTCTAGGGAAACCAGGAGAGCCTGGGAGCTGCAGACCGGGAGGAGAGGGCACCTGGTTCTCAAGCCTGCCACAGCCCTGCTTCCTGCCCCTCATACTAACTGGATTAGCTCAACACAAGCAAAATGCTAGCAGTATTTGCTTAATGCTGCCAGGAAGCCTCTGCTGACGCATAGAGAGGACCTGGAGAGTGGCCTCTGAGGCAGTCGGTGAGAGCCAGCAGGATCTTGGTGATGGGAGGGGGTGGGGACTTCAGAAGGGGCAAAGGTGATCTTGGGTGTTTGTGGGGGGAGGAACAACCCGTGGGTTCCAGGGTACTCTTCCGTATAGGAAGGGCAAGGCTGCTCCCAAAGGCCCTGGAGGGCAAGGGAAACACTCAGAGAGCACAGAAACCTAAAGAATTGGGGGAGAGATGGGAAATGGGAGCTGACCTGTACTTGTTTGAGGCTGTGATTTAGCATGACCAGTCTGGATGGGATGTGGACAAGGAGGAATCAAGGACACTTGGCCTCCTAGCCTGGTGACAAATGGATGTCTGTGCCTTCAACAAGTGTCAGGAAATGGGGAGGGGAAACAAAAGCTGGTTTGCTGTGGTGGTATGGGGTGGGGTGGGGTGGGGTGGAATGGAATGGGTGGGGAGGTTCTGGGTTTACGAATTAGACTGGTCAACCTCCACCATTGACCAAGGTCTGTAGCCCTGCCTCTAGACTGTGACATTCCTTGCCCTCCTTCATTCCTCTGGGGCAGGGCTGGGGTTGGTAGAAGCTGTTACTAACCTAAGACACTAACCTTCACTGACCCCATGGGGGAGGTGTTCAGCAGAGTGGGCTGTGTCATTCCCTGAGGTCATTGCTGAGACCTTATTCTGACTCAAGAGCAGGCAGAAACCTGAAGTCTCACAGCCTTGGGGTGGAGAGGAAAACGTTGGAGGGCCAGGTCCAACAGGGCTGCCTGCTCAGGACTGTGTCTGCAGCCGTCACCCAGGCATCTTGACAGGCAGGGGCTAGCGGGGCCAGTAACTTTTCAAGAGTTTTTCTGTCATTTTATTTTATTTTACTTTTTGAGACAGGGTTTCTCTGTGTAGCCCTGGCTGTCTTGGAACTCACACTGTAGACCAGGCTGGTCTCCAACTCAGAGATCTGCCTGCCTCTTCTGGGATTAAGGACATGCACCACCATGGCCCGGCCTCTTTTCTGTACTTTTAGCTCACTGAGAAACAGATGTTGAAGGGCATGAGACTCTTTTAATGGGAGAAGAAACACATAGACACACACACACACATGTATACAGACAGCCAGACAGACAGACACACACACACACACACACACACACACACACAGAGAGAGAGAGAGAGAGAGAGAGACAAAAGGAGCTTCACCCCTGCTCCTTGGATCCTACTTAGGGAAGCATTTCTCCTGTCTACCAGCTTCTGTCTCAATGGCTCTGGCTTGTGGGTAGGCGCTCAGCTCTGGAAGAGTCTTTACCGAGCATCACTTTAGAGGTGGAGAAAGACCCAGAAAGTAGCAACGTGTGAAAGCTCCCAAAGTTTGCTAGGATAGAGTCAGCCTAGGAGCCCAGGGCAGTTGAACTCAGGCTGAATGTTGGAGTGTGCTTCTTTTCTCCCCTACAGTCCCCCCATCACCAACACACACACACACACACACACACACACACACACACACACACACACACACAAGCACATACAATGGTCTTTGAGTTTAGGCTCTGAATTGAGGTCTGAAGGAGCTATGCACTACGGGTCAGGCTCCTCCTAGTTCTTATTCCTTGCAGATAACTCTTTGCAGAGAAGTGTGGTTGTGACCACAGGGTGGCAGCAGCAGGTCGGGCTGAGGGTGGGCAGGGACTTTCTCAGGGTGGGGATGGGAGGGAGGCAGAGAAGGAGGGGCCTCAAGGAGCTGCCCCAGAACCTTGAGCAATTGGGTATGGGATTGTACAGTCCTAGTCTTGGGTATATCCGTCCATAGAGGTCCCCTCTAACCTTATGGGGAAAGTCCTGGCCTCCTCGTGGGGCGCCCCCCCCCCCCCCAGGGAGCACCCATCCATTCCTTCATTCCTTGATCAGTCATTTGGGACACCACCCAGCTCCATCCGCACTGTGCCCGGCCCTGCCTTTCTTTGATAGTACTTGATGTGCTTTCAAGGAGCTGAGGAGAGCCTGGAATTCAGTTTGGGGGGAAGAAGCAGAGGGAAGGGACTGGGCCTGCCTGTGAAGGCTGGGCAGGCACGTCCAGGACTAGAGATGTCCATACCCTGGACTGGAAAACATCTAGTTTTGGAACCAGACAGCTGGTTTCGTCATTTAGAGGTCCAGACCTTGACACAAAGTCTTACTCTCAACCTCTTACTTCACTTCACCTGTGTGAGTGTTTTGCCTGCGTGTGTTTGTGCATCATATACATGTGGCAGCCAGAAGGCCACCGGATTCCCTGGAACTGGAGTTACAGATGGCTGTGAATCACCCTGTGGCTTCAAACTTAGAGATCTGCCTGCCTCTGACCTGAGTGCTGGGATCAAGAGTACACCACCACTGCCCGGCTTAGGCAAATAAATTAGGAAGTTTCCTGATTGGGACTAGAATTCCAGGGAAACTTGATTCCCGGGTGGGGCTGGAGGAAGGGATGGGTTTTGTCAGGCAAGTTCAGAATTTGGTGTGGAAGTTCTGATTTCTTTTGCGTGAGGACTTAGTGAGCAGGAGGCCGCAAGTGATTTTACCCTATATAGGCTTCGTTGGCCTGGTGAGAGCCAGCTTCCAGTGAGACCCAGAGAAATGTTTATTGCAGAGGGGCCAGACAATGTGCTGATTTACAAACTGTGAAATCACAGTGCTTAAAACAAAGTAAACAGCCCGCTGTGAGTGGATACTTTAAAGTTTACAAAGTATTTTGTTGTACGGTCCTGTTTTCCTGTTTACCCAGCCTCTCACTTCCTTCTCTTTTTTATTTTATTTTATTTTATTTATGGCCCAGGCTGGCCTGGGACTTGTCTGCTTCCACTTCCAGGGCTGGCACTTGCCACTAAACCCAGTTTATTTAGTGCTGGCCATCAATCCTAGGGCTTCCTACAGGCTCAGGCAAGCACTCTACCAACGGAGGCACATCCTCAGCACATGCGTGCAGTTCGGGTGAGCCTCCGGAGTCTGTCTTCCTGTCCCTGACCACTCCTGCTCCTCTTTATTTTAAAATGATTTATTGTATGTGTTTTGCCCGTTTGCCTGTGTACCTCATGCATGCAATTCCCACAGAGGCTAAAGGAGGGCTTTAGGTCCCCTGGAACTGGAGTTTCAGCTGGTTCTGAGCGGCTAGGTGACGGCTATTGCAGGGCAGCCCGTGCTCCTAACCGCTGAGTCATCTCTTCGGCCCGAGCCTCTTTGGAATATGCAGGGAAATGATTTTCCTAAGAGGTTTCATGTTTCACTTTGGTTTTCATAAGACTATGCGGTCTTATACAATGGAGGCAGTCATAGGTTGCAGGCTTTATTTTGATAAGCTTAGAAAAATGCAGGACAGCAATTTATTTCTACAGATAACAGCAAGTGGGTGTCAGAACACTCCTAATTCTGCCTCTAGACTTCTGGCTGGATGTTGGTCTCCGGAGGAAATTGGGTAAACTTGTTCAGAGTGGCGTCAAAGCTCCTTCTTAACGTAAGCTACTAATGTCACTGATGTTCTTTCTCGAGATTCTGAAAAGCTTTGGAGAGGAGGATGCGGCTGAAAGAGATCACTTAGTTCTGGCTGCGCTGGCGGCTTCAGCAGTTACAAAACCTTCTCAACAGTGAAATAGCATACTGTTCAGTAAGTCCCTCCTTCGCTATGACGTCAAGAAACACACCCTATCATGTCATTGTCTGGCTACTTTGGAAAGAGCTATCTTTAGTGCGGGGCAAACACATACTTGCTTGAGAGCATGAATTATAACGTAAAGATTAAAAGGCAGATTTGAAAATGCCTTCAACATTACTATTTTCCTTTATCTTTATGTTTGTCCGGTTGTGTACAAGGGAACGTGAGACTAGTCTTTCCAAGCGCAGGGTCACTCTCGGCTCAGGGTGTCAGCCGAGAAGGCGGGGTCATGACGTCACACCTGGGCGGGCTTGGACTGTTCTAAGTGCGTGCTGCGGGGGGACTTCTTAGATTCCTGCTGCAAGGCTCTTTCCCTTCCGGTCTCTTCGCCCTTTCTCTGCGCGCTGGTTTCGACTTGGGCTGTGTAGTGTGGAGAAGGGGCGGGATGCCTCCTCCCTTCTGCTCCTACTGGGCGGGTCCACTTCGTGCTTGGCTGGATTTCAGGGGTCCGAAGTGTCAGCTTTAGGCCTAGTGAAGCTTGGTGACCCCATGGCCCCGCTCGGAGCCTCCCCGCGGCTGGTGCTGCTGTTTAGCGGGAAGAGAAAATCCGGGAAGGACTTCGTAACCGAGAGGCTGCAGAGCAGGTGTCCGCGCGGGTGCAGGGAAGCCGAGGAAGGGCGCTACCGCAAGTGATGGAGGGCTTGATGGAGGGAGCTCGTTGAGGGCAAGGAGGGACATGATGACGCAGGGCAGGAGAAGGTAGATCCTCACGGTCAGTAAAACAGCAGCCTGCACGTGTCCCCCTCAAAGAACCAGGGGACTGCCTCTGCAGACTATGAAGATGTAGTTCTGTCTATTATCAGAAACATGAATTACTATTTCTGTCCAGACCTCCTTCCACGTGCTGTTCCTGTGTGATGATTGCGGTGTGAGGTAACTGGTGTGGACAAGGAGACTAACGCAACTGTAAGGGTTTTTTTTCAAGGCCATGTCCTGAGTGTGTCTGTTCCAAAGAGAATCTGTGCAGAACACCATGCAATGGCAGGGATTTATGGAATATTCTGTGCCAGGCGTTGTGTGCCTATATTATCTCATTTAGCCCACATAGCTTCTTTATCAAATAGTGGTATTAGCAACCCCATGTCACAGGTGCAGAAGCAGGGAGGGGCCCTTAGGAGCTAAAACCTGGTGTGTGTATACGTGTGTGTGTGTGTGTGTGTGTGTGTGTGTGTGTCTGCAGTCCAGCAGGAGGGAAAGCTCATATACCTAGCAGTGCAAGGCCAGAGTGGACAACATGGTAAATTTTTGAGTATTAAAGTGTTAAAATTTGTTAGGGTTATAAAGTAGCAAATTCAGGATTTAAATTCAACTTTGTCTACCTGGAGATAATACCTCCCCCCCCCACCCCCGCACTCAGTCCTTCCTTTCTAGTTACTTATTTTCAAAGATCTCTTCATGTGAGGGGTATGGGTTTGTTCCTTGGTGTGTGCAGGTGTTCTGGGAAGCCAGAAGAGGGCACATGATCCCCAGGCCTGGAGTTACTGATGGTTGTGAGCCTTGGTGTGGGTGCTGGGAATGGAGCGCCCACATGGGAATGGGTCTGTAAGACTAGGAAGCGCTGGGATGAAAAGCATGTGCCACCATGCCTGGCGCATCTCGAGCTTTTAAAAAAGCATGGCTCTAGGGCTTGGACTAAGACGATCAGGCTTATGAGGCTCTCCTTTCCCCCAGTCTTCTCTCTTTCCTAAGGGATAAGATACTCTAGGAGACATTCTTTTTCTATTTTCTGGGGACTTGGTTTGGGAAAGCATGGGGGGGTGGGTGGGGGAGAAAGAGCGGTGGGCGCCTCTGCAAGGCCAGCATGGTGAGGGCGCCGAGTGTTAGGTACCACAGTCATTCCAAGAGGTCAGGGGAGCCCTGGGCAGGGGTTATTACCCCAAACCTTTATCACTAAATAATCACCATCAGTGTCTAAATTTTACCTGCCCTTAGCTCCACGCATAGGCAGAAGAGCATTCAGAAGCCTAGACGCTGGGGTTAGACTGCTGGGAGTTCATGACCTGGCGCAGGGCTTAGTGTATGGTCTGCTACAGACTTCTTACTGGTTCTATTCCAGTTCTGCCTATTTCTAAATGGGCATTATATGGGATGGTTAGAAGAATTAAAGGAGCCAACACTGGAAGTAGAGTGATTCTTGGCTGAGAATACAGTGTTGGCTATTGTAATTTACTGTTTCATTACCACAATGCTACTTTTAGTTAACTTTCATCACTCATCCTCATTTTCTTCATCTATAACAAGAAACAGGCTAGTAAGGTGGCTCGGCAGGCAAAGGCACTTTCTGTCAAGCCCGATTCGGAACTCATGCGTTGGAAGTAGAGAACTGACTTTTGAATGTGTCCTCTGACCCCACCCCCACCCCCACAGGCATGTTTTTAAAGGTAGAGGTACCTATTTCTTTTTTTTTTTAAGATTCATTTATTTATTTTATACATGAGCACACTACTATTGCTCTCTTCAGACACACCAGAAGAGGGCACCAGACCCCATTACAGATGGTTGTGAGCCACCATGTGGTTGCTGGGAATTGAACTCAGGACCTCTGGAAGAGCAGTCAGTGCTCTTAACTGTTGAGCTATCTCTCCAGCCCCAGGGGGTACCTACTTCACCATGAGGTATTTAAGTGCACCCGTGAGCATCTCAGGACCGGGTAGAAACTGTGACACTTACATTGGTATTGCTTGGATCCAAGTATTGCACACAGGAGACGGTTGTTAAGTACACCAAGTAACTCAAAGGGCAAATTATTAATGTTGAGGTGACCAGGTCAATGTATACTAAGGTCTCTGTGGCTCTGAGAGAGTGAGTTTGGATTCCCAGCAGAAACCTGATCCAACCAGAATATCAGCAGACCTGGAGTTTCCCATGGCACTTATTTAATAGTTCTGTCTGTTAGTTCAGGGCTCCTTTATATTCCCTTGACTTTTGCAATAATCCTATGTGACTGTAGGGCAGATGATGTTATTCTTTTATAAATGAGCAAAGAGGATTGGGGAAGGGGAGGCCGGTAGTAGAAATTCCTATGGTAGAAATGAGCAACAGAAGCTCTACACTCCTCTTCTGGACACTGGAGACGGTTGGCAGCACAGGGTTAACTGGGTTCTGATTCCTTGTCCCATAGACTTGGAGGTAACATCTGTGCTGTCCTGCGACTCTCTGGTCCACTCAAGGAGCAGTATGCTCGGGTAGGTGGTGGCTTGTGGCTTCTGGGGGCACTGGGAGGAGCCTGCTCTTGGAGCAGTGGCTACTGCTTGAGTCACTGGCTCAAGAGAATCTAGATAGGAGGCCCTATCTTTAGGACACACAAGAAAAGGGAGGGGTCCAGAAAGGGCTGTAGGCACTTGAGTTGGCAGCTCTGATGTAACTAATCAGGATCTGTGCTATAAGTCCCTTTCTCAAACTAGAATCCACTGCCAAACTCTGCCACCCAGCTGGCCTGGTGCAACCCTGGAATTCTCAGGGCCTGGGAAGATGGTACAGTTGATAAAATGCTTGCCATGATCTGAGTTCATGAATACCTACATAAAAAACCAGGCATGGCACGGCACACCTGTAATCTCAGTGCCAGGGAAGCAGAGACAGGCAGAGCTCTGTGGTTTGCTTGCCAGCCAGCTTGGCCTAATTGGTGAGGTGCAGGTCCCAGTGGGAGACCTTATCTCAAAAACAAAATAAAAACCAAGGTGGATGGAGCAGCATCTGAGGTTGCTGACCTCCAAACGCCCGCACAGGCACAGGTACACACCTTTTCCCCTAAGGAAATTTAGTCACATGATTTGTCAAGACACATGGTTGGGGAGGGGGGAAGCTAGGTGTGGCATAGTGTGCAGATGTCCTAGTCAGTTTGGCTTTGGTATAACAGCATTTGATGCTGGGTACTTTGTACAGAAAAGAGATTTATAACTCACAGTTGTGAAGGTTCAAGAAGATGGTGTTGACATCCTCTTAGCTTCAAGGGCCTTATGGTGGAAGAATGGCGGAGAAAAGAAAGATCACATGGTAAGAGGACTGAGGGGAGAGGTCTAGATCCTTACTTATATAATGACCTACTTTCAGGGTGACCAATCCAGTCCCACAGGAGTGGGAACTCATTAGTCCTCCCTGAGAGACACAGTCCCTCAGAGGCACCATGTCCCGATACCACCATATTGGGGGCAAGGCTAAACAGGAGATTTGGTGGGGACAAACAATACTAATGACTGAGAATTAGAATCAGACCTGGTGGTGAATACATTTCATCTCGGTATTTGAAAGGTAGAGGCAGGTAGATCTCTGTGAATTTGAGGCTTGCAAAAAAGTTTGTCTTATATGCAGCTCTTTAGGTACATATATGAGGTGCTTGCCCCTTTGAATACTGTTCCAGATGTGAGGGATGTTGCAGATGTTAGTTTCTACACTGCTGGAAAAGGCACCGTGGGAACTGCGGTGCTGCTGCCATAGGAAGAGGAAGGGGGAGAAGAAGAGGTTTTTATTGTAAACGAATGCATCTCTTTTGAATTTTGGTTATTGTTATTTTACTATTATTATTATTTTGAAACAGAGTTTCACTATATATCTCTGGCTGGCCTGGAACTCTCTTTGTAGACCAGGCTGGCCTCAAACTCACAGGGATTCATCTGCTTCTGTCTCCTGAGTGCTGGGATTAAAGGTGTGAGCCACCACCACCAGGCTATGGGTTGTATTTTTAAGAATGCCTTTCTGTTCTGGAGCCTTCTGGGTAGAGCCTTTGCTGGTCATTGTCGCTGGAGAAGGGGAGGGAAGGCCTAGAAGCAGCTCCCTGGGGGTCAGGGTAGCCCCTCTTGTCTAAGGGTTCCTCTGGTTGTACAAGGTCTTAGGAATGCCCAGAACCAAATGAAGCAGGTGCCAGGACCTTGGGTATGGGGAAGGAGAGGAAGAGGGAGACGTATCTCTTTGGGGATTTTCATGGAGGCGAAAGATGCGAGAACACAGATTTCCGACTGGAATGCTCTAGGCTAAGGCTGTGCCCAGGGCTTGCAAACCAACTTCAAGATTAGTTTAAGCCAGAAATAATTGGGAGGATGAAACCCTCAGAAGAGAAAAAATGACACCACACATTTTGGTGTTATCTAAGACCTCTCAGCCTTGAGTATCTTAGGCTCTCCCTTGTAGGGCTCTCCTCCTGGCTGCCTTTGTCACTCTCCAAGCTGGGAGGTACCAGGCAGGGCTGGTTCTTCCTGTTTCAGGTAGGACTGTGTCATAGATGGACTTGCGTTGCAGGAGCATGGCTTGGACTTCCAGAGACTTCTGGACGCGAGCACCTACAAAGAGACCTTTCGGAGGGACATGATCTGTTGGGGGGAGGAGAAGCGTCAGGCTGACCCAGGCTTCTTCTGCCGGAAGATTGTGGAAGGCGTGTCCCAGCCTATCTGGGTAAGGGGGCTCTGCCTTGGTGTCCAAAACAGGTCTTCCCATCCCTCTCCTGGGGCCATCTCTCATCTTCACTGCCACCTTCTGCCTGCGTCGCTAGCATCTCAGAAGTCCTCTTCTGTTGTCTTTTACCTCTGTGGGCCATCTCTGGACAGGAGCCAGAGTGATTTTTTAAAAGTAAGCCATATATCACTGGCATATCTAGAATGCGCTGGTGCTCCCCACCCTCTCACAAGCAAAGTCCAAGCTTTGATGTGAACGCTGGGGCTCCCTCGTTCCTCTCCATCCTAACAGAGCTGTAGCCACCAGCTTCTCTTACATCAGTCATACAGTTGTGACTTTGCTTCTTTTCCTTCCTTTGTTCCTTCGTTCATTCCTTCCTTCCTTCCTCCCTTCCTGCCTTCCTTTCATTTTTTCTTTTAAAGACAAAGTCTCACTATGTAGTGTGGGCCAGCTGCTTTGTAGGCTAGGATGAAGCCCTGGAATTCAGATCCCCTAGAACCCACACAAAAAAGCCAGGTGGGGGCTGGTGAGATGTCTCAGTGGATAAAGGCATCTGCTGTGAAGCCTGAAGGCCTGAGTTTGATCCCCAGTCCCACATGGTGGAAGGAGAAAACCCAACTCCATTGAATTATTTCTCTACACACACACGCACACGCACACACACACACACACACACACACACACACACACACACGCATGCACATGCGCGCATACACACCACTCCAACATCTGGCATTAGAGATGTGGTGCACGCGTCAGTAATTCTAACACTCAGGAAGCAAAGGCAGGGAGTTGAAGGTTAGCCTTCGCTATGTAACAAGTTTGAGGCCAACCAGGGCTATATAGTGATACTTTGTCTCAAAACCAAACAAAGGCTTTAACAGGCTTGCTCTAGCAGGTGGAAGGCAGGTTTGAGCTGAAGCGGAGAGGCCTAAGAGATGGTCCTTTGTGATCTGCCAGTGACAGGTTGGCCTCGGAGCTGTGAGAGACTTGAGAAGGGGCCAGTTTTACATGGATTTTAAGGATAGAGTCACTCGGAGTTGAGCGGGTGATGAGTTGGTTCTGGGGCAGAAGGACAAGGATTTTATTCTGAGCAGAGACAGGAAGGGTCGGGATGGAGAGATTGGGAGTCGAGGAACTATGTTTCAGCCACTTCTGGGCTGACATTCATCAGTCTTCACTGTGGTCCCTGGTCGTTGGAAAAGCTGCTGTGTGTCTTGTATTGCATCTCCTGCTCTGTTGTATGTTCCAGCCCCAAGAGAGCAGGGCAAGGTATATTTTGCTTATGACACCATCCCCAGTGCCTGGCACAGTGTAGAGTAAGTACTTGCAATGCCCCTTACTTACTACTGGAGCTGAGTGATCGCCCTGGCCGGCAGGTGGCAGGACTCAGAGGTGTTCCTGCACCATTGCTCTGGCTTCTGTAGCGCAGGCCCCTCCCTCCTCCCCAGTTTTCCTTCCCTATAGCCCTTTGTCCTAATGACCACCTGTTTTTTGTCTCTTCTTTGCAGCTGGTGAGTGACACACGGAGGGTGTCCGACATCCAGTGGTTTCAGGAGGCCTACGGGGCTGCGACCCAGACAGTCCGAGTAGTAGCCTCGGAGCAGAGTCGACAGCAACGGGGCTGGGTGTTCACCACAGGTAGGCGACAAATAGCATTTCTCCCCACCGCTCAGTACACAGCTCGGCACCCCGCCCCCCACCTGTGCTCTAGGCCTAGAGAGAGTGAGCTAGAAGCTGTAAAGGGGGACCTGAGGCCTGAGGAATGGGTTGGTAGAAGGTCAGGTTCATAGGGTATCTTCTTCAGCTGTCTTGTTCAGGCTGGTGGACTTCTCGGGCCAGGCCCCATTCCTGTGGCCCTTAGGCTTTGGAAGTTGACAGTGGTTGGTGAGAAAGCCAAGCAAACCCTGGGTAAGCCATGGGGCCTGACTGGAAGTTTTCCAGGGGCCTCAGTGTTACCAGCCCAGGACTTGCTTTGCAGACAGTTCTGAAGTGCAGCTCAGGCCTCTGTCCTGCCCCAGGTCACTGTTCCTTGGATATGCTCAGATCTAATGAGTGTGAACGCTAACAGTGTGTCTCTTGGGCACTCTGGCAGGCCAGTCTGGGTCTGGTGCTTTGACACTCCCCCTTGTAGATGCTGCTTGCTCTTCCCGTACTCATGGCCGACGAGGGCCTAGGCCCAGAAAAGTCAAGTCTCTTTCTCCAGGCTGTGGAGAGTGGGAGGAGCCACACTCTCACCCTGCTTCCAGCCCTGGGTACATGGCCTCCCAGCAGGCTCCCTTCCGGCACATGCCAGCCTGGGCTAACAGTGTGACTGCCCTTTTGGGTTGTCTGCAGTTGTTGATTCAGTCTTCTCTCTGTCGGTGATGGCCAGGGCAGAGCGATTTCTGCAGGGGCTGCCTGGGAGCTCAGCCCATGATGGGAGGCCACACCTTCCTCACAGAGGTTCTAGGAGAGGCACAGGGTGGATGCCTGGTATCTGCAGGGCTGGGACCTGACTTCTCTGTTCTCCCTCCCAGGGGTGGACGATGCAGAGTCAGAATGTGGCCTGGACAACTTTGGGAACTTTGACTGGGTCATTGAGAACCACGGGGATGAGCGGCGCCTGGAGGGCCAGTTGGAGAACCTGCTGGAATTTATTCACTCCAAACTTCAGTGACGAGGCTCAAGGGGTGAGCAGAGACTGATGGACTGGGCAAACAGTGGTTCTGCCCGATGTGGGTCCCCAGTCCCGGCTGAGGTCAGAAAACAGACAGACAGACGGTCTGGCTTTAAATTTCCAGAGGTGTGGGGAGGATACTCGTGGGTAGAGGGCAAATAAAGAAACCTCTGGTGTGTGTGTCTTCCCTGGAGAGGATGCTCTGCCGCTTTAGGGCACTTAGAGGGCAAAGGCAGGTGCACGAGCTTTGCCTGAATCAGGAACATTACCACGCCCATGGTGGGACGGCCTGCAGAGCTGTGATGGTCGCTTCCTGTGTGTAAGCTCTCAGCCCTGGAATCCTAATAAACCTCCTTGGAACATAGTTTAGAGCTGAAGACTGATTATTTCCCTGATATCTTGGAAAAACTGGGGGTGGAGCTAGGCGGTAGTGGTGCACGCCTTTAATCCTAGTGTGCGGAAGGCAGAGGCGGGTGGATCTCTGAGTTTGAGGACAGCCTGGTCTACAGAGTGAGTTTGAGGACAGCCAGGACTACACAGAGAAACTCTGTCTCAAAACACAATACAAAATAAAACAAACAAAGAAAGAAAATCTGGGGTGTTGGGGTAGGAATGGGTCCCACTCCATCTTGTACGTGGCTGAGATGAATCCCGAAGAGGTTGGTCTGAGCCTAAAGCCTGGGACAGGTCTCTGTGTCACCGGTGGGATTGGATCTGTGGTTCTTGTCTTCTGGGATGGCCCTAAGAAAAGCTCAGTCACCACGGGAATCGGTACCCGTGCGCCAACCCCTGGCTCCTTCATAGCTTTTCATGATTTCTTAGCTTCTGGGCTCATCACAGGCTCTGTGTGAAATGGGTAGGATGGTGACTTCCATGTTCTTTTTAGTGGATGCCAGGAACCCCAGTGACGTGCCTGGCCCAGGGCTGGCAGGGTAATGAGTGTCCCAGCTCTCCGTAGAATGGATGACATATCTTCTGGAACATCCATGTGGATGACATGAAACCTTGTGGCTCCATGCTCTCCCCAGACCAAGCCTCATGCTCATCCTGCCTTTATTTCCACATAGATTCAGTTCTCACAGACGAGGGAGGTGGGAGAAGAAGCTGATACCTTAGCATGACCCACCCCAATAAACCTGGCTCGTTCTTGCCTGCACTATCTACCTTAACTGCCACCCTTGCCAGGCTCCAGGCCATGAACACACGAAGATGAGCAGGGGGAATGCTCATGGAGTCTGCTTAGAGGAGACCCAGAGGGTTCCCCCAGGGCACTGGGGACTGGAGAGAAATTTCACTGGGAAGGCAGCTAGGATTCCCTAGACAGGCCAGCACGTCCCCACTGTGTAGGACTCTATCTTCGGAGCCACAGAAATGACCCAAACTCACAAGGTCTAGTCCTCCAGGTAGGTAACGTCTTGAGTCACCAATCTGGGAGGAACCCTTGAGCAAAAGCCTTGACTTGACAGGGGCATCAAGTACAACCAAAATTTGAAACAAGAATCGCTTAAGGCAGCGGTTCTCAACCTCTGGGTCGAGACCCCTCAGAGGGGGGTCCCGTATCAAATATCCCGCATATCAGATATTTACATTAGGATTCATAACAGTATCAAAATTGCAGTTATGAAGTAGCAACAAAATGATTTTATTGTTGTGGGGGGGGGTCACCACAACGTGAACTGTTTTAATTAAAGGGTCAAATCCTTAGGAAGGTTTCGAACCACTGCCTTAAGGGCATGCACTTCCTATAGACTGGTGTGTTTATATCTCTCACCTCACTTTTTTAAAAGAATTGTTTATTTTATGTATATGAGTATATTGTAGCTGTCTTCAGACACACCAGAAGAAGGCATCGGTCCCATTACAGATGGTTGTGAGCCACTATGTTGTTGCTGGGAGTTGACCTCTGGAAGAGCAGTCAGTGCTCTTAACCTCTGAGCCATCTCTCCAGCTCCCCCCACCTCCCTTACCTCATTTTAAAGATGAGCAGATTCAGAGAGCTTGTTGTAGAACCCACCCAGTGGGGACCACTTACTGACTGAGAAAGCTGGATTTTGCACCCAGCTGAAGGATCCTGTTGAAAAGCCCACGATTGCCAAAGGCCCTAGAAACTTCTCTGGGAGTCCACGCCCTACTTTCCTGCCGGGGTAGCCACTTCAATCAGAGACTGAGTCTCTGATTAGGGAGATGGGAAGGGTGACGTTGATGGTTTTGATGGGTAAGGGGAACACATGCAAAGGGACCGGCTAAGAGGCTTTCATGAGGTTCGGAGCAAGAAATAAAAGCAGGGGAGAGCCAAGTTGTCTGCACGGTAGATGGAGGTGGCTGATTCAGCCCTCCCGGAGGCAAGGCGAATTCTCATCAGTGAAACTGCCTGCACTCCAGCATTTCCTGCCTTTCTCACCTCTCAATTCTGTACACGGGCTGGTGTCCCTTGTGATAGTGCTTAGCCTTTTAGTTTCTATTTTCCTTTAATTTGTGTGCATGGGTACTTTGTGAGTCTGTGCACCATGTGCATACTTGGTGTCTGTTGAAGCCAGAAGAGGCCATCAGATTCCCTGGAAACGGCGATGTAAGTCACCACACGGGTGCTGGGAACCAAACCAAACCTGGGACCACTGGAAGAGAGGCCAGTGCTCTAACCACTGAGCCATCTCCCCAAGCCTGTGCTTAGATCTTCCCCCTTCCCGCCTCCCTGAAGATATGTTTCTCCTTGTCTTTCAAAGCAACCTTTGGGAAAATTTCTTTTACTGGCACTTGACCTTCAACTCTACAAAATTTCTTTGCTTTTTTTTTTTTTTTTTTGGAAAGGTTCCTGGCACAGCAGGAACATTCTTTTTCTTCCCTGCAAAGGCCTGCATGGTTCCAGCCAGAAAAGAGGGCCTTGCTGGCATTTTATTTTTATGTTCATATTTGATGAAATTTCTGGGTAACTAGAAATAGAATGGAATGCCCTCAGTCTGATGACGACCTTCTACTGAAACCCTGGGTATAGTGGAACATTCCTGCAGTCCCATGCAGGAGGTAGAAGCAGGAGGGTTATGAGTTCAAGGTCAGCCTTGGCTACATAGTGAGTTCTTTTTTTTGGAGCTCTGACTGTCTCAGAATTTACTAAGACAGATCCAGCTGTCTCCGAGCACTGGGATTAAGCCACACCTGGCTATGCTACCAGGTGAATTTGAAGCCAGTCTGGGCTCCTTTTGAGCCCAGTCTCAAAAAACAAATCACAAAATAGTCAGAACTTCTAGAAGATAAAAACCAAACCTCCAAACCTGCAGACAACAGGTCAAACGACCCTTTCATGGGAGTCACATATCAGATATCCTGCATATCAGATATTTACGTTACAATTCATAATAGCAGCAGAGGGTTGGGGTCACCACAACCTGAGGAACTGTATTCAAGGGTCGCAGCATCAGCAAGAGGAACTGTTGTAAAGGGTCCCGGCGTTAGGAAGGTTGAAACTCCTGCCCTAGATAGTGCTGTAGGACAAGGCAAAGAAGCCAACAGCATCTGGAGGCAGTGAGATGGCTTGCTAGCGACCAAGGCTGAGGACCAGAGTGTGATCCCTAGAACCCGTGTGGTGAGGAGAGGGAACTGGATTCCTAGCGCTGTCCTCCGACCTCCACACTTGTGCCGTGGGATGCATATGTCCCCCCAAATGCATAAATAGATTTGATATAGAATTTAAAAAGGAGTCAACATCTAGAAAACTTGATCATTTCTGTAGAAAACTCAGCAGATTCTTAGGGGTTGGGGAGCTGGCTCTGCAAGTCCAAGGACCTGTATCGAGGTCCCCACCACTAGGTGAAGCCTGGGTGGAGCGTCTGGAGCGCCAGTGATGCTGCCTGGAAGCCACACCAAGGTGGAGGGAGGGGACCAACTTCACGGGGCGCGTGTGGACACACACATTCAAGAGTTCTTTATTTATTTAATGTGTCTGGAATAAATTTATTTATTTGATTTTGCCTGCATGTGTGTCTGTGCTTCTGATACATGCAGTGCCCCAGGAGGAGGAGGAGGAGGAGGGTGGGGGCTGGGATCCCTGGAGTTACAGATGGTTGTGAGCCACCACGGAGGCTCTGCATTGGACCTGGGCTCTCTGCAGGGGCAGCCAGTGCTAACCACTGAGTCATCTCCTCAGCCTCTACTTTGTTTTCTCTTTTCTTTCCTTCCTTTACTTTTTTTCTTTTTCCTTCCTCTTTCTTTTCCAACAGAGTATTTTTATTAATGATTTGGGAATTTTTGCATCATGGCCCCCGGCATGCTGATTTCCAATCCCCCTCTGTTGCGACCTCTCCCCGAAAAAGAAAAAGAAGGAAAAAGAAAAGAAAACCAAGTTCATTTTGTGTTGTTCGCATACTTGCTGGAGCGTGGGCAGAGCCCCGTGGCCAGCCCCCAAGGGAAGATGAACCCTTCTCCACCCACACCGCCCCCCAGAAGCCATCAGTTGTGGAGAGCCACACTTCAGCATCCTTACCACAGTTTTTAAGACTTACTTATTTATTTTTAAAGATTTGTTTATTATATGTGAGTACACTGTAGCTGTCTTCAGACACCCCAGAAGAGGGCATCAGATCTTGTTACAGATGGTTGTGAGCCACCATGTGGTTGCTGGGATTTGAACTCAGGACCTTTGGAAGAGCAGTTGGTGCTCTTAACTGCTGAGCCATCTCTCCAGCCCAAGACATATTTATTTATGTATGTATATGTGCACTCTATTTGCATGTATGCCTGCATGACAGAAGACAGCATCAGATAGAAGATGGCATTGGATCCCGGTTATAGATGGTTGTGAACCACCTTGTGGTTGCTGGAAATTGACCTCAGGACCTCTGGAGGAGCAGTCAGTGCTCTTTACCACTGAGCCATCCCTCCAGCCTCCCTATCACAATTTTTAAGAGTTCTTTTTGATGGCTTCCTTTTCCATGCTGTTACTTTTGGGGGGGGGTGTTGGGGGGAGATGTCACAGAAGCCTCCTATGTTCCTCTTTCCCAACTGTGTGTCTGCGGTTATCAAGAACACTACAAGAGCAGCTTCCTTGTCCTTGCCCGTCATTGGGGACATGACAAATATCCACATGATCTCCAGCATCGTGCTAAGGACCTCCATTTGGTCTCCAGTGGCAGTGCAGACTGCAGTCATCAACATAGCCCTCAGTCAAAGTGCGGCCACAGACCAGCATGGCTTCTGGGAGAAGTGTGGACCGTGGAAGTCTGTTTTTAAAGATGTATTTATTTATTATGTATACAACATTCTGCCTGCATGTATGTCTACAGGCCAGAAGAGGGCACCAGATCTCATTGTAGATGGTTGTGAACCACTGTGTGATTGCTGGGAATTGAACTCAGTGGGAATTGAACTCAGGACCTCTGGAAGAGCAGCCAGTGCTCTTAACCTCTGAGACATCTCTCCAACCCCTCCCCCCCTTTTAAGACAGGCTAGCCTGTCAGTCTGGCTGTCCTGGAGCTTATGATGTAGACCAGACTGGTCTCCAGCTTACAGAGACCCTGCTGCCTGCCTCTGTCTCTTGAGTCCTGGGGTTAAAAGCATGCATCACCACACCCGACAACTAGACACATTGTACACACAATGACAGTAGAAAAATATATAAGATGGAGAGCAAATAAGAAAGATACCTAAGATCAAACTCTGGCGCGCGCACACACACACACACACACACACACACACAGAGAGAGAGAGAGAGAGAGAGAGAGAGAGAGAGGTGGAATATTCAAAAGAAACCACTAGAACTGGTAAATGAATTCTTAGGAAGTCAAGCAGAAGCCAGGCGGTGGTGGCGCACGCCTTTAATCCCAGCACTTGGGAGGCAGAGGCAGGTGGATTTCTGAGTTGGAGGCCAGCCTGGTCTACAGAGTGAGTTCCAGGACAGCCAGGGCTACACAGAGAAACCCTGTCTCGAAAAACCAAAAAAAAAAAGAAAAAAAAAAAGGAAGTCAAGCAGAGGGTTGCCAGGTGTTTGAGGCTGACCTGAGCCATAGAATAAAATCCTCATAAAAATCAACTGGAGAGCTGACCAAGAGATGGTACATGCCTATAGTCCTAGCATTTGGGAGCCTGAGGCAGGAAGATCTCTAGTTTGAGAGCAGCATATCAAAACCACATGTATTTGTATTTTATCTTAATGTGCAACATAAAATTCAAATAGGCCATTGAGATGGCTCTGAGGATAGAGGCTCTTGTCTGGCTTAATGATCTAAGGACAAGCCCAAGGACTCCCATGATGGAAGGAGAGAATCGATGGCCACCAGCTGTCCTCTGATCCCATGTTCTCATGGGCATACACACACACACACACACACACACACACACACACACACACACACATTAAAAAAAAAGATGTAAAGAGGACAGAGGAGAGATTTTCTAAACCCACCCATGAGAAAGAATGATATTCCGTGGTGTCTGTGCACAGTACGTGGCTGGCAGAGGACCCCTGACCTGGTTCCATCATCTGCTAATGTTACGTCCAGAATCTGAGGACACCTTCACTTTTATTCTTTTGAAGGTAACCCCGTTTCCCTGCAGGGATGGGTTTGGATTTTTTTCCTTTCATTTTTGAGATTCAAATCCTGGCATTCTCTAAGGTAGAAAGAACAAGGGCGTGTACTAAGGGGAAACTGTTGGCTGCTCATCGTCCCCAGTACGGCTTTGGTGAGTGATGAGACGGCTGTGTAAGTGGGCCTGGACTCTTCCCCTTGGCTTTGGGGCTGTTCTTCAAATGTCTTTGAGTGCTCTGACTTGGCTTCAGTGATGTTACAAGCTCCCTTTTCCCTTCAGTGTAGGTTTGGGTTTTGAAAGCAAAAGGAAATTTGATGCTAAATTGTGGTGAAAAGAGAGGCCAATGGGTGAACTTTTTGGCTGTCTGTAATGTAACAAGAGTGAAATTTTCTCTGCATTAATCATTCCTAAGATCTTCTCCTTCCTTGACTTTCTCTCTCAACCCTTCATTTCTTTTTCTTTCTTTGCTCGAGATCAATCCCAGGGCTCTGTGCATGGCTAGGAGAATGCTTTACCACTGATCTTTACCCTACCCTTATCATGTAGCAAAAGTTGACTTTGAACTCTCCATCCACAATCTTCTTGCATCTGTCTTGGAAATGTTGCATTTATAACTATATTGGCCATCATGTTGGGCTTAGACAAGGATTTTTGTTTTTTATTTTTTTCTGAGACAAAGTCTAATGTAGCCCATGTCAGCGTCAAATTTCCTACAGTGGAGGCTCAACCTTCCTGCCCATACTGCTCAAGTACTGGGATTACAGGCATGTGCGCCATGCCTGGCATAAAGAGGCAATTAAAAAGTCACCTTTATCTCGATGTGGTACAGAGCTATGATTCCCGCACTCTGGACAATGAGGCAGAAGAATCACCACGGAAGAGTTTAAAGCCCGGATTACCAGTCAGTTTCTCAACACACACAGCGCACAGCCGCACGCCTTCACACTTGCTCTATCTGCAGTGCCCTTCCCAGATGCTTTGGGGTTTGGAGCCCCTGACTTGAAGAGGGCAGGGATACCTCTCTTCATTCCCTAGTGCCCCACCACACTGAGAACAATTAAGGGATGTTTTTATTGACCTACTTTCTTTTGAGTCTTTTGTCCTAGTACATAAGAGGTCGCCACAAATGTTTGTGAAAATGGGAAAAGGCGGCCTGGGCAATGGTGGCGCTCACTTTTAACCCCAACACTCTGGAAGCGAAGGCCGAATGCAGAGGCAGGAGGATTGCTGAGTTCCAGACCAGCCTGGTCTACAGACACCCTGTCTCAACAAACAAACATCATCATAATCATCATCATCATCAACAACAAAACAAACAACAAAAAAAGAAAGAAAGAAAGAAAGAAAGAAAGAAAGAGGGGCTGGAGAGATGGCTCAGCAGTTAAGAGCACTGATTGCTCTTCCAGAAGTCCTGAGTTCAATTCCCAGCAAACACATGGAGGCTCACAACCATCTGTAATGGGATCAAATGCCCTCCGCTGGTGCAGCTGAGGAGAGTGACAGTGTGCTCACATAAAAATAAATAATTAAAAAGAGAAAGAAAGAAAGAGAGAAAGAAAGAAAGAAAAAAAGAAAGAGAAAGAAATAGAGAAAGAGGGAAAAGCGAGTGTAGGAAACAATGGGGCTCTTAGGGGCACAGAAAGTTCTGCTGTTTGACGCAACATCTGGCTGACTGTCTGTTTACATCAGCTCTTTAAAAAATAGCAAAAACCCCAAAGCCCAGGCTTGTAGCATTTGTCCATGTCTATAGTAGAAATATTTCCAGTAAGCCTTCTGTCTATCTATCTGCCTGTCTGCCTTGGTTTCTTGAGACAGCGTTTCTCTGTGTAGCCCTGGCAGTGGTAGGACTTGCTCTGTAGACTAGGTTGGTCTCAAACTCAGAGAGATCCCCCTGCCTCTGCCTCCCAAGTGCTAGGATTAAAGGTGTGCGCCACCACTGCCCGGCTCTTCAACAAATTGTTATTACACTTATTTCTTTATTCTTGGGAGAGGAGTGTATGTGGAGGCCAGATGAAAACTTGTGGGACTTGGTTCTTTCCTTCTGTGTAGGTTTCAGGGACCAAATCAGGTCTCCAGGCTTGGTTGCCAGTGTCTTCCCCATGAAGCCATTGCTCTGGACCCTACTTCCTTTTTTATTTTTGTGTTGCTGGTGATTGAATCTGGACTCTGTGTGCGCTTGACAGGACTCAGCCACTGATCCCCCCCACACCTTTTTTTTAAGAGGAAGGGAGGGAAGGGAGAAGAGAGTTTTCAAGTTGCTCAGGCTGACTTTGAGCTCACTCTAGTCCAACTAGGCCTTGAATTGGAGATCCATCTATCTACCTCAGCCACCAAGTAACTGGAATTATAGCTCTGTGACACTAAGTACAGCTTACTGAGGGAAAATTCAAGCTCTCAACCTGATACCAACTGGCTAGAAATTTTCCTGAACACTTGAAAAATCTGTTCTAGCAAACCGCAAACGCCAGCTCAGCTCACCACTATAAAAACCCATTATCTATTTCACGGGGTGACCTGTTACTGTCTCAACTGCAGGGGTCTGTGTATGTGCTTTTAACCCCTGGTGACCATCTGATGATTACTTTAACCCCCATTTTACAAGGTCTAAGGACCAAGGTCCAACCAAGGTGGCAAAGCTCTCCTTCCTGTGCCTGGCTTTGGAGTCTGGGTGTGTCTCCTGTTGAATGGACACGGCACAAAGGATGGGAGAGATGCTTCCCTCAGGCTCCTGTTGTCTGGTGTTGGGAAGGACCCAAGGGTCCTGAGCTTGCCACCAACTCCTGTGCTCACTTAAGGGCCCACATCAACCCTGCTGGCAGTGACACTGTGGTGACTGCTGACATTTGTCCTGTGAACTTGAGACTCGGAGTTTAACAACTTTTCTTTTTTTTTTTTTGGTTTTTCGAGACAGGGTTTCTCTGTGTAGTCTTGGCTGTCCTGGAACTCACTTTGTAGACCAGGCTGGACTCGAACTCAGAAATCCGCCTGCCTCTGCCTCCCAAGTGCTGGGATTAAAGGCGTGCGCCACCACCGCCTGGCACAACTTTTCTTATATGGGATTAGTTGCTGTCACTTTCATGGCCTAATTCTGGAGCTGAATAGTCCCTTTTGGGTGCAAGCCAAGCGTCTGGGAGAGACCTCCCCTGCAGTATGGGGTTGAACCCTTTCTTCCTGGAAGCACCCAGCACAAGGCAGTTTCCTTCGGTGCTCAGTGACAGCTGTGAGGTGACTCTCTGCTGCCTGCTTCCTGTTGTTACTTTCTCTGTAACAGCTACAGGTTCCTGGACCCCCATTTGGCTGTGAGGTCACTTAACAGCATCTTATAGACCTCTACCATCCAGCTCCAAACCCCTAGCTCACAGGCGAGGAAATTGAAGGCTAGGATGGGACATGGTCTGTTCAAGGACAGGCTGTAATTAGTCACGATCCAGGACGTGGTCCCAGGGCTATTGACTCCTCTCCTTCCACCATGATGGAGTCACTGAAGCAATAGAAACCTTTGCCCTCTCTCCGAGAATGGCAGAGCAGGCCAGCCGTAGCCTTCTGGTTCCTGGGAGCTGGGGCCATCCTTGCTTCCTGGAATTTTCCAGTTTTCTACAGGAGACTAGGCCATTTGCCCATGCCACTTGTCCTGATTAAATGAATCAAGTGACACTCAGGTGAAGAGGTCACAGAGTCACTTCCCTGAAGGGAAGGAGTTAGGGGTGACTGGCATGAGAGATAGGCACAACCTTGGACCTGCTGTTCTTCTAAGGTAGAGGCTGGGATGCCTGAGGTGGAGCCCCACCCTTTGCTATGGCTGCTGGCCATCTGGGTGTGGACGGTGTCTGCTGAGTGGGGACATTCCCAGCAATGTCTGTCTGCCTCTGGTAAGTGTCCAGACCCTTCCAGATCAGAGCCAATGGTACTTCAAGACCCCACAAGGTCTGGCTGGTCTTGCAGAAGGAAGGGTTGGGAGGCCTCTGGCCAGCTGCCTCAGGTTGGCATTGTCCTAGTAGATCCTGGATGTTCCAGGAAATGCATTATAAATCCTGTTGAGTATTAGCCAAGCGAGCCAGGCAGGGTGGTGAGCCAAGGTCTGGAGTCCTTTTGGCAGTCATTGTCAGTACCTGTCCTCTCCCGGAGAGAACCAGAGAGAGAGGGGGGCTGGCAGGACTGATGGGGACACAGTGGGCACAGAAGACATTAAGATGGATGGCAAATTTGTGTTTCACTGTGTATTTTACCCCATATGTTCTGATAGCTTCAATCCTGTTCCCATGTAAAACTGAAGAAATAGGTCCCACAGACAGGATGGGATGGGACAGTAAAGTGACTTTGTTCATGGTCCTGTGCAATTGAACTGAATCCTCACCGGTTGGTACTTGTGAGCGCTTGAGTAAACTCAGTTGCTTTACTGAGCCTTCATTCCCACTTGTGAACTGGGGACAGTGTCACTTCTGGGGCGTGTTGTGCAAGCCTGCCCTAAGCCTTGGCTCCCCGAGACCAATTTCCTTCTCCTCGAACTGTTCAGCTAGGAGGTTTGACCCGGACACCAGTTTCTACACCAGTTTAGGTTTTAAAAGTATTTATCTATTTGTGTGTGTGTGTGTGTGTGTGTGTGTGTGTGTGTGTGTGTGTGTGTGTGTGAGAGAGAGAGAGAGAGAGAGAGAGAGAGAGCATGTGTAGGTCAGTAGGAGTGGTTCTTTCCTTCCACCATGTCAGGTTTCTGGTGACAAGTGCTTTTACCCACTGAACCTTCTTGCTGGCCTCCAATTTTTTTAATTTTTCTTTGGAAAGTTTTTTTGCATGCATATGTGTGTGTGTGTGTGTGTGTGTGTGTGTGTATGTGTGTGTGTGTGTGTGTGTGTGTGTGTGTGTGTGTGTTGTGCCTTATTCTTTGATACATGTGAATATAGTTGGTACCTCCTGGAAAAGGCAGACGATATAATGCCAAGTCTGTGTAACCCTGTTCACAGTCTTCCTCTGCTCCTGTCCCCTTGCCTCTCAGCATTGCTAGACCATCCTTACCCCACAAGCAGGCCCTCCAGGGACAGGTGCTTCTGCTGCTGCTCTGAGAGTGAGCCCTACATGATGGGCTCATCGAAGGATGGATGGTTAGAACCCGCTTGGGATTTGAAGGATCCACTGCCCGCTGAGCATGAATTGAGCTCTCTACATCTGAATAGAACCCAGCTCTTCTTCTTGGTCTATTCACCAATAAGCTAGGGGAGGCAATAGGAAAATCCTACTATCTGCTATGAACTGTTTGTATGGTGTTTCGTCCTGCATTCCCACCCAGGTATGAGAGGAGATGAAAGGGGGCTGTCACGCCAAGCAGCACCCCTGTGTGACTGCCCCGACTCTTCTATCTTCTTCCTTAGGGTATTGAGTCTCATCTTTCTCATGCATCCTAAGAAAGGGCTTGAACTCACTTAGTGCTGGCTGGTCAGTCATTTTCACATCTTGTTACTGTGGACTCCCTAGGACCTACCTCAGCATTCAGGAAGCCCTGTTCCTGCAGACCTAGGACCTACCACAGTGTGCAGGAAGATCACTGTTCCAGGAGATCACTGTTAGCTACTTCAAAGTTATGACTTCCAATCAGTTGTTTCGACTCAGAACATAGTGACCTCTGGAGGCCTGAAGGTGTAATTAGGTGCTTGCTATGTGTGAAGGAGGCAGCTTTTTTTTTTTTTTTTTTTTGGTTTTTCGAGACAGGGTTTCTCTGTGTAGCCCTGGCTGTCCTGGAACTCACTTTGTAGACCAGGCTGGCCTCGAACTCAGAAATCCTCCTGCCTCTGCCTCCCAAGTGCTGGGATAAAAGGCGTGCGCAACCACCGCCCGGCTAGGGAGGCAGCTTTTTTGAATGTGAAATATGTCCTTCCCTATGGCTTCTTTTCACCCTCTGTCCATTCTGAACTCCTTTCTTGTCGTCGTCTTCTTCTTTGCCTTCTCCTTATGTATGTATGTATGTATGTATATATGTGAGAATTTGTCTGCATGTTTGCACACCCGAAGAGGGTGTCAGATCCCATTGCACTATAGTTATAGCCAGTTGTGAGCTGTCGTGCGGGTGCTGGGAATTGAACTCAGAACCTCTGGGAGAGCAACCAGTGCTCTTAACTACCGAACCATCTCTCCAGCCCCAAGTTTTTGTTCTTTTAAAAAATATTTTAAAATTACTTTAAAATTATATTTAATTTAGGTGCGTGTGCGTGTGTGTGTGTGTGTGTGTGTGTGTGTGTGTGTGTGTGTGTGCAAAACATGTCAGAGGACAACATTTGGAAGTCAGTTCTCTCTACCCTGTGGTCCTTGGAATGGGATCCAGGCCGTCAGACTAGGGGCAAGTGTCTATCTGCTGAGATATTTCACTGGTCCTTGTTCTTATGAGACAAAAATCTCACCATGTATTCCAGACTGGTCTGGAATCCACTCTGTACCCCAGATGCTCTTGAACCCACAATCCTTTTGCTCCCCCAACACCCTCATCCTGACCCAGTTTTGCCTCATTTCGGGGACTGTGGGCAGTCGCCACTGCCTGGCCACCCTGAACTTGCTGATCCTGTTTTCTGGAACTCACCAAGCTCTTATTTCCAGGCCTTCTGTGGCGTGCTCTTCCCTCTGCCCGGGCCACTCTTCCTCTTGCTCTGGCTCTCTGCTTTTGAGTCACTTCCTTGATTTTATTCCTTCTCTGTCCCTCCCAAGAGCGAAGTGTCCTTGCTGTGGAAATCCAGCCTATGTAGACTTACTGCCCTCTAAAACACAACACGACTGTTCTCCCATGACCCTCCTAGTTCTGTGGAGACACCGGATGATCTAGAGAGTAATCAGGAAGCCACGATCATGAAGTGACCACTTGTTTGGGGCAAATGAGCTCCTTCTCTCAGAACCTGCAGGCATCTGGTGTGACCGTGTTGCTGTTTCTGTCCTGACATCCAGGCAGTGACAGAAGCCAGAGCAGCTAAGCCCCAGCCCATCCCCCATTCCCCTCTTAACTCCATTCTCCTCAGCTTCTCCCACCTCTGTGGTAGAGAGTCTGCCCTGGCTTTCCCAGGCTGACTCTCCTGCTGTCCTGGCCCTCATAGTTACAGTTTCACCACCCTCCTCTACCTTGACCCAACTTCTCTTTCCAGATTCCACGCCAGGGTGTTAGTTTAGAAAAGGTGTTGCTATGTGTCTCCAGGCTTGGGTGACTTGGAACTCACTATATAACCCAAACTGGCAGCAATTCCCCTGCCCCCGTTTTCCAAGTGCAGGGATTACAAGTCAGAGTCACCTCAGCTAGCTCAGGACCACATTCTTATTTTATTTTTTATTCTTTTAAAATTAATTTATTCTCTCTCTCTCTCTCTCTCTCTCTCTCTCTCTCTCTCTCTCTCTCTCTCTGTGTGTGTGTGTATGTCCGCACCCACACAGCCGAGGAGTCACTGTCAAAGGTAAACTTGTGGAAGCTGGTTCTCTCCACCTTCCACAAGTTCCAGGGATCAAACTTACACTGTCAGGTTCTGTTTTTGTTTTGTACTTTTCTCTGGCCTTTTCGGACTCTTTTCCTTTTATAACAGAGATACAGGTGAACTTTGCCCTCTGTCCTTCATTCTTCTTCACTTGGTAAGCCTATCTTGACTTGGAACTTTCCTCAGTTTACATGGATATTTCTTTTGCTGTGCTGGCCTCAAACTCACTTCGCAGCTCTGGGCCTTCTAGCCTGGAGTACTCAGTGTGGCCGGAGTACTCAAATCAGAAGGGGTGGGGCTGGCTCAAGCCTCAGCAATGGAGTTGAAGAGAACTGCCTCCCAAAAGTTGTCCCCTGACCTTCATGCATGCCTGCGTACACCCACTCTCCTTCCTTCCACTCCTCTCTCCTCTCAGCCCCCACTAATAATTAATAATAACAATAATAGTAATAATAAATGATAAATGCAAGAAAAAATTTGAAATGGAAAGAACTTTTTAAACTTAGCAATTGTGGCCTATGGGGTTGGAGAGATGGCCCCATGGTTAAGAGCACTTCCTGATCTTCCAGAGGGACAGAGTTTGGTACCCAGCACCCATATCAGGTGGCTTGCAACATCTGTCCAGCTCCAGGGGATCTGATGACTCTGTCTCAGGCACCTGCACTTGTACAAACACCCGCATCTCGGACATACCTATACACACTTTTAAACAAATTTCTTTAAAAGAAGTGGCTTCACGGGGCAGTGGTGGCGCACGCCTTTAATCCCAGCACCTGGAAGGCAGAGACAGGCAGATTTCTGAGTTCGAGGCCAGCCTGGTCTACAGAGTGAAACCCTGTCTCAAAAAACCAAAACCAAAAAAAAGAAAGTAGTGGCTTCATCAGGTGTTCAAAGTAAGCCTGAACTACATGGGAGCTTGTCTCACACAAATAAAATAAATACCCACGTACACAGACAGACAGACAGACAGACAGACGTTGTGCTTAGTTCCCTTCCATTCAGGTAGTCCCGTTGCCTCAGGAGCACTGAGCAGGTGTTGTCCTCTCTGCTTGGAAAAGTGCAGTCCCGGTTCTTTGCGTGTCCCGGTTTTGATCCAGACGTGTGTTGGTGACATCACTCTTGCGTACAGTTGAGACAGTTCAGTTTCTGAGACTGTCGCTTCAGGGAGTTGTGTGAAGGAGAGCTATTTCTGGAATTTTCGAATTTCGAGGACTTCGCGCTGCAGATGGCTGTTTGTACTTGTAGTGCTGGGTGTTCTTGTGGGTCAGTCGTTTGTGGAGCATCGAGGCCAACGCTGACTTTTGGCAGGACCCACAGGGCCAGTCCACACCTCACTGCGAGAGCCGCTCTTGCCAGAGTCACCTGGACTTATCAGGACTGTTGGGCAGCATGGAGTTGGGGCCGTGCTAGTCTAGCGTCTGGTTCACACTGTTCCTGGCTAGGGTCGCGCGTTGTAAGAAGTTAACTGTTGTGCTTGGGGCCGTGGAGCAAGACCGCCCTCTGTAGGCAGGGCCGGGTTTCTCCAGCAGAGCCCATCAACGTGGGAAAAGAGGGCCAGATCGGGAATCCACTTCTCTAGGGTCCTGGCACCTTGAGAGGAGATGGTCCTGGAGGCTGGAGTGTTTATCTCTAGCAGCTGACAGAGGCTCGCTTCCCCTCTGAGCTGTTTCGGGAGGCACCTGCCTCACACATTTGAGGATTTGCTTGCCAGACTTCTGCACATCTTAAAGCTATAAATAAGCTACCGTTAAACAAAACAGTTAAATAGAACAACTTCTGACCTTGGTAAATATGCTTTGTATAATGACAAAATTAACGTCGGGCAACGGCAGTGCATGCCCAGTCCTTGGGAGGCAGAGGCTGCCGTATCTCTGAGTTCAAGGCCAGCCTGGTTTACAGAGCGAGTTCCAGGACAGCCAGGGCAACACAGAGAAACCCTGTCTTGAAAAAAAAGAAAAGAAAAGAAAAGACGAAATTAGCAAGTTACCAGCATAAAGTTACCATCATATCAAAACTGATGAATTTGTACGTAAGCTGGGGGGGCGGTTCTTTAATGGACCAGGAATGAGTGATAAGCAGTAAAGACAAGTATCACCAACAAATTCTATAATTTTTCAATAAAAACTACTTTTTGTCTTTATTTTAGTGGAACACAGATCATCTGGTTAAAAAAAATCACTTTATTTGTGCTGTGCGGTCTGAGTCATCTAAGAGGGCAGCAGGACAGGACTCAGTGGTAACAGGGCTTGACACAAAAGCTTGAACCCGAGCCGGGATGTGGAAAGAGAAAACCGGCTCCAGCAAGCTGTGTTCTGATGCCCCACATAAAAACACAAGAGAAGGAAAAATAAATGTAATTAAGAAAGGAACGAGAGCTGGTGGTGTAACGTCTTTAATCCCAACCCTTGGGAGGCAGAAGCAGGAGGATGGAATGAGCCCTCTCCCGTGGGTGCTCTGCCTCTAGAACCATGAGCCGTCAGTTTTTCTAGTTTGTAAACTAAGTTTTAAGAACTTTTATTTATAATTTTTTATTTATTTATGTTTTATTTATTATCTCTAGTTTATAAATGGAATGTCTAAGGCATTCTGCTGCCAAACTCCATGCTCAAAGACCTCACTTTATCTCTTTAAAAAAAGGCAAAACTTTGATTACAATAGTCAAGTGTGAGAAAGGTGGAGCAAAATGTCTGCCCAGAGCCAACGCTCTGAAATGCTATTTCATGGGATTTTCAATCTTATCACATTTAAGGCTGGAGCTATTCCCGGCTCTAGAGTACAGCGTCTCCTCCTCACCCGACAGCCACTGGGAAGAAGCAAAACCAAGCTTTCTGCATCATCATCCAGACCACGCGTGCACAGACCTAAGTTCTAAGCAGTGAAGAGGTCTTCCAGGCTGTGTGAGCCACTATGGAGTGGCTACCTCAGCAACACTCGCAGCCGCGGCCGCCCCGGAAGAGAGGTGGGAGAATGACCTCAGAAAATGACATGTTGCACTATTTAGAAGGATTTGACAAATTAGTCTTCTTTTGACCTAAGCCTTTGAACCTTAAATCGTACCAAGGATCCCTTTGCTGGGGCTCACAGGGACAATGGCAGGCCATGGCTATGCCATGGGGAAGGACAAAGAAGAGCTTCAGACATACTGGAGCTGGAAGCACCAGAGTAGGGACTGCCACGTGGGAGATGACCCGACACACACTGAGATGAAGCAGGACTGTCTCAGTGTGCAGCAAGGCGCCTGAAGACCCGCCGTCACGTTCCCAAGCCTGGAACCCGTGTGTCTCTTGCTGCACGTGTGTGAACTGCGGCACCCAGAGCTTCCACAGATGCCTGCTGTCTCTGCACGTCTCTCCCTTCCTTGGCACTGCCCTTGCTTGACCTGGTAGTGTCCTCATCTGTTCCTTGTATTCTCTGATCACAAGCACGATGCCCAGATGCACAAACCCCACCAATGGAGACATGTAAAACATTTCAAGAGAGTCCCCCCATCTAACCCCCCATAGGGGCAACTATCATCAGATGTGGTACGTAATGCCTAAAGGTAATCATGTACACATCTGTATTATTTTTGTTTTAAAACAAACACCTGTATACTTCTTGTTCTGTAGCTTTTTTGCCTCCCCCTCCTGAAATGCAGTAGGCTTCTTTCTGGAAATGTGCCCAGCTAGCTCTATGACATTCTCCTCAATGGCGGTGTACGACCTGTTGTGTGGCTGTGTAATTGTTTATGTAACCAGTTCTCTATTTATGGACATTTGGGTCCTTTCCAAGTTTCTGTGAGAGTGTTTCTGTGTACTCATTTCTTCACGCTTCTGTGAGAGCTTTCCAGAATAAATTTCCAGATGTGGAAAAGTTGAGTATCTCGGTTTAGTTCATTTTGTGTTTTGTGAGGCAGGATCTTGCTATGTAGCCAAGGTGCTCTTGGTCTTCACAGCGTAGGCTGAGCTTGAACTCATAATCCTGCCTTAGCCTTCCGAGGGCTTGGATAACAGGCTTGCAGCACTGTGCCTGGCAAACCCTGGTTATTTTCTGTATCGTTCCAATTTTAGTATATGTGCTGCTGAAGCGAGTGCCCTGGTTATTTTCAATAGAGGCTACAGTTGAACAACCCAGTCTCAAACCCCTAAACCTAAGAACTCAAAAATCAAAACCATTTGAGGGTCAAAACAGTGCCACAAGCAGAAAATTCCAAATAAAGTTTCTGTGACAGGGTGCCATCAAAACACACAGGGCATGGAGACACCTTCAGTCCTGGCACTTGGAAATCAGAGGCAGGCAGATCTCGTGAGATCTCTGCTCTACAGATCGAGTTCCAGGATTGTGATGTCCTGTCTCAAATAGCAACAACAGGCATCTGGGTGAGGCTGCTGGTTAAAGCTACCTTCGGGTTATGTGGGAAACTGTATAGGAAGCCTTTTCAGCCTCAAGTGTTTCTGACTTGTATTAGTTCCCTTCCAAAGGGATTATACAGCTGGGTGTGCCTGACCTGCAGCCCACTTGCTCCTTGTATGTTGGCATAGTTATAAATGTGGCCTATTTGCAGATGACAAGGTCACATCACAAGGTCAGAGGGTCCTGGTCAGCTCCCCAGGGTGCTGGGCTTTCTCTTTCGGTGGTGGCTGCTGCTTCTGGGTTTCCTTATTTGTCCCACCGACAGACTCCCCAGGGCTTGCTGGATCAGCCTCCCCAGACTTCTCTCCAAGCCTCCTGTGTCTCATCTTACCTGTTTATCATTGCATGCTAAGTTCCAATTTTGACCTTGCAAATTAAAAACAAAACAAAACAAAACAAAATTTAGGAGCTGTAGAAGGCGGCTCGTTGTAAAGCCGCTGCCTAGCACGTTCCAGGTCTCGGGTTTGGTTCTTGGAATCACAAAAGCAAACAAACTCTTTTTGACAAAGTGAGATAAGACCGACGGTCTAGGTTTCTTATTTATCCGATCCACAACTAGCTGGTGACTATCAGCTCTGTGCCTGTGTGGTCCTAAGCTCTAGGGTCATGGTGCTGAACAGGAGTGATGTGGTCACTGCTCTGTCAGAATCTGATTCTCTTCCTGGGAGACAGAACATAAGCAAATGTAGGAGAAGGAGGAGGAGGAAGAGGAGGAGGAGGAGGAGGAGAAAACAACAAAAAACCAAGACCGTTTTAAGTGATATTCTGAAAACCAAGATGGCGATATGAATCCAGGAGGTTAGATGGTCAAGGAAAAACTGTGGAAGAAACAGTCCTCAGAGATGAGCCTCCAGAATCCAAGGATGAAAACAAGCAGCAAAGGGAATACATTGCAAAGTCAGGGAGCAGTCGGAGCTGGCTAGAGATGGGGGTTGCTAGGGAGTAGGAGAGTGATGGGAGGGGAGGGGCAGCCTCGGCTGAGGTTGAGTTCTCAAGAGCTGGGAAGCTTGGAGGATTTAGTCATGGGCTCTGAGCTATGGTTCTCAGGAGAGCATCCTCACTGGACAGAGGATTTAGTCATGGGCTCTGAGCTATGGTTCTCAGGAGAGCATCCTCACTGGACAGAGGATTTAGTCATGGGCTCTGAGCTATGGTTCTCAGGAGAGCATCCTCACTGGACAGAGGATTTAGTCATGGGCTCTGAGCTATGGTTCTCAGGAGAGCATCTTTACTGGATAGGAAGACAACTGAGTCAGGCGAGAGAGGAAGCCCAGAGACCCATTTGGAGAGTCTGTGGTGCCTGGCCAGGGCAAAGGCAGGACAAACTGATTTCGGGTGGTTTGGCTGGGCCAATGGGAGTATTGCTTGAGATGAGGAAGGCTGAGGGACATCTAGGTTTAGGAATTGTAAAGCCAGGGTTCTGTCGAGCCTGAGGTGATGTCTGAGATGCGGGTTGGTCAGCCGCACACAGCTGGTAGCTGTGTAGACAATCACAGAGTCAAGCGTAGAGCTCCAGGAAGGCACAGAGGTTGGCGCTGTCAAGTGTAGGTCTGGGGCCTCCACTGAGGACATGGCATTAAAATCTCCAGGATACATCTGGTGGTGGTGATGCACGCCTTTAATCTCAGCACTTGTGTGTCAGAGGCAGGAGGATCTCTGAGTTCTCCGCCAGCTTGGTCTACAGAGCAAGTTCCAGGACAGCCAGGGCTACATAGAGAAAGCCTGTCTTGAAAAACAAACAAATCCTCAGGACAGGTGATCCTCTAGGGGGAGTGCAGGGACAGGGAAGAGAGTCCTGGGTAGGAGCGTGAAGGTCCTCCAACCGTAAGGGTCAAAGGAGCAGAAGAACCTAGCTGAGAGTGGCTGTGTTCAGGACAGAAAAGTGCTTAGGAAAAGAACAGGGTCTCAGAGAGACCCAGGCAAAAGGTGAAACAGAGGGGCCACATGTTGAGGCGGGGTCATCTCTGGTTTGTAGCACAAAGTCCTCAGTCTCTGACTGGACAATCTCAGTAGATGGATGGACCGTGTTGCAGAGAGGGCCGGAGTTGAGAAAGACAGAAACCCAGACTCTGCAGCTTTCCTTTGCTTTCAGTGTGGGCGGAAAGCAAGCCACAGGGATGGGATGGTGGTGTGTGTGTGTGTGTGAATAGGGGTGGGGTGGGGTGTGTGTGTGAATGAATGGGGGTGGGTGGGTGGGGTGTGTGTGTGTTTGGGGGATGGGTGGGATGTGTGTGTGAATGAATGGGGGTGAGATGGTGGGGGGTGTGTGTGAATGGGGGATGGATGGGGTGTGTGTGTGAATGAATGGGGGTGTGGGATGGTGGGGTGTGTGTGTGAATCAATGGGGGGTGGGATGGTGGGGTGTGTGTGAATGAATGGGGGGGTGGGATGGTGGTGTGTGTGTGTGTGAATGAATGGGGGGTGGGATGGTGGGGTGTGTGTGAATGAATGGGGGGTGGGATGGTGGTGTGTGTGTGAATGAATGGGGGGTGGGATGGTGGTGTGTGTGTGTGTGAATGAATGGGGGGGTGGGATGGTGGGGTGTGTGTGTGTGAATGAATGGGGGGGTGGGATGGTGGGGTGTGTGTGTGAATGATGGGGGGTGGGATGGTGAGGTGTGTGTGTGAATGAATGGGGGGTGGGATGGTGGGGTGTGTGTATGAATGAATGGGGGGGTGGGATGGTGGTGTGTGTGTGTGAATGAATGGGGGGTGGGATGGTGGGGTGTGTGTGAATGAATGGGGGTGGGATGGTGGGGTGTGTGTATGAATGAATGGGGGGGTGGGATGGTGGTGTGTGTGTGTGAATGAATGGGGGGTGGGATGGTGGGGTGTGTGTGAATGAATGGGGGTGGGATGGTGGGGTGTGTGTATGAATGAATGGGGGGTGGGATGGTGGGGTGTGTGTGAATGAATGGGGGTGGGATGGTGGGGTGTGTGTATGAATGAATGGGGGGGTGGGATGGTGGTGTGTGTGTGTGAATGAATGGGGGGTGGGACGGTGGGGTGTGTGTGAATGAATGGGGGTGGGATGGTGGGGTGTGTGTATGAATGAATGGGGGGTGGGATGGTGGGGTGTGTATGTGTGAATGGGGGTGTGTGGGGTGTGTGAATGAATGGGGGGTGGGAGGGTGGGGTGTAGGGTGCTGGACAGAGGCATGAAACTGAGGGAGGGCTTTGAAGACAGAAAGAGCCTGGGGAGCATTTGCGGGTTTGTGAGGTCGGAGCTGCTGGTAGAGAAGGGAAGTGGGCAGGAGCCGTGTCCTTGAGAAGGGGAGAGGGGTGGGGTGCAGGCCTGAGTGGCAGCAGTGGCTCTGTTCTTCCCCAGGAGGGAACAGAGGCTGTGGCCATATCAGGCGCTTTCCTGTTGGTCTGATAAAAGTAACCTGTGGAAGAAAGAGCTTCTTTTGGCTTACGGTTCCAGAAGGTATGACTTCGATTCCAAAGACGATGTCAGCAGGCGTGCGGCAGGAGCAGAAACCGAGAGCTCACCTCCTGAACTGCAAGCAGGAAGCAGAGAGCAAACTGGAGGTAGGTAAAGTTTCTTAAATCTCAGAGCCTGCCCTCTGTTGCATCCTTCCTCCGTGGAGGCTGCATTATGTAAACCTGTGCAAACAGCGCCACCCACTGGAGACCAAGTGCAACACACATGAGCCCGTGGGAGACATTCTCATTCAAGGTATCATAAAGGTTTTGTTTGGTTTTAGACAGGGCTTCAGTCTGTATCCTAGGCTGACTGGGAACTTGCTATATAGCCTCAGCCACCCAAGTGCTGGGAGCCACCCTGCCATCTGAAAGGGCAGCCGTGGCATGGAGTTGCTATAGGTTTGGTGATCGACAGCAGGGGCTCCTGATAGGCTGCACTTCTCTGCTGGTAATCATGAAGCAAGGTCGTTAATGTGGCGCTGTCGGGTGTGCTGGGGAGAGAAAGGAGCTCAGAAGAAGGGACATACTTGTGACTTTGGGGACTGGAGCAATGTCTGCTCCTCGGAGGTTGCAGTGTTATCACTGGGGACAGGTTTGGCGTATCTCTCTAGCTTTTCTCTCATAGGAGTGCCTTCCATTTTACTTCCAAGCCCCCTTCCCCACCCTCATACTCCTGCCCTTTGATGTTTATGTCCTCTGTGGACGCTGGCCCAGAGAGGTGAAGGTGGTAGGTGGGAGGGACTTCCCATCCCCAGTTCAGGAAGGCCTCTGGTAGCCCTGGGCAGAGGCGGGGATGGGGGTGGGGTGGGGGGCTGAGGTGGGGTGAGGGGGGGTGACTGCAGCTGGATCTGCCCTGCCAGGACCAGGAGCAGGCTGGCTAATTTTAGGAGGCCTCCTGGTTCCATTGTTCTGTCGAGGCTGGGTAGTCGGAGTTGGGCCGTGATACCAGCGTGGGAAAGGAAGCGTGGCTTCTGTGAGCGGGTGAGGAGGATGGAAACTCTGAGTGTGGTGCACAGGTTTCGACCTCGGGAGGTTTTGTTCTGTTTCCCCTGGAGCAGGTAGGAAGCAGCACTTCCCCTGACCCCTTTCTTCATGTTCCTGGCTGCGTGTGGGGTTGGCTTGGTCCTTCAACTCCCACACTTTCTCCATACTGCCACGGCCTCTCTCTCTCTCTCTCTCTCTCTCTCTCTCTCTCTCTCTCTCTCTCTCTCTCCCTTCTTCTCTCTCTCTCTCTCTCTCTGTGTGTGTGTGTGTAAGCAGTGATTCTCCACCTTCCCAATGCTGCGACCGTTTAATACAGTTCCTTATATTGTGGTGACTCCCCCAACATAAAAATTATTTTTTTGTTGCTACTTCACAACTGTAAGTTTGCTTCTGTTATGAATCATAACAATGGTCTTAGGAGACCCCTGTGAGAGGATCGTTGAACCCATTGGTTGGCAACTGCTGGCGTGTGAGGGTATGTAGGCTGCTTCTCACCACCTGGCTCCGGGTTGGTGAGAGACTGAAGGCTAACCTGTCAGCTGCTGGTGAATGGTTTTGGTGGTGGCAGTGGGTCTTTAAGTCTCCAGGCAGGCAGAATATTCCTTCTCTGGGGACACTGTTCACTGGCGGTCGGGCAGGCTCGGTGAAGACGGGTTTTCTTAGTTTTTGTATGAGAAGAGAGGTAAGCGCAGGGCTCTTGGAGCTGCGTCTCAAAGGTCTGTGCTTGAGTCTTGTCCCTTCTAGATGCTCATGGCTTAGAATAAGCCATGTAACCTGCTGGAGCTGCACATGTGTGCAAAGGGCTGTGGAAGATCAGCTAACCGGTCACATCAAGGGCCTGATCCTGTCTGAGCCCAAGAGCAAAGGACTGCTTTCGGGAAACAGATTTCTAGAAGATGAGGATTTTGTTATTGAAGGTTTGCAGGACCCTGGGAGAGGGAGGAGGTGTGGTCCAGCTGGTAAAATTCCAAGCTTGCTGGTATGGGGGTGGGGAAGCGGGGTTCCAGTAGAGTGGAGCACCTTCCCAGGCTGGGGAAGCCACTCCGGAGGAGGGGCTGTGTGATTTAAATGCCAACGCTGACTGGGCAGCTGGGCTCCCTTGGCGGCCTAACAGGTTTCCTGTAGCGAATTCCCCATGGCTCTTTCCGGTTCCTGAGCAGAACAAGTTGTTCTTAATATCTCCCCAACACACCAGGTAAAGGAGATTTGAAAGGGCAGATATGTGGGGAAGGGAGGGCCCCAGAGAAGGGAGCAACGCAGCCAGTCTAGGTCACCTCCGGGTTATGGAAGGCCTGTCCAGCTGCCTGAGAGGCTTAACCCTGATCATTCCTTCTCTCTCCTATCAATCAAAGCCCAAGTGGTTTCCCTGTTGAAGACCCTTACAAGGTCAAAATCAACCTGCTCGCCTTTGAGCTCCTGCAGTAAGGTCATTTTTCATTATTTATTTATTGTGTGTGCACACGGGCACATGCAATTGCCTGGTCCATGTGGGTTCTGAGACTCGAACTCAGGTCGTCAGACTTGGCGGCAGGCTCCTTTACCTGCTGAGTCATTTTGTCTGGTGCACTGTGTTCCTAGGTTAATAGTTTAGTTTTGGTTGCAAAGAACAGAGAAAATCAATCAAGTGGATTTCGACAATAAAGACAATTTATGCCATAGATAGCCGACAGTTTCAGGACTACCATTACCTCAGGCGTGGTTGGACCAGGCGTCCAGCTGTTTTCTTGTTCCTTTTCTGAGCTCATCTGTTCTCTGCTGTGTTGACTTTATCCTTGGGTTGGCTCCTGTGTGGGAGGCAAGATGAGTACCGCCAGCCGCAGGGATTACACTCACCTTTGCAGTTAATGGACAGAGAAAGAGCAGATACCAGAAGTCTGAAGCTATCTACCCTGCCTGAGGGAACCCATGGCTGACTGGCTTAGGATAGTATTATCTTTCCTTCCTGAATCAGCTAGTGTAGGAACA